>JAOTOM010004382.1:0-278873 GCA_034440615.1 Ashinkailepas kermadecensis | reverse complement strand
TTGCGTCTCGACTCGTGGTCCGCAGCCGCCAGCCTACAGCGTTTCTCTGACCGACCCACAGCGGGTCTCCTAGCCGGCCCATAGCGGTCTCCTAGCCGGCCCACAGCGGTCTCCTAGCCGGGACCAACGGTCTCCTAGCCGGCCCACAATGGTCTCCGAGCCAGCCCACAGCGGGTTTCCTAGCCGGGCATAGCGGTCTCCTAGACGACCCACAGCGGTCTCCGAGCTGGCTCACTAGCCCACAGCGGTCTCCTTGCCGGCCAGCACGCCGGGCGACAGCGGGTCTCTTCACTGACCGACTCTCTTCTCTCCACCGATAATCGCAGCCAGCTATAACACTTCAAAGCCACAGCTGCCGCCTAACCATCCTTCAGCATTGCAACGAAATCCAATGAGGGTATGACACAATGTGCATCGTCCAAAGGCGTGGCAAAGTTCGGTTGGTTGGCTATAACTTTTCGGCGCACTCAACAGCAGAGGTCATTTGACGTCGCCTGCCTCTCACCCCGGCAGGAAGGGCGGCCACCGCTAGGAATTGAACCATGTACCTTTCGCATGCCAGACGCTCAGCTGAACCACGGAGCTACCGGCGCCCCGTGGCAAAGTTCAGTGTCAGTACAAATGTGGGTCGGAAGCCGAGGTCAGCGATGAGTTCGTGGAAGACGTCGCCAACAGTTTCGTCACTTATGTCGGTCAGTGTCAAGAGTGGGTGTGGGAGCAAATGGAGCAGGTGGAGGTGGTTGGAATGCCAAGTTCGGAACGTACATTAACTCCGTGCAATTGCACAGATATAAGTAGCTTCACAAGGCTCCTGGCTCACCAACTTCCAACCGGTTTCTTCATCGATGATATCAATGATGAAGACTCCTTAAATGCATCTTGAGCTATAAAAAGCGCATTTTTGCGGGATGGTGTGCCAATAAATCGCAATGTATCCCATACGCCTATATGTTTGTCCATCATAAACATGATAAATGGCCCGCCACAGGTTCGATGGCTTTCCACGAATATCGGCAATTACCGGATGCTCCACCACCGTGCATGTGGCCGGCGGAGGCCACAGCATGTGCATGTGGCCGGTGGAGCATCACCGTGGCCGCCAGACGGGAGGCGGGAGCAGTCTGAGCCAGACCAGCGGCGCACAGGCCACCGGCGCGCCGAAACCACCACAGCCGCCACAGCCGCCACAGCCGCCACAGCCGCCACAACCGCCAGAGCCGCCACAACCGCCACGCCGTCACGGCCGCCACAGTCGCCACAACCACCACAAACGGC
The DNA here is from genome assembly GCA_034440615.1 of Ashinkailepas kermadecensis. Taxonomy (NCBI): domain Eukaryota; kingdom Metazoa; phylum Arthropoda; class Thecostraca; family Neolepadidae; genus Ashinkailepas; species Ashinkailepas kermadecensis. The sequence goes on along the minus strand of JAOTOM010004382.1, from coordinate 277,598 downwards.
GCGACCGCGGCGCCGCCGGGTCAAGCCAGGATCGACCTACAGCGGAGTGCATCAGCGCCGCCGACAGAGGCACCAGCTTGGCGCCGCCGGCAGTGGCACCAGTTCGGCGCCGCCGGCAGCGGCACCAGTTTAGCACCGCCGGTAGTGGCACCATTTCTTTTTCTCTCGTTCGGCGCCGCCAGCAGTGGCAGCGGCTTGGCGCCGCCAGCCAGCTCGGCTCGGCGCCGCCAGCCAGCTCGGCTCGGCGCCGCCAGCCAGCTCGGCTCGGCGCCGCGCGTGCGTCGGCCGCGTGCCCATCGCACCCGCCCGGCGCGGCCCTCGCCTTCCGCTGAAAGCACTTGCTAAGTGCAACAATTAGCTGTTGCAACGTCCCCGAGCCGACGCGGCCTTCACCTCGGCAAAGCATGCGCACTTGGCACGATCATCTGGGAATGTGAGAGCAGAACATCTGGTTGATGGAACTGTCTCGCTCTCGTTATCCAGCCATGCTGAGCGAGACGAGTTGCAGAGCTCGAGGTCTGGTGGTCGTGTTACTCGAACTCATTCCATGGCGAGTGACCTATCGATATAGCAGTGTCTGCTGGAAGGGAGACTGACAGCCATTGTACTGGTGCACTTATCTATATATATATAGATATAGATATATATATATATATATATATATATATATATATATATATATATATATATATATATATATATAAATATATATAAAATATATGTATATATATATATATATATATATATATATATATATATATATATATATATATATATATATATATATATATATATATATATATATATATATATATATATATATATGTCACATATATAATTTACAACATATATAAAAGCAAGATATATGATATATGCAACATAATGTTCACGAATATATTAATATGATATATAGTATATTAAAACATAGCATATTTACATCTGTAGTTGTATAACTTGGTGCCAATGCATCACAGATAACTATAAAATACATATAATTTTCATTTACATCCCTCGGGTTATACCTCAAGTGACAAAGAAGACAATTACCTACTTAAAATCTTAGAATCCCTACCAACAAAAAGTAGCTAATTTGCTTATTGGCAAACAACCGCAAATGACACAGACACGAGAAGCCTGGGTGAGCGAACCTGGCATCCCTTCCCATAGGTATGATCAACAATGGTCTACTGATTATAATTATCATTGAAGTGGCAAAAATACGGTTGCGAATTGTTGTGTTCGTCTATCATGACCACAGTGGAGCATGGGATGATGCTGTGGTTCATGGGAGAAAATGCGTTGGGGATACAAGCCGCAATTCTCGGGTGACATACCAACAGTCAGCAGAGACACATTTCCGCTCACCTCCTCATCTTCATGCACGAAGCATCCCAGCTCCCGTCTCCTACAAAGCGCAGTACCTAGCACACATGGAACGCCGCCACGTTTTCACATTCGCAAGTCTGTGTTACGCCATTGGTAGAAAGATATTAAGCCCGACAGGCATTATATTCATTTGTGGATATACCGTCAATTCGTCCGAAAATCACTTCAACAAATATTCAGATTATGTATTACCTTGCTCAGTCAGCAGACAATCAAGCATTACTGTGCACTGCAGTATGCCTGTAGGCTCAAATACATCGGAGATCCGCCTTGGAGCAGGGGCCTCATCATCATAACACGAAGGCTCAAACCAGTCTTTGGAGCTGGGTGGTGAGAATGGCCCGAATCCTCCAAAGAGATGCAAAGCAGCGCCGTTGTGCTGGCACCAACAATGGCGGGCCGGCGCCGCTCCGTCGACGGACTGTGGTCGCGCCGCACCGCGCCATATATGGCGGCGTGTCGACAGCCACAGGTCGCCGGTGTCCGCCGCAGGCAACCTGAGGTGACGCGACGGTAGGGAGTAGCCGCAGTGGCTGGCCGGACACTGCCGGACTGGCAATGTAGTCAGCAGCGGCGCCGGTGGACATTGAGGTGTCTGACAGCGGTTGACTGACTGCATTAGAGCCTCGACAACTCGCACGCCACAATTTCGCCGCAGGTGTGTTTGCTCGCGGCGGCACCGCCTACCATGCCGCACGTGCTCCCCTTCGGCGGATCCGTGTCATTATAGTGCGCATAAAATGCACTGTTTTTCTTAGTTATAGTGCACGTAGCATGCGTTGTTGTCTTTTCAAGCACATTGTCTCATGGGTCTTCCCGCAGTGCAGCGCAAGGCTGCGAAGTCTAGACACATCCGCAGTTTCTAATATGGCGAATGGTCTGATTGCAGCTTCTTCAGCGGTCTAGCTGTTTCTCAGCACAGCGAAAGACCGCTTCACATCCTTGCAAAACATCCAGAACTCCTGTTACCGTGGCGCTAACCGAGGCTCCTTGTGGAGCTGAATGGACGCGATCATGACGGCATAGACCATTATCTCGCACAGTGAATGGGGCGGTAGCGGAGGGGTGGGCAGGAGCAATCCGCCTGCTTGCTTGGGTGTCGCCGGTCGCCGGTACGTTTACCTCGAAGAAGCCCAGCATCAGTTGGTACATACCGGCAGATGCGTGGGTTTTGGACGTTAAAAATCGAGTTTGCAGCCAACAGGCCGAAGCCCGCCAGATAGTCGGACTGCACTGGTGTGGTGCTGTCGTGCCTTCTCCGCCACATGACGAAATGCAGTGATTGTAAGTATTTCCGTGTGTGACGACCCTTGGAAGCCACCGAGATCATCCGAAATCAACTGACGACGGTGACCGCAAATATCCGAGACGAAACCGACGCTGGTAGTTCGATCTCAATTACCACATATTAATGTCACCTGTGACTTTGAAACCTATTGTTTTGTGGTCCATTCGCGAATCTAGCCTTAAAAATCGTGCTGCCAGTTTTCATAACATCCGCGATATTATCTAGCAGACGTTCTCTCACCACTCATCTTACTCAAATACTCTCGATTGCGCTTTCCATAAGGTGGGACAGGGAGGTTTTTTGGCACTGAGAAAACTTGTTGATACAACACTCATCCTGATAATTCGGCGATTAGAGATAGATCAATTTCCTTTAATCCGGTACCATGGCTATCCAAACTGAGCGATAGCTGTTCCACTGGCATTTAATTAGCAAAGTTTTTACCAAGCTTAGTTTCAATGGACACTGCAGATCAGCCTGCAGGTAGCACGCTTGAAATTCATTACACTAATTAGCATAAATCAAAGTTATCTTTTGCACAAACTAATACAGATGGTGTAGGCGGGAAGAGAGAAGAACAATAAATATTCTTGATGATACTAGAATCACTGCAATTAAACCCAGTGCCACGGTAGCCACTCCTAGCCTTGGATTTATGATTGCAGCGCGCTCCTACGCAAACTAATACACTTACTACAATTATTAACCCATCTGATCAACAGCCACAGACCTGCGACTACTAAAGGAGCATCTGCAACGCCTCATTGCACATTGGCCCATAATGTGATTCACGATGTGTTATGCTTTGGGTAATTTCAGATTCTCGATCTCAAACCTCAGACCTAATCTTCAGGCTTCGTACATAAAATTACCATCGTGAAAATGGAATCCATCTTGAAGCTACACCCAGACGTCGAAATAGCTTCAGGTAAAACAATAACAGAGACAGTAAAACAATAATATACCCGCATAATTTTGCAATGTTTTGTCAATTAGAATCACCCCTCAGTTTGTAAATTTACACATCCGACTAAGAATGAAAGTAATAATTTAGACATAGTCAGAGTACTTTTTGATAGTGCTAATATTCTCCAGCCAATGGGAATGGGGTGGGAATGGGAAGTACACATTATAACCAACAGTTGGTCAGCGGTGGGCTCTCCCTCTCCCTTCTCCCCTCTCCCCTCTCCCCCTCTCCCCTCTCCCCTCTCCCCTCCCCCTCTCCCCTCTCCCCATCCCCTCCCGCCCTCCACCCCTCCATCCCTAAGAGCTAAGATACTTCTGTGAGAGCAGTAAGGACGAGGAGAGTCATGGTTGAGGATGTTGGCCGGGGACCGTTGGTGGAAGGACTGAGACACATCTCTTGTGGCGGCCGATCAGAGGACAGGCACACTGACCTCATGTGACCGCCGATCAGAGGACAGGCACACTGACCTCATGTGACCGCCGATCAGAGGACAGGCACACTGACCTCATGTGGCCGCCGATCAGAGGGCAGGCACACTGACCTCATGTGACGGCCGATCAGAGGACAGGCACACTGACCTCATGTGACGGCCGATCAGACGGCAGGCACACTGACCTCATGTGGCCGCCGATCAGAGGGCAGGCACACTGACCTCATGTGGCCGCCGATCAGAGGGCAGGCACACTGACCTCATATGACCACCGATCAGAGGGCAGGCACACTGACCTCATATGACCACCGATCAGAGGGCAGGCACACTGACCTCATATGACCACCGATCAGAGGGCAGGCACACTGACCTCATATGACCACCAATCAGAGGGCAGGCACACCGATCTTCTGTGGCCAATCGCTGTCAGAATTGTCCCTCCGTCGGGGCTGCTAGTGGGACAGGTGCCACCCTTATCACGTGCAGCAGGAGAGAAAGCGAAGCCGATCTGGAATTTCGTGATGGCACTTGTGTCGATTCTGTCGCCTCTAACGAGGAGAATACCCACCGTCGGTACTGGAGCCAAATACCAATGCGTACGCACTTGTGCGCACCAAGCCGCAAATTCTGGAGTGGGACCGGAACAATGGAAGCCCAATGTTGCCCTGTGTCGTGTCGTCTGTTCGACGTGGGCGGCTGGTGTCTCTCGGACGAGTCAACACCTCCGCAGACTGCGGCCCGACATCGAGGCCACCGGCTGTAGCTCGTCCCACTCGCCGGCCCAAATGTGACCATGTTGTAATGTCATGTAGAGGACCAGGGAGATCGGACGCATCACGGAACCATGGGCGGATGCAGGGAGGCCCCCTCCCAGGGCACTGCTCATGGAAATGCGACGACCCTCTGATCGGAAAGAAGCTCCCCTTCGTGGAGGCTTGGGTGCACCCCGTCCCCCATCTCAATCGATTATTTTGATTCAGCCAAAAACGCCCTTCTCAGTGGAAAAGGCTCAAGTGGCCCCCGCTTAACAGGTTCTCAGTGGGAGTAGGCCCTCCAGGGCGGTCAGTGGCGTTCGCAGTGGCGTTCCTCCGAGGAAATGGCGCCGCCTTCCCAGACCAGTGCCGGTCCTTCGATGCAAATCCCTGGATCCGCCCTGCACGGAACTACGCTGGGCGCCACGAAATATCCACCACGACTTGGCCACTTCTGTCGGCGACACACTGATTTGGCACATTCTGCGATGTATGGAATACACGGACGGTGCTGGGAGGTGCAGCTGGTCTGATACGGACGGTGCTGGGAGGTGCAGCTGTTCTGACATGGACGGTGCTGGGAGCTGCAGCCGTTCTGACACGGCCGGTGCTGGGAGCTGCAGATGTTCTGACACGGATGGTGCTGGGAGCTGCAGCTGTTCTGACACGGCCGATGCTGGGAGGTGCAGTTGGTCTGACACGGACGGTGCTGGGAGGTGCAGCCGTTCTGACACGGGCGGTACTGGGAGCTGCAGCTGTTCTGACACGGACGGTGCTGATAACTGCAGCTGTTCTGACACGGGCGGTACTGGGAGCTGCAGCCGTTCTGACACGGCCGGTGCTGGGAACTGCAGCTGTTCTGACACGGCCGGTGCTGGGAGCTGCAGCTGTTCTGACACGGACGGTGCTGATAACTGCAGCTGTTCTGACACGGGCGGTACTGGGAGCTGCAGCCGTTCTGACACGGCCGGTGCTGGGAACTGCAGCTGTTCTGACACAGCCGGCGCTGGGAGGCTCCGACGCCGAGCCGGTGACGTTACTCTGTCCATCTCAATCAGACCGTAGGCGGCGGCGCGCCGGCCGCACCCGCCGCGCCCGACCCATCCATTTGTCTCGGTCAGGTCATAATGGCCGAACAGAGAGGGGAGGAGGCGCGCCGGGCCGGGGAGCCGCTCAAAAACCCCGCCACGTGCCTCCACGTGCCGCCACGTGCCGCCACGTGTCGGTAAACAAGGCCGCTCCCCGCGGAGGAAAACGACGGTGGAAAAAGGGGCTCCTGACATACGGGCAATGTCCTGACATGCGGGCAGCGTCCTTCGAAAGGAGTATAAGACATGGTCCTCCTAACAGGGATGAAGGTGGTCATGTCTTCTCCTGAAGGGGATTAAGGTGGTCATGTCTTCTCCTGACGGGGATCAAGGTGGTCATGTCATCTCCTGAAGGGGAATGAAGGTGTCATGTCTTCTCCTGAAGGGGATCAAGGTGGTCATGTCTTCTCCTGAAGGAAATGAAGGTGGCCATGTCTTGTCCTGACGGGCATGAAGGTGGGCATGTCTTCTCCTGACGGGGAATAGGATCAGCGTTCTCCTGGCGTCCTCCTGGCAGAGGGATGTAGACAGTCATCCCAAAGGAGGGAATGGTTACCCTAATCAGGATCCTGAAGGTAGTTGCTAGGTGTTGAGCAATCATATTTTCAGGTTAACATTTTGTACCAGTCTGGACAGACCCTTAAGCGAACGGCCGCAATAGAACACTCAGTGCTGTAAAATATTGCTAAGTTCATGACGCTTTCGATGGCGCAATGAGTTATTCGGCACTTGCTCAGCAGCGCCACAGCGAGGCATGGCCCCTCGAGGCCATTCCGTGCTCACCGAGTGGTGTGCACGGTGCTGTGGGTCGGTGGTTGCCACGGGCTCAAGAGACCTGAACCCAGTCTGACCCAGGACCACTGATACTGAGCTCACGCCGGTCAATCTCGCTCACTTACATTGTTAAAGAGAAGCCCTACTTGTCAGGTTGCTGAATAAAAATGAAGCGAATCTTGAGTCAGCTGCTGCTGAATACAAAGACACAACTGTGTTTTCTTGTGTAGTTCACAGTTCTACCAGATGTGTCTCGTGAATGATCGTACCATGACGTGATTTCGTCTCAACCACCCGACTATTCCTGGCGACGTTCGTCAACCCTGGCTGATCCAAAGCCTGAATGCTGCCGGAGAGTTGGGCCCCGCCGTGGCTTCCCAGGCCCGTGGCTGACACAGGCTGACGACAGTCAGCCGGCGCTCGGGACGGCGCTGCGGCGTGCTCCCGGTCCAGCCGCCCGGACCGCGGCCCACATTCCGCCGCGTGCGCCGATCGTGTCGGCATTCGACGACACGCTTCTTGCGCGTCGGCCGCGGCACGCGACACCGGCGGTGTCGGCGGGCCGTGTCGCGCCGTCCGCCCACCACCGCCGGACAAACGCACGCGCTGTCGCAGTGTCGCCGCGTGCGCACACCGGCGGCGGCGGCAGAGGCAAGGCGAGAGGCGAGAGGCGAGAGGCGCGCGCGCTCGCCACCACTCGCCAGTGGGGTGAGCGGCGCGGCACCGCCTGCCGTCAGCGAATTTGTGCGCCGCGGCGGGGCAGCGGCCGCCGTCACACGCCCCGCGCCGGCGCCGGCTCCCACCACCAGCCGGCCGGCTCCAATGACCCGGCTCGGTGCGCGTGATGCGCTGACCCGGCGGCCGGCGGGTCGGCCAGGTCGGCGCCGGGCGAGCCGGCCGGCAGCGGGGCCGGCCACTGGCGGCGCGCTGCCGGTCGGCTGCCGCTCAGGCGCGCCGCCATAACTCGCGCTCCGTGCACCTCCGTCCGCTCAGGCGTGCACAGCGGCGCGCCGGGGTCGCGCCGCCGGGTCAAGCCGGGTCAATTGGCCGCGGCGCCGTCAGCTGCAATCAGCTCGGAGCGATCGGAGGTGGCCAGCGAGCGGCTAACACGATAAACTCTGCACGCATGTGCAGGAGCGGCGTGCTGGAAACGTGGCCCGCCGCGGCGCATGAGGCCAGACGAGAGTGTGGCGGCTGGCAGGCTGTGGCGCTACCCTCCTCTCACTACACAAGCATGCGTGGAACCTGATTCAGTAGCTTCAGTTTGACTGCTTCTTCACGGACAGTGTTTAAACTTGACGAGAGGCATTATGAAACTTACCGCTGGAGAATGAGCATAGTTGATCATTCTAACGAAGAGTTTGGATTGGACCTCTTGGCACGAATGAAGACAAGGGCGCTGCTCATTCTAAGCCTCTACGCCCTGCAATCAGATCGTAGGCCCAGAAGCTACTGGAACATTGGGCTCACTAGCTGTCGTGCTATGGAACGAAAACCATCAAGGATTCACGGCATGTGCAGCATGCAATGCAGACAGCGTTAATTAGCAACACAGAACATCCCGAAAACAGCGGGTCGGTTTGGCCTTCGCCAGTAATAAATCTCTTCAAATAAAACTGAATAACGTGGGAAGAACTGCCGCCACGACTGGCATGATAACTCGCTCATGCGATCCCACAAACTGCTGGGAAATTCAGACGAGCCTTCGCACATTAGACAATGGGCGCTGGGTACCGTCTGTGAATGTGTGACCCCCGAGACCCACCGCAGGTGTATTTAGGCAGACCTCGGACGTGACGACCAAGCCTATGCCATCAGTCTGCTACGGTAGTCCGCTGCATGGTGATGCTGGTCAACCCTCAACTTTCCCCCTACCAAGCCTCTCACCGCCAGGATAAATCCTTCATAAACCTACTATGAAGTGAAAAAGCATAAACTTGAAAGAACACTCCGGTTCGCTATATGAAAGAAAATAAGCATTTATCTGAAAGGAAGCTTCGCGTCATTGCATAATGCACATCATACAGCATACACGAACACATGTACTGCATTTCATCGAAACACCGACGCGAACCAAAGTTACCCGTAATCTTCTCAAGTCGTCGTTTTCTCTGGAATTATAAGTTTTCTAGTTGTGCAAATGTTGACGTTTCAGATCACGCTTATAGTTATGACCATGCACCTCATCGTCATAATTAAATGATGCGAAGTAATGCCGGGGCAACACAAAATCTGTCTGTCGTGTAGCATACCACATCGGCACCATTTCACAAGTCGTCCCTAATGTCCGCCATTCTAGAAACAGCACGTGATGACACCACAACTGAACTAACAAACTTAGTCAGCTTGTGGTGGAATTCTAAATGACGGACGCCGGAAGTCCGGAACCACTGCGACGTCGTGGAAACAAAACAAATGCACGAGCAGGCCGCAAGTCACCGAACCGCCAACGGGAATCGGCGTTAAGGCGACGCTATGGAAGACGCAAATATGCTATGTTATGTTGTTGTTGTTGTTGTGCTATGCTATGGAAGATTCTGCAAGATGCCGATCGATTTAGTGTGGCCAATTGGCAACACGACGCTCACGGAAGTCCGGAATCTTGGATTTGGATTTTCACCGAGGTCAGGTTATCGAAGGGCATGACGATGATTCAACACACAGGACAGCCAGTGCCTCCAGCACCCCTTTGTGCGATGAGTCAACGCCGGATGGGTGTCCCGAGTCCCGACGCACCCGGCAATTGGCCAGTGGGTCAAGGTCGCGTGACGTCATGCCGTCGACGCACCAATCGCGTCGCCGCTGCGAGAACGGCGCGGCCTGGAGGCGACGAGGCGACGAGGCGCGGAGGAAGTGGAAGTTGGCTAACTGCGCCGCAGAATGGCGCGGCCGTGTGGCGAGCACCGCAGGCGGGGATGCCGCCCGACCTCCGACCGGAGGCCGACGGGCGGCTGGCGCGGCCGTGTGGCGAGCACCGCAGGCGGGGATGCCGCCCGACCTCCGACCGGAGGCCGGCGGGCGGCTGGCGCGGAGGAGGTCCCGGGGATGCTGTGCGCCGGCCGGTTTTTCGGCGTCCTACGTACGGCACCTCGTCGGATGCGCGTCGTGCCGCCTTCGGCTGGAAGCCGGCGAGTGGGAGGGCGATCAGCGCGCCGGTGGGCCGTATCGCGTGTAATCAGCGCACGCTAATTGAGGCCGGTGGGGGCGCCATCGGATGCGGTGGGCTGACTTGGGTCGTGTCACGGGACGCCCGGCGGCGGCGGCGACGCACGCCGGAGGCGACCTTAGCCGACCCCAGGGTGGCACACGGCCGGAGAAAGCCGGCCGGGTCCGGTGCGAGTGTTGGAGAGGCGGCGTGAGTGTCGGGGAGGCTGTGGGAGTGTCGGAGAGGTTCCGGGAGTGTCGGGGAGGCAGCGGGAGTGTCGGGGAGGTGGCGGGAGTGTCGGGGAGGTGGTGGGAGTGTCAGGGAGGCAGCGGGAGTGTTGGGGAGGCGGCGGGAGTGTCGGGGAGGCGGCGGGGACCGACCGCCGTTCCCGCCGCAGCCGGCGGGTCTGGCGTGAGTGTCGGGGAGGCGGCGGGAGTGTCAGGGAGGCGGCGGGAGTGTCGGGGAGGCGCCGGAGACCGCCCGCCGCTCCCGCCGCGGCCGGCGGGCCCGGTGTGAGCGGTGAGATCGGCCCGAGATACTCACGGCCGCGGTGTGAACGCGCCGACTGCCCGCCGTGTTCACAAACACCCGCCTGACAGATCGGACGCCGCCCTGTCTGCTGAAGTCAGTCCCGATCTGATCGACACAGATGGCTGTGCAATGGATTTGCGAGCTGGGCTATTTTGACGCGCGGCTTTATTAGATTCCAGCAATGTCATTCCTGATCGGAAAAAGCGTCAGTCAACGCACTTCTGACACGCAGAGATATTGCCAGCAGGTTCGGTTGCATGATCTTGCATTTTCGTGCGGTAAAAAGCATGACAATAGATGGGTACCGAGACCAGTGGGTGCTCTCTGCGATAAATCTCACGAGGTAAATGCCCATAAATTACGGTAACCGAAGCATGGCTGAGCCCACTCGCGTCGTCGCTGCCTCCTGTGCGGCTTCCCGAGACGGGGCACGCCTTTCTCTGCACCAGCGGGGGGGCCGGCGCATCTCCATCCGACCGTCAGCTCGGCCTAGACACGTGGCATCCGCCCCAGTGGCGGTGGCATCAGTAGACTGGGCAGACCGAGCATCGGCGCACGCTCCCTGACGTGCTGATCGTCTTGGGCAGCGAGGTGCAGTGAATCACGCGGCGAGCGATGATTGATTGTTCATGGTATCAATTGTGGTTAATAAATCCCGGCTTGGCTCAAGGTCGAGCGGAGACTGCGGCACTGTGCAGCGGAAGTCGTTGCTACCGTCCAGCTTCGTGTGATGCACGCACGGGTAGAGACTCGCTTTCATGGACTCCGTGTCACACGGCAGGGTGGGAGCACGTGGTGTCAGGAGCCCTCGATATTCCACTGAGGTGGACACGTGCAGCCAGGAGACACAAGGCATCGCCGTCCCCATTGCTGGATGCAACGTCAGAGACGATGTTCCGGCGTTGTGAATCGAGCCCGATGACGCGGGAGTGGGCATCAGGTCAGGAGGCGAACGGGCCCTCACGAGCCTGTCTCTGGGGCTCGGCCGTTGTGAACGAGTCACGAGCCGGTGACGGTCACGCACGGGCTGCGCACGGGAACCCCGCGGCGTGGCGAACCGAGCACGCGTCGCATCTGCCGCACCTTGCGCCGGCACAGACCGGAGACGAACCCGCGCACACAGCTGCGGTCCTCGGCATGGATCGGGAACTGTGTGAGCGCCGCGTGAGAAGGCCGCAAGACGGCAGGTGGGGACGGCGCCTGGCAGCACACAATGGCACACAAGGCGCATCGCACAACACCGGTGTACCGTGCCAAGGGACCCGGCTCCGCCGCGGACCGCGGACTTCACTACACAGCCCGGTCCCATCATGGACCGTGACCGCCCGTCGACCGCACGCCATGAGCGGCACTCTCGGCCGCTCAGAGCCGCTCCATACTCTGGCCGCTGGATCGACGCCGGTTGGTCGCTATTCACACCGACCCTGGGCTGGCATCCATCAGCCCAGCCACTAAACGTCATAATTAATAGCCGTGCGCAGCGGTGTTCGTCCGGGACGGACCAACTCGGCCGCGCTACTGGCCCGGACTGACCGACCGGCGGCATGGCCGCTCACTCCAGCCGCCCACTCCAGCCGCCCACTCCAGCCGCTCACTCCAGCCGCTCACTCAAACCGCTCACTCCAGCCGCTCACTCCAGCCGCTCACTCCAGCCGCTCACTCCAACCGCTCACTCCAGCCGCTCACTCCAGCCGCTCACTCCAGCCGCTCACTCAAACCGCTCACTCCAACCGCTCACTCCAGCCGCTCACTCCAGCTGCTCACCCCAGCCGCTCACTCAAACCGCTCACTGCAACCGCTCACTCAAACCGCTCACTCAAACCGCTCACTCAAGCCGCTCACTCAAACCGCTCACTCAAGCCGCTCACTCAAACCGCTCACTCCAGCCGCTCACTCCAGCCGCTCACTCCAGCCGCTCACTCCAGCCGCTCACTCAAACCGCTCACTCCAACCGCTCACTCCAGCCGCTCACTCCAGCTGCTCACCCCAGTCGCTCACACCAGCCGCTCACCCCAGCCGCTCACCCCAGCCGCTCACTCAAACCGCTCACTACATCCGCTCACTCAAACCGCTCACTTAGCTGCTCACTCCAACTGCTCACCCCAGTCGCTCACACCAGCCGCTCACACCAGCCGCTCACTCCAACTGCCACCCAGTCGTTCACTCAAGCCGCTCACTCCAACCACTCATTCCAACCGCTCGTTCCAGCCACTCATTTCAACCAGCCATTCCGACCCAGTCTCACCGTCATGCCGTATCAGAACAGCACCATTCAGGTCGCAACAACCTGGCAGCGATGATAGGCGATCATAATGGCAATAATGGCAATTATTCGGACCATTAATTAACAACGATGGCAATGCCAATGTGGTAATGATGATAATAACGAACAATGTCGGCACTAACCATCCTCGGCGTACGTGATGAACTGTTGGAGGTGTGGTGACGAGCTGGTCTCACTGGCTCCTGGTACCTCGAATGTCGACCTTCCTCAGTGAGCCCTTGGACGCCGGGTGAGGATCCACTAGGACGGACGGGGTGTTTCTAACAGACCGTGACAATGCGTCTCACGCACAACGGCCGGCGGTCGAAAGTCGGCCGCTCCGACAAGTCAACAAAGGGCCAGATTAATAAATAATATCCGAATGAATATTCAATGAATCGGCCAATTTTTCAGCCGGCCGTCGACGTTTTTATGTTTGAGCAGAGCGACGCCGCCGACGGTTCGTTAGAACAGCGGCTTTCAGACGCTGGCCGGTCGCGCGCACTCTGCATAAGAAAACCATTTACACGGCACCCGCTCACAATGTGGGCCGCCGACCCGGCCGACAAGGCCGACAAGGCCGCCGACCGCGGCTCAGTGTGGCTGTGGCCAACCGGCTGACATCTCCCTGACGGCTACACATCCGCCTCGGACTGCACACCTCCCTGACGGCTGCACATCTTCCTCAGACTGCACATATCCCTCACGGCTACACATCCGCCTCAGACTGCACATCTCCCTGACGGCTACACATCCGCATGAGATTGCACATCTGTCTCACGGCTACACATCCTCAAATTTCTCACGGCTACACATCCGCCTCAACTCACATCTGTCTCACGTTAACTCCCTGACGGCTACACATCCGCATGAGACTGCACATCTGTCCCGCTACATATCCGCCTGATACGCACATCTGTTTCACGGCTACACATCTCCCTGACGGCTTACATCCGCCTCAGACTGCACATCTGTCTCACGGCTACACATCTCCCTGACGGATACTCATCCGCCTCAGACTGCACATGTGTCTCACGGCTACACATCTCCCTGATGGCTACACATCCGCCTCAGACTGCACATATGTCTCACGGCTACACATCTCCCTGACGGCTACACATCTCCCTGACGCCTCAAACTGTACATCTCTCGCACGGCTACACAGCTACCTCAGACTGCACATCTCCCTCACGGCTACACATCTGCATCAGACTGCACATCTTTCTCACGGCCACACATCTACCTCAGACTGCATATCTCCCTCACGGCTACACATCTGCTTCAGACTGCACACCTCCCTCACGGCTACACATTCCCTAACAGCTATGCAGCTGCATCACGGCTACACATTTTCCGGACGATTACACAGCTACACATCCCTCTCACGGCTACCATCTCCATCACGACCGCGCAGCTTACCCACAGCTGCACAGCTATACAGTTTCCCGCACATAATCCCGTCCCTGCATTGTTGCGGCAGGCACCCTGGTGGATCACAGTGCAGAGCATCTCACCGCCAAAGCGGAAGTGAGCGAGGTTTCGCGGCCGGACGGCGACACAATCTGCAACTGGAGCCGCTCGTGTATAGTGGCGGAGGAAACCCGCGCCGCGTGCGCGCCAACTGGCCGCTGCGGCGCGCCGGGAATTGGCGGGGCGCGGCGCCGACCGATCGTTCGTGCCACGCCGCCTTGGCCACACAATGACTGAATCACACGAGCTACACGCCTTTCTAACCAATATCTCACTAAATAATGACTTTTTACGTTTCATGTCATGACCTGTGACCCGGCCCGGCGCCGAGTCGAGCCGTGGCGGCGGCGGGCGGCGGCGGCGGGCGGCGGGCGGCGGCGGCGGGCGGCGGGCGGCGCCTCACTTGGGCTGGAGCCGGTGCCGGCGCGCGCAGACCGGTAGGAAGAATTAGAGATGGCACGGCGCGGAGCGAGTGAAAGTGCTCGCGGCCGGCTCGGATCTGGTGGCGACACGGTGCGACGGCGCCGATGCTGTCGCGACGTCTGCGCCGATTGCCGGAGCCGCGCTCCTTATCAATCATGAGTTGCATGACCGGTCGTCGCTTGCAACGAACAACAATGGCCGGTCATTTAGCCACGTGCTGTTTTTCATTAGCTTTTTTGCCAGCCTGCCGCCAGTGTGTCGATGTCGGAGTCCGCCCGCTTTTCTCGCGATTCGCGCATTGTGTGCGCTCGGAAACGACGCGCGCTCGCAGGCGCGCGTGCGCGGCCAGCACCCGTCGCCGATGTCGGCGCGGCGACACGGCACGGGCCGCTCAGCAGGGCACCTCCGCCGCGCAGAATCCGGACAAGAAAGGGCTGAGAGAAAAAGTGCGGCTCGGCGCACCCAGCTGTGAAATCGTCAGCTGACAAGACCCGCCCCGGCCCGAACCATGATTTTCACCCGCCAATCAGCGACGAACACGGAACTGCAATTGGCGAAACAGTGAGCACACGGCCGAACACGTTCCGTGCAGCACTCTGTGAAGTAAACCACTTGTTGCAAAAGCCGCCATCTATTCAAGGTGTTGAGACCTCAACGGTCGCCGCCGCACTCTTCGGCGTTGGTGTGATCCAGCTCAGTTGGCGAAGTGGTTCGTGCATGTGAGCACGGCTCACAAAAAGTGCATTTAAGCTGTGCCTTCCTCGGGAAAGGCGTTCCGCACTAATCCGACAATGCCCGGCTGCTGGAGCTGAGATGTGGAGTTTGTTAGTTAGTTACTTGGGTTTTAGGGCGCGTCGACAACTATGGTCATATTGCGCCCACGAGATGTGGAGGGATGAACGACTGGGGAGATAGTTGGACGGGGAGGCTGGGCTGTGGTGGGATGTGGCAGCTAAGGTGCGGTGGGACGGGGAGGCTGTGGGATGTGGTGGGATGGACAGCTAGGATATGACGGGTGGAGTAGACTGGACACAGCGGGACGGGCTGCGGTGCGACGGGCGGCTGGGCTGTGGTGGGATGATTGCGGCTCGGACATTGGGGGGTGGGGGAGCTGGGCTATGGTGGGACCGGGGCAGCCACGGCATGGTGGGAAGGGTGCCTGGGCGTGTGATTGAGCGACTGGGCTATGGTGTTGATTGATTGATTGATTGGGCTTAGGGGCGCGTCAACTGCTACTGGTTATGTAGCGCCCATGGGCTATGGTGTGATTGGGCGATAGGGCTATGGCGGGATTGGGTGACTGGGACATGGCGGGATGGGGCGGCTGTGACCGCGACACAGAGGCGTCATTGGTTGCGCCTCCAGTCACGGTTACCTTCACATTCGACGTTAGAAAGTTGATCGATTGCGTCAATCACGTGGTCACCGGCGTCGACGCCAGCGCATCTGCCGCGAGGTGAATCCTTTATTGGCTGCAGCAGACGGTGAGTAATGAATGGGCAGGTGGATCGCGATGCTTGACACGGCGCTGGCCACGCTGATGTCTTCACGTGCTGGATGCATTCGTCACACCTCGGCTCACACCGCCCGCTGCCAACAGGTGAGGCCGAACAAGCCTACCATTGAATCGCGGTCGTCGATGACGTCACTGTACGTCCGGCAGTCCAGTCGCCGTCGCTTGCGACGGCTGATGTGTTCAGCACGGGGTCGCGAGTGGTTCGGACCGGTCTACCGTTCGAGCTTGTCTCGCAAATATGGCTCACTGTCGTCCACGCAGGGAGATAGCGACACAGCATTGCGTTAATGTGTAACCTCCGTCTGGATAATATTTTACGGGTATCTGGAAGTAAACCAAGCCGGAACTAACACCTAAATAATAGTTATTGGGATTTAGGGGCGCTTCGACTACAGAGGTCATCCAGCGCCCATAACATCGTCAGTCATGCCGAAGTATCCAAGCAGGGACTATTTCAGACGATGTACTGTCTAATATATTAACACCTAAATAAGACCACCAAGTTGCGAGCGCTATATGATTATCATGGTCGGTGAGCCCTAAAGCCCACACAGCCAGCCAAGCTCGGGTTGGATCTGCGCGCTCGACCCTCCACCTCACATCACCCGACCTACGGCACATCCTGCCGAGCGGCGCAATTACCGACTCGGAACCAATCCAAAGGTTAATAGTTTGTCTGGGCCCATCGGTCCGTGCCACTTAGTTTAATCACATGACACTGATGATTAATGGCTTGTTTGAATATCTTCATTATCCTGCCGGAGATGGTGAGTGTTCGCGAGTAATAACTTGGAGACGGTTGTGCACCAATCACAGATGCTTACGGGTGGTACGAGGTGCTGATCGAAGCGTCGACATGGTTCAAGGTTCGCAGAAACCTGATCTTTTCATTAGAGTGAGTCGTTGGGGACTTTTTGTTTGTTCAGTAGGTATGCAGTCAGGTGTGCTATTCATTCTTCACGTGAGTACTTTATCACATAGTACGTCATTCACTCGTGTGATTAACTCATACACCGTCAGGTCTGTCAAGTCTGATTTTGGATCCGTGCTTCCGGGGCCATTATTTACGAAAAGCAGACTGTTTCGTGATCTGCTTAATTAAATAGGTTTGACATACCTTCAGTCAGGGATAAATTTGACTGAAACTACTGGCGTCATGCCATTCTCTTGGGGTTCAACGACAAGAGCAACATGGCAATGTAAGACGATATATGTTGCGAAGTTGAACGCTCCACACTACACACCGGAAATGCAGTGACTATTGGGTTTTGCATGACACGAATGAATTAATTCCCCTCCCTTAAAGAAGTTATGAAGCCAAGTTGTGAGGCAGGTAAATTGTACTGCTTGAGCCGATTATTTACTATGGGTATGCCGGCTAAATGACAAAGTGAATGACTTCCGGAAGATTCATCAAACCTTTAGTGATGAAAAATATCCAGGAAAAGACGAACTACGTCAACAAGAAAGCTATTAGACGTAGACAAATATGGGAGGAGATAAATTCCTGTCTCGGTCTTTGACTAGTGCGAGATCGTTTTGCACGCCACTTACTATTACTATTACTATTATTACCAATGTGCTTTATTATGATGTACTGAACTGTACTCGCTGCCATGCATCGGCATGCGTTGACTAACCCCACACATTCATGCATTCCTTGCGCGATATCGCAAGGCCGGTTTGTATGTTTGCGTGCAAAGGTAAATATACATTCAGCCCAGAGCACAGAGGTGCATGCACACCACTGGCAAGGGCGCATACAGGAGTGGCCTAGGTGGGGAGGGGGGGGGAGGCGGAATGTGTGAAAACTCCCATATTTTTGTTATCGTCGAGCGGGGAATAGGGCTGGGTCTTTTTCAGAGAAAACCCTTCTCAGAAGCAAATGTGCTGGGCGTCAGAGATAGAGCTGGCCTTCATCTTCTGGTTTTCAGATGCTAAAAACAAAAACTTCTAGCCCGAGGGGCGCCCGCCCGCCCGTGTCCGCCGGGCCACCCTTTGAATGTGCTAGTGCCTCGGACAGTTTCCTCACAACAATTGCAACACTATGCCGAAGACAGCCGTACTCACCGTCACATCGACGCCTGACAGCACGGTCGTCAATCAGCAGAGTGCGGCCGAAAGCCTAACGCACTGGTAATTGAGCGCCCAGATGAGATCGTATCTGCTCGAGCGTGGCTCCGAGCCGCACGACCATCGCCGCCTGCATCCGGTGCGGCGCGGCGACCACGTGGGCTGAACGCCGCGCGGCCCGCCTCGATGGGCCTCGTCTGACGCACGCCCACCGGGCCACCTCCCGCGTGTGTGAACTGCGCTTGCCACTCATGGGTCACGAAGGCGCGATGGGCACCGCGGCGATAAGCATCACCGGGCGCGCAGGCGGGCGGGCGTGCCGGCTCTTTTTCAACGGGCCGTTCACGGCACACCGTCGAGCATTCAACTTCGCTCTTCTTTTGCGGTTCAAGAGGCGAGTCGATCACTGAGGCTGACCTCAATGACGGTTTCACCGGCGGTGGCCAGGAGGTCAGCGATTTATACATCGGCGAGTGCGCGATCCGGTTGTACCGAGTCCCAAACTCCGCAGCAACACACCATCACCCAGTCGGACGTCTGTCGGACGATTTATATTGCTACTGGATCCAAGATACGCTATATCACGTCTACTGTGCAGTACCAGGTGTTAATCTGGTATGTGCGATTCAATTCAAGCGAAACTCATTGAGAGCCCCTTAATATCTCAGTTAAGTAAATTATTATATAATATGCATCATCCTAAAATGGTAAGTGAGTCCAGAGAACAGGATTATAAGACATGTATGTCGTCTTACCATTCCTATGACTTCTTCCGCTGTACTAGTAGTCCATTTTTTATTTATACATATACCACTTTTCTGTACGAGGTGCTTAAAATCGCTTTAAAAAATGTTAAATTGCATGCCGAAGACCTTGAAATCGCGCACAAACGTTAAAGTATATCTCGAACAAGTGAAACACTTAACACTTTACAAAAGCGCCACCAACGAGCAAGGCGAAACAACAGCAAATGGGGGCTTACACGAACAGACATTTGGTGCAATAACTAATTTAAGGACTACCAAATGCGGGACTGCTCATACTCTGCTGTCCAGCGTCCACTTATCTTAGGAAAATGAGTAATGTAATCTCTCCCATGGATCTAAAAGCGTTTAAGGCCGAGGTAGAACAATGCAGGACATCAATAGGCGTACATCTTTAGTAGAAGCAAGTCACACTGACAGCTGACATCTTCCTGGAGGTGGACGGAGCGGTACGGCAGCTCACCATAACAAACAAACATGCGGTACCCTCGGAGCTTTACGGAGCGGTACCCTCTCTCCTCGCCAGAATTGAGCTGTGCCCCAGCCGGGCAGAGTGACACTCGGTAGAGTGGCACTCTGGCAGAGTGGCCCTTTCCCCTCTGCCTACACCACCATCCAGCATCGTCCACGCAGTGGCTCCCAACCCGTCCAGCCACGACTTCAGCCTCGCCTCCCGGCGACCGCAATTCGTTAGGCGTCAGACGCAATGTTACTGCGGACATCGAGGGGATCTCCAGTAAAGAAAGAAAACAGGTCCCATTCAAGAACTCTGAAACATACGCCCCCCACAAGCGGTCCCGGATGCTCACCAGTGTGTGCGCGAAGAATATAGTTACAATTTATGAGACTCTGTCTCCATAAAATATGATGCGAAGTACATTTATGAAAGTTAGCTTGCCTTCAGACGTCAATTTTATTGCCACTTACAGTGACCTATTGCGTATATTGTTACTTTCCGTATTTCGTTTTTGAACTATTTTCCACCATAGACGGCCGGCTGCCGGCCGCCTCCGGCCAGTCCCCAACCGCCCGGCAAAGCTTCATGTCAAAAGGTACAAAGTGAAAGGGTTAGATATCTATAAAAGTAGTCGAGTATGGCATCGGAAGGTAGCTGATTTTATGCAGGTTGATTTGAGACCATTGGAAATTAATTCGCTAATGTAGAACATCTGATATACAATTAAAAGTAATACAATCTGATAATTTGGGAA
The DNA here is from genome assembly GCA_034440615.1 of Ashinkailepas kermadecensis. Taxonomy (NCBI): domain Eukaryota; kingdom Metazoa; phylum Arthropoda; class Thecostraca; family Neolepadidae; genus Ashinkailepas; species Ashinkailepas kermadecensis. The sequence continues at coordinate 257,517 of JAOTOM010004382.1, read as the reverse complement.
ATAAATCCTGGAATTGAGTGAAAAATAACAGGGTTAAGTATCTATAAAAGTAGTCGAGTATGGCATCAGAAGGTAGCAGATTTTATGCCGGTTTATTTAAGGCCATTGTAAATTAATTCGGTAATGTAGAACATCTGATAGACAATTTAAAGTAATATAATGCGATAATTCGATATGCAAATCCTGGAATTGAGTGCAAAAATGACAGGGTTAGTAAACTATAAAAGTAGTCGAGTATGGCATCATAAGGCGGCGAATTTTATGCCTGTTTATTTAAGACCATTGGAAATTAATTCGGTAATGTAGAACATCTGATATACAATATAAAGTGATGCAATGTGATAATTTGGGACACAAATTCTGGAATTTAGTGCAAAGTGACAGGGTTAAACCTTCATGGAAATTATTCAAGATGATATAAAAATGTAGCACGTTCGATTTTCGTTTAGTTAGGAACATTGGAAATTGTCAGGATATCACAGAACATGTATGACACGTGTTTATCACAAGATGTTGAGTGGGCAATTGCTCCCATTTCACTTCAAGGGCAAAGTGACAGGGTGAAATGATTTTATAATAATACGAACTACACGTCATAAGAGAGCTTGTTTCAATGTTGTTTAAATTGGACCATTGGAAATTACTTGCAGCTCGTCCAGAAACCAGAATATAGCATTAATAAAAGCAAGCTCACTCTGGTGGTGTTCCTTCACAACCCACCACCAGAGCGGCGCCACCGGTATTATGTCCGCTTATGACGCCTAACGTGTACTTATGATAAATTACTACCGCCGCCGGCACGGAACTAAGTAGCCTTGTCTCGCGCCGCGGGCTGCGGGCCGCGCGCTTCCCGTCCACCACCGTCCGAACTGGGCGTCCGTCAGGGGCGGCCGGCTCCGGACACCCAGCCCGAATATGGCCACCGGGGCAGGAGCGGCGCGGCGGCACTCAAATCGGAATTATCGTACCAGCGCCGCTTATTGGCACGGTCCGCCCAGATACCGCCGCCGATTACCGCCATAGTAATCAGTTGGTCATACCGTAAATATGGTGTGATTTCGGTTCGACGTGCTGTTTGCCCGCCATTCGTTTCGGTGGGACGTTGATGGCGCCCGAGGACGCACTGTTGTCGCTATCAGGGGCGGTTCGTAGAAAACCAGTCGTGGCGGCACAGGAGTGTTGGTTCCCCTCACCACGGGCCCGCAAAACAACTCGTTGTCCGCGGCGGTCCACAGAACGCCTGTCATGACGGCACAGGTGTGTTGATTCCCCTCACAACGTGCCCGCAAAACAACTCGTTGTCCTGGGCGGTCCACAGAACGCCAGTCGTGATGGCACAAGTGTGTTGATTCCCCTCACCACGTGCCCGCAAAACAACTCGCATGGCCGCTTCCGGGCACCGTTCTATCTGCCGAGGACACTAATTGAGACAAATATAACTGTTCGGTTGACTGCCGGTAAGATCAGAGCAATGGGCTCTCGGGTATCAATTACTTGACAAAATGGTGCTCGAAATGATCCAGTAAAACGTTGAAATCTCCTAGTGAAATGAGGCTTTGTCTGCCGTTTTTGCGAAGGGATATGATACCCCGAAAACAGCTTTAATATCTGGATCGTGCCACCCAACGAATCATGAGTTTCAAAAGTTGGTCTTCACTGCCTTACCCCGTTGCTACTTTTCGTGAAATGAGCGTGTTGTCAACACGTGCATCCCAATACTGGGATTGTGAAACACACTTATTTGTAAGCATGAACACGCTGTGCTCACTGGCCTTTGGCTTTCTAACGAAGACAATTCTGTTTCTACACCAGAATGGTGTAGACGGTGCCCTTTCACTTGCATTTTCTCTTTTTACATCCACGAGCTGCTTGTGCCGCTCCGTTGACTCTTACATTTACCAGTCTTCTTCGCTATGACTATTGGAAAGAGAAAATGCCACCTGTGCATCCGGGCACAAATTATCCTAACAAGACGGTAGGATCCGCACATCAGCCCCATTAATACACGCCATCTCCCACTTCCCACCCGCTACTGCCACGCACGAGTAGATCGCGGCTATTTTTGTGCCCATATCAAGAACACAATGCTGCGAATGTCATGAATGGACGAATGGATGCTAAATTGTTAAAGAATGAAGACTGCAAAGCATGTAACCATCGATCATAAAAACAGTTGATGCATATGGTTAAAATGTCCTCAAAAGACACGTGGAATCTGGTTATCGGTACAAAAGCACATCGAAATAAGTGTTATTTGCTATTAACACGTTTAGCTATACGTGACGTGACGTGAAGTGACGTGAGTGGCTTGAGCTATTCGTTTTAGTATCATTTAAATGAAGAATGGGAGTTACCAATTGCAGAATAAAACGCTTCGAGCCACAAGCAGGCGAACATTGAAGCCAGCCATCGAGCACGGCACGTGCTAAAGTTGCTGCCGGTGGCATTTTTGATCGCAGAGTCACGGCGGCAGTTTAAATGTTTCATCATCGGACGGTGTCGCTCGCCACCTACCATGGCCAAGCTAATTCGTCTGTTGGCTCTCATCTGGCGTTGTTGGCTCGCCCACCGCCGCCGACGCCGTCCCACCCGTCCCCATCTGTTGGCGTATTTGCATGTCCGTCAGTGCCCCCGCTGCTCGGCCTGACTGCTTGTCCGCCTCGGTAGCCGTCTCCTCGCCCGACGTCTGTCCGACTGGCTGTTGTGAACGCACTGCCCCTTCCCTCCTGTACTGTTACCGCCCCACTTCGCTTACAATTCTGACTCACCTCGACCTCGTGCCGCTCCCGCGTCACGGCACCTCCGTGTGACTGCGTCACGACACCTCCGTGTGACTGTGTCACGACACCTCCGTGTGACTGTGCCACGACACATCCGTGTGACTGTCACGACATCTCCGTGTGACTGTCACGACATCTCCGTGTGACTGTGTCACGACACCTCCGTGTGACTGCGTCACGACACCTCCGTGTGACTTCCTCACGACACCTCCGTGTGACTGTCACGACACCTCCGTGTGACTGTGTCACGACACCTCCGTGTGACTGTGTCACGACACCTCCGTGTCACTGTCACGACACCTCCGTGTCACTGCGTCACGACACCTCCGTGTGACTGTCACGACACCTCCGTGTGACTGTGTCACGACACCTCCGTGTGACTGTCACGACACCTCCGTGTGACTGTGTCACGACACCCCCGTGTGACTGCGTCACGACACCTCCGTATGCGTCACGACCCTCCATGTGACTGTCACGACACCTCCGTGTGACTGTGTCACGACACCTCCGTGTGACTGTCACGACACCTCCGTGTGACTGTGTCACGACACCTCCGTGTGACTGTGTCACGACACCTCCGTGTGACTGTGTCACGACACCTCCGTGTGACTGTGTCACGACACCTCCGTGTGACTGTGTCACGACACCTCCGTGTGACTGTCACGACACCTCCGTGTGACTGTGTCACGACACCTCCGTGTGACTGTGTCACGACACCTCCGTGTGACTGTGTCACGACACCTCCGTGTGACTGTGACACCTCCGTGTGACTGTCACGACACCTCCGTGTGACTGTGTCACGACACCTCCGTGTGACTGTGTCACGACACCTCCGTGTGACTGTCACGACACCTCCGTGTGACTGTCACGACACCTCCGTGTGACTGTCACGACACCTCCGTGTGACTGTCACGACACCTCCGTGTGACTGTCACGACACCTCCGTGTGACTGCGTCACGACACCTCCGTGTGACTGTCACGACACCTCCGTGTGACTGCGTCACGACACCTCCGTGTGACTGCGTCACGACACCTCCGTGTGACTGTCACGACACCTCCGTGTGACTGCGTCACGACACCTCCGTGTGACTGTCACGACACCTCCGTGTGACTGTGTCACGACACCTCCGTGTGACTGTGTCACGACACCTCCGTGTGACTGTCACGACACCTCCGTGTGACTGTGTCACGACACCTCCGTGTGACTGTCACGACACCTCCGTGTGACTGTGTCACGACACCTCCGTGTGACTGTCACGACACCTCCGTGTGACTGTCACGACACCTCCGTGTGACTGTGTCACGACACCTCCGTGTGACTGTGTCACGACACCTCCGTGTGACTCGACACCTCCGTGTGACTGTGTCACGACACCTCCGTGTGACTGTGTCACGACACCTCCGTGTGACTGTGTCACGACACCTCCGTGTGACTGTGTCACGACACCTCCGTGTGACTGTGTCACGACACCTCCGTGTGACTGTGTCACGACACCTCCGTGTGACTGTGTCACGACACCTCCGTGTGACTGTGTCACGACACCTCCGTGTGACTGTGTCACGACACCTCCGTGTGACTGTGTCACGACACCTCCGTGTGACTGTGTCACGACACCTCCGTGTGACTGTCGTCACGACACCTCCGTGTGACTGTGTCACGACACCTCCGTGTGACTGTGTCACGACACCTCCGTGTGACTGTGTCACGACACCTCCGTGTCACGACACCTCCGTGTGACTGTGTCACGACACCTCCGTGTGACTGTGTCACGACACCTCCGTGTGACTGTGTCACGACACCTCCGTGTGACTGTGTCACGACACCTCCGTGTGACTGTGTCACGACACCTCCGTGTGACTGTGTCACGACACCTCCGTGTGACTGTCACGACACCTCCGTGTGACTGTGACACCTCCGTGTGACTGTCACGACACCTCCGTGTGACTGTGTCACGACACCTCCGTGTGACTGTCCACGACACCTCCGTGTGACTGTGTCACGACACCTCCGTGTGACTGTGTCACGACACCTCCGTGTGACTGTGTCACGACACCTCCGTGTGACTGTGTCACGACACCTCCGTGTGACTGTCACGACGCACCTCCGTGTGACTGTCACGACACCTCCGTGTGACTGTGTCACGACACCTCCGTGTGACTGTCACGACACCTCCGTGTGACTGTGTCACGACACCTCCGTGTGACTGTGTCACGACACCTCCGTGTGACTGTGTCACGACACCTCCGTGTGACTGTGTCACGACACCTCCGTGTGACTGTGTCACGACACCTCCGTGTGACTGTGTCACGACACCTCCGTGTGACTGTCACGACACCTCCGTGTGACTGTGTCACGACACCTCCGTGTGACTGCGTCACGACACATCCGTGTGACTGTGTCACGACACCTCCGTGTGACTGTCACGACACATCCGTGTGACTGTGTCACGACACCTCCGTGTGACTGCGTCACGACACATCCGTGTGACTGTGTCACGACACCTCCGTGTGACTGTGTCACGACACCTCCGTGTGACTGTCACGACACCTCCGTGTGACTGTGTCACGACACCTCCGTGTGACTGTCACGACACCTTCGTGTGACTGTCACGACACCTCCGTGTGACTGTGTCACGACACCTCCGTGTGACTGTCACGACACCTCCGTGTGACTGTGTCACGACACCTCCGTGTGACTGTCACGACACCTCCGTGTGACTGTGTCACGACACCTCCGTGTGACTGTGTCACGACACCTCCGTGTGACTGTGTCACGACACCTCCGTGTGACTGCGTCACGACACCTCCGTGTGACTGTCACGACACCTCCGTGTGACTGTCACGACACCTCCGTGTGACTGTGTCACGACACCTCCGTGTGACTGTGTCACGACACCTCCGTGTGACTGTGTCACGACACCTCCGTGTGACTGTGTCACGACACCTCCGTGTGACTGTGTCACGACACCTCCGTGTGACTGTGCACGACACCTCCGTGTGACTGTCACGACACCCCCGTGTGACTGCGTCACGACACCTCCGTGTGACTGTGTCACGACACCTCCGTGTGACTGTGTCACGACACCTCCGTGTGACTGTCACGACACCTTCCGTGTGACTGTGTCACGACACCTCCGTGTGACTGCGTCACGACACCTCCGTGTGACTGTGTCACGACACCTCCGTGTGACTGTGTCACGACACCTCCGTGTGACTGTCACGACACCTCCGTGTGACTGCGTCACGACACCTCCGTGTGACTGCGTCACGACACCTCCGTGTGACTGTCACGACACCTCCGTGTGACTGTGTCACGACACCTCCATGTGACTGCGTCACGACACCTCCGTGTGACTGTCACGACACCTCCGTGTGACTGTGTCACGACACCTCCGTGTGACTGCGTCACGACACCCCCGTGTGACTGCGTCTCGGGCCCTAGCCATCATAGCGTGTGCCGCTATTTAGCATATGACGTCGGCACGGGTGCTGTTCAGCTGTCCCGCCTGTGATGCCGGGTAAGGGTGGTGGTGGAGGTTCGCCAACTGATGTCCCCGTCTTCACCGGTTGTTCCTCATCAAGCGACAGGTCTGCCGTTGGCAGGGGGCAACGCTGAATGCTCAGTACCCAATACTTTTCGAGGTAAGCAAGTCTGTTTTAATGCGAATGTCAGAGTGTATTGTCATTCCGACCGAAAGTAACTCAGGAGACCAGAGAATATCATCGTAGAGCTTTAATCACCCTTCAAGGCTTCAAGGTATCCGGACATGATTATAAACATTAAACCTAGAAAGGAATTTGTTATCAAATACAACATTTTGAGGTTCCTCGATATGGCAGAGTATTTAGTATAATATAATGTATAATGTGTAATGCGTATTTATTTGCGTATTTATTGCGTATATATTTGCGTATATATTTGCGTATTTTAGTATAATGCTTATTTATTATTCACAAATTTATCGATCATACATTGCCATTTGCTATGGCTTATACGTTGCAATGTGCAATACTTAATAATGAAAGAGAACAAGTGACCATTTCTTGGTACCATTTACACTTAAAATACAAGCTATGTGATGTCACATAGTTTGCGCGAAAAAAAACCTGGAACAATACAGGTTGTCAAATGCTTCCCGTGATAGAACAGGTCCGTAGACAAAATAAATAAAAACAAAAACAGTGGGCGCTACTAGCTTGCTATCTCTTCTCGGCATTCCCGGATCGCATGTCGTACTACTAACTGGTGACAGCCTACCCGCAAAAAGATGCAAAGTGTACTGGTTGGGTGCCAACACTCGCATGGCATTCGTCTTTTCCTTCTGCACCTCACGTCACGTCAACGTTGTGTTGGATGTCCTGACATATGGGCAGCTAATCAAGGGAGTCACCGCATTAATGAAAAGAATGCAACTCATGAAAGTAATGACCCTACGAAAGTGCGTGTAGCCAAATAAGATAAGATACGCTCTGAGAGATCTAAGATATGAATAAGATACGCTCTTAATCAGATATGGGGCGACAAAAAGCAGCACCACTTCTCTCTCCCAGCGTCCCGAATCGGACGGTTCCGAAGGCTTCGTCTTCGCCTTCGCAGCTGTCGAACGGCTGACTCAGACCGATCGTCCGTCCTCGATCTCCGCGGCGTGTCTCCACCTGTGGGCGGCGTCGAGCGTCGACCGTCCGCCAGCCGGCCGGTGTCGGTGGTGCCATCTCCAGTGACCCCGTGGCGACGGCGCTGGCCTAGTTCGGCCCGAGCGCGTGCGACCGGCGCACGGCCGTGGAAAACACGGCCGATGCGGGGTGCGATATCCTGTGTAGGAACACAGGCGCGCGGCCAGATGGCGCGATAGGGGAAGACTGCGGCGCCCGACGACCCCGACCGCCGGCTATCTGATCGGCCGGAGAGGACGTGTGCACTGTTCGCTCGAAACGCGGCCGGGCCGCCGAGCAGACAGTCAATCGTGGTCGGGGAGAGACCCAATCACGGCCGAGCAGAGCGCCAACCACACAGTGGGCTAATCATGGTCAAGGAGAGAGCCAATCGTGGTCGGGGGAGAGAAACAATCACGGCCGAGCAGAGCGCCAACCACACAGTGGGCTAATCATGGTCCAGGGGAGAGCCAATCGTGGTCCGGGAGAGACCCAATCACGGCCGAGCAGAGCGCCAACCACACAGTGGGCTAATCATCGTCCAGGGGAGAGCCAATCGTGGTCCGGGAGAGACCCAATCACGGCCGAGCAGAGCGCCAACCACAGTGGGCTAATATCATAGTCAAGAGGAGAGCCACTCAAAGTCAGGGAGAGAACCTATTGTAGAGAGGGAATGGACCAACCACACAGAGGGAGGGAGAGAGAGAGAGAGGGGGGGGGGAGTCAACCACGACCCACAGAGACCTGGTCAGGTCAAGAGAGGATAGTGAGGCCGTTAGTGAGAAGATAGAAACAAGGAGGGATGGAGGGGAGTGGGGAAGGAGGCGAGGTGGAGTATCCTATGCTTTGTGTGGGTCATAGGCCTGACCATCTTTGTCTTGGTTCCAATAACTTTTTTGCTTTCTTAACATAGGATCCCATGGGGTAGGCTCCACCAACCAAATTCGCAGCACCCATTGTCTGCATGCATTGGGCCGCACCCATTTCTTTTTCACAAACTTCTCCACCCACGGGGACAAGGCATTCACTGATAGACAGGAGATACGAATAAGGTCCCGGAACCAAACAGCACCGCAGGCACTTTTCGGTCGATTCGTATCGATATGGATGCGACCCAATCGTGCTGCTTGCTGCGAGCGCGAGTTATTCGAGGGCATAACTGGTCGATCTGTTCTCTCGCTGGCTGCGTGTAGCCACCAATTTGCTCGCGCCAAAAAGCAGACTACAAGGTCCGACGGGCTGCAAGCCATCGGTAGTCTGGACATGCATGCCAGACAAAGATACAAATTCATGAAACGATTTTAGAATAGACTGACATAATTGGATTTGATGATTTAAGCAGCGCTACGTCATGCTGAAGCTTCAATTGTGGAGCCATTCACCGCCATCTCCGCTTATCTGATGCAGTTGTTGCAATTTGGATGATGAATGCTGTGCAAGGCCGCAGTCTGGTAATTCCCAGGCGAGGGAATTTCAGGCAATTAAAGATGGATTAAGGCATGCGAAAATGAAGGTACGATAAGGTGCTATGTGTCGCCGTATCGTGTTTTGTCCGAAAGAGGGAATTCTGATGTGCTTCACGAGTGAGAGGAAGATGACCTCGAAACGATTAAAACTGCTGGTGCATTGGGACTAGACTGATGCGCTGTTGGTTGTATCTTCAACTTTCAATACGCTCGCTTTTTCTTCAGAACATCACACAGGATTTTGAAAGGGGCTAGGCATTCCTCACATTTAGCGACAGAGTTGACACGTGAGCTCCTCACCGGCACGAATTCGGCGCTGGAGCTGACACGTGAGCTCCTCACCGGCACGAATTGACGAACTGACGCCTCCGCCCGCCAACAGATCTCGGCGCCGCTTCCCCTTCCGAAGCGAACGATACACACCACACACCAGCCGCCGCGCCGCCCGGGCAACAGAAACCGACCGCGGCGCGGCCCCAGCGTCGTGACGGACCCGGACGGAGCCGATGACGGACGGCGCTGCCGCCGCGTCACAGGCGGTGGTAATTGCCGGGCGGCGCGTCAGTCGGCGCGCCGCCAGTGCCGCCGAATCTCCAGATAGCATCGCCGCCAGGCCGTGCATCAAATCACTCGTCTGTCGATTAGCGCACCAATGCAAATACGGGCGTTGATTAGAGGGTGGCGAAAGAGGGCAGGGCGTCCGACCGCGGCGCCGTCACGCCCGCGGCGGCGCGTGACGTGCGTGACGTGACGGTGACGTCACAGGTGGTGCCGGCGCGGGCGTCGCGGCACCAGCTCCACTGCGGGCTGTGCGTGAGGAGCTGCCTGGAGGCGGGCCGACCGCGGACGTCGCGGCACCAGCTCCACTGCGGGTTCTGTGTGGGGAGTTGCCCGGAGGCCGGCCGATCGCCGGCGGCCCGGAGAATGGTGGACGGAGGGTGACGGGTGAGCTGCTGTCGCGTGCGATGACCTCCGGTGTGACGACGGCACCAAAGCCGGCTCGGTCAGGCCGTTGGCGGGTGACGGGGTGAGGGATCGCCTAGTGACAGGCCGGGTGTCTCGCGGCGCGACAGGAATTGTGAGAAGTTCCGTGCCTGGCTGAGTGAACTGAATGATGTGGGCATGCTGTGTTGCAATGCAACATACTCCCACGTAACCACGTGCCATAACCCCAGGTACCCACACAAAGTCATGGTTATTCTTCTGTCCACAGCAGCAAATGGTTGAAAGTGGGACAGGGTGCATGGTGCATATTCTTGGTAGATAATTACCTTGTTACTTTTGAAATTTGGGGTGGGTATGGCAAGGGCGGCACAATTCTGATTGTCAGCCGGTGTTGACACCTAGATCAGCGGACAGGCGGTAAGACGAAAATAATGCTGCACCAACACTACGAATAAGCCACCCAGACTCCTTACTCAACCGCTTCAGCTGTCGCTATGAGTAAAGTGGCATCTTCATCGTATTCATGAACCAATACCAGACGACACCAAGAGACGATTGAACGAAAATAATCGTTAATCGTTCAACATGAGGTTCAATGATTCGGCACGTCGCGATCCAGTTTCAAGATCATAACTGATAATACCACACAGCATGTTGCTTTGATACCGATGGCGCAGGGAGGCACGGCTATTATTTCGCTCAATTTATGCCGCCTCGGGCAGCCGATCATCTCCGCAGCTCCTTGCTGCGAGGATATACGTCGACCATTGCATTACTCTTCTGCATCCACCTGCCGGGCACCAACACTGTGATTATAAAGCGATCAGCACCCAGCACGCGGTAGTCAGGATGGAGGGGGGGGCGCCAGGCAGCACCAGCGCCCTGCCGGCCGGGTACCGAGAAGCACCGCCGCCACGCCGAGGCCGCCACCGCAGCTGGACTCGGTATCGTCTCCCCGCGACTGGTTACCGCTGACGCAGCTGCGGCTGATGTGCCTCAGCCGGTGCCCCACCAAGGTGGACCAGGGCCGGCGTGGGTGCAGAAATGGTCCGTGTTCCCCGCCACTGTCCGTCATGGTTTCAGCCAGAAATGGTCCGTGGTTTCCGCCGTGGTCGCCCGGCGCCCCGGTCGTGCTGTTGCTGGGCACACCACGATTGTTGCTGTACACACCACGGTGCCGTGGAGAGTCCAGGGCTCACTGGCCGCACCACACAGGGCTCACTGGCCGCCTGTGTGGCAGCAGCGTACACCTGCAGTACACATCTGCAGCCAACTATCTGGAGACGGGCGCAACGCAAACATGTGAAACGAGCATGTCATCTTTGTCCAAAGGTGTTCTGGGGAGGGAAGCCCACTTCAGTAGTACTGGAATGAATTCAATCCAGTATCTGTGGTATATTGTGCGGGTATATTGTAGACCAGGTAGGCTGCGTAAAATCCTCTCATCAGCCAGATTAACCGCAGAATGTCATTCACGCTGCAAAGACTAGCGGTAATTAATCATCAGCGCATCCTCTGGACATACGTCCGAATAATTGCTGGCAATATAGTGTCGGAAGTTCTTTGGAGGAGGGGTGAGGTACCTAAAGGCATGCATTTGGACAGCAGAGTTCCAGATAAGGTCATGAAGAGTCGGGACCATTCCCAAACTGCCACGTCACGCCCCATGCGGTTATACTGGCAGCGCTTCGTTCGCTTTGATCTATCACGCAAACAGATCGGGGGCTCTCAACCGGAGAAGTTCGCCTGGGACTGGCTCCCCGTAGGCTGTCGGTGCTGTGGCTCCCTGTAGGTTGTCATGACTGTGGCTCCCCGTAGATTGTCACGGTTGTAGCTCCCTGTAGGTTGTCACGGCTGTGGCTCCCTCTAGGCTGTCAGGGCTGAGGCCGGTTATGTAGGCTGGCGGCCCTGCCGGTGCTGTAGCCCCCTGTAAACCGTAGGTGATGTAGCCTGCTGTAAGCCGGAGGTGTTGTATCCCCGTGCAAGCCGTAGGTGATGTAGCCCCTGTAAGCCGTAGGTGATGTAGCCCCTGTAAGCCGTAGGTGATGTAGCCCCCTGTAAGCCGAGGTGTTGTAGCCCCCGCAGCCGGAATGTAGCCCCTGTAAACCGTAGGGATGTATCCCCCGCAAGCCGTAGGGATGTAGCCCCTGTAAGCCGTAGGTGATGTAGCCCCCTGTAAGCCGTAGGTGATGTAGCCCCTGTAAGCCGGAGGTGATGTAGCCCCTGTAAGCCGTAGGTGATGTATCCCCCTGCAAGCCGTAGGTGATGTAGCCCCTGTAAGCCGTAGGTGATGTAGCCCCCTGTAAGCCGTAGGTGATGTGGCCCCTGTAAGCCGTAGGTGATGTAGCCCCCTGTAAACCGTAGGTGATGTAGCCCCCTGTAAGCCGGAGGTGATGTAGCCCCCTGTAAGCCGTAGGTGATGTATCCCCCTGCAAGCCGTAGGTGATGTAGCCCCCGTAAGCCGTAGGTGATGTAGCCCCTGTAAGCCGTAGGTATGTAGCCCCCTGTAAGCCGGAGGTGTTGTAGCCCCCTGTAAGCCGTAGGTGATGTATCCCCCTGCAAGCCGTAGGTGATGTAGCCCCTGTAAGCCGTAGGTGATGTAGCCCCCTGCAAGCCGTAGGTGATGTAGCCCCTGTAAGCCGTAGGTGATGTAGCCCCCTGTAAGACGTAAGTGTCCGCAGCCCCATGTAGGCTGTAGTACGGAATGGAATGCGGTTCCCAGCTGGCTGACTGTGTCGGCGGCGGCAGCTGTCTGCCACTGGGCTGACGATGCACGCCATGACCTGCCGGTTCGTGGCTGAAGAGGAGCGAATGTTAACACGGCCTCCCAACGGCCTCCAAGGGCTCGAATGGCACTATCTGGTACAGAGTGTTCGCGAAATCATGCTGAACACGCTGCTAGTGTAGCAGAACAATGCCGTTCAGAATGGCGTGATCGAGTAACTCCGGCACGATGACTTCTGTGTGTGAAAACCAAGTCAGCATTAGCCCTCACTAACACTGGGACTAATAGAGCTGAAGCAATTACGCGCGCTACTGGCGGCCAAATGAAGAGGCGACAAAGTCGAGTGGCAACACCAGTTCAGAGCTGACGTCACGTGCGGCACTTTTAATTGAGCTGCCGCCACGACAGTGGTGGCTGTCGTGACTGCCAACTCATCGGCTTCTCCGGGTCTGAGGTTCTGCACGTGATGATGCAGATGACTAACCACATGCTGTGGGCACTTGCAATTCTTGGCGGCCTACTTGCCAATGGCAAACCACAGGACCGATGTGTGCAGCGTCGGGCAGTGCTTCCTGTCGGTCCGCCCGGGCGGATCCGTGCCACCGTTTTTAATCGTCACAAAAGTTCTAGAAGTGGAATTTCAACGGTTCCGACCGACTTGTTATGCCTTGCACATTCGCACAACGAAAATGAGGCATGAACAGTCAGTGGTCTTCACTTGGTGAGATAGAGAGGTAGAGAGATACAGAGATACAGAGATACATAGATACAGAGATACAGAGATACGGAGATAAGAGATAGAGAGATAGATGCACAAGGAAACAGGTAGATAGAGATAGAGAGATAGAGATAGAGATATAAAGATATAATACAATATAAAGATATCCATATAATAAAATATGATATAATAGAAAGAGAAACAAGAGAGAGAGAGAGAGAAGAGAGAGAGAGAGAGAGAGAGAGAGAGAGAGAGAGAGAGAGAGAGAGAGAGAGATATAGAGATATATATATATATATATATATATATATATATATATATATATATATATATATATATATATATATATATATATATATATATATATATATATATATATATATATATATATATATATATATATATATATATATATATATATATATATATATATATATATATATATATATATATATATATATATATATATATATATATATATATATATATATATATATATATATATATATATATATATATATATATATATATATATATATATATATATATATATATATATATATATATATATATATATATATATATATATATATATATATATATATATATATATATATATATATATATATATATATATATATATATATATATATATATATATATATAGAGATAGAGAGAGAGAGAGAGAGAGAGAGAGAGAGAGAGAGAGAGTCACACTATTGACGAGAGTCACACTATTGACGAGAGTCACGGAAGCAGTGATACCGGTGCGATTACGCGCGCGCCGAAAAGCGCGATGACGTCTGGCGAAGCGCCCGTGTGGGTCGACATGCCCACAACCACTCCTAGTCGAGAGTCGCGGCGGTAATCACGGCTGATCGGAGTGGACCTGTTGAGTGCAGGCGTGGTCGCAAGTTCGGCCACATGCACGCCGCGATCAGATCGCCATCACGCGACGCTGGTGCTCACCGGTCACCGGCCGTCCGTCCCCACCGGCCGTCGGTCCCCACCGGCCACCGGTTGTCCGTCCCCACCGGCCGTCCGTCCCCACCGGCCACCGGTCGTCCGTCCCCACCGGCCGTCCGTCCCCACTGGCCACCGGTCGTCTGTCCCCACCGGTCGTCCGTCCCCACCGGCCACCGGTCGTCCGTCCCCACCGGTCGTCCGTCCCCGCCGACCACCGGTCATCCGTCCCCACCGGCCACCGGTCGTCCGTCCCCACCGGCCGTCCGTCCCCACCGGCCACCGGTCGTCCGTCCCCACCGGCCACCGGTCGTCCGTCCCCACCGGTCGTCCGTCCCCGCCGACCACCGGTCATCCGTCCCCACCGGCCACCGGTCGTCCGTCCCCACCGGCCGTCCGTCCCCACTGGCCACCGGTCGTCCGTCCCCACCGGTCGTCCGTCCCCACCGGCCACCGGTCGTCCATCCCCACCGGTCGTCCGTCCCCACCGGCCACCGGTCGTCCGTCCCCACCGGTCGTCCGTCCCCACCGGTCGTCCGTCCCCGCCGACCACCGGTCGTCTGTCCCCACCGGTCGTCCGTCCCCACCGGCCACCGGTCGTCCGTCCCCACCGGCCACCGGTCGTCCGTCCCCACCGGTCGTCCGTCCCCGCCGACCACCGGTCGTCTGTCCCCACCGGTCACCGGCCGTCCGTCCCCACCGGCCACCGGTCGTCCGTCCCCACCGGCCACCGGTCGTCCGTCCCCACCAGTAGTCCGTCCCCACCTGCCACCGGTCGTCCGTCCCCACCGGTCGTCCGTCCCCACCGGTCGTCCGTCCCCACTAGCCACCGGTCATCCGTCCCCGCCGACCACCGGTCCGTCCCCGCCGGTCGTCCGTCCGACCGGTCGTCCGACCCCACCGGTCGTCCGTCCCCACCGGTCGTCCGTCCCACCGGTCGTCCGTCCCCACCGGTCGTCCGTCCCCACCGGTCGTCCGTCCCACCGGTCGTCCGTCACCACCAGTCGTCCGTCCCCACCGGCCACCGGTCGTCCGTCCCCACCGGTCGTCCGTCCCCACCGGTCGTCCGTCCCCGCCGACCACCGGTCGTCCGTCCCACCGGTCGTCCGCCGCCAACCGGTCGTCCGTCCCCACCGGTCGTCCGTCCCCCCACCGGTCGTCCGTCCCACCGGTCGTCCGTCCCACCGGTCGTCCGTCCCACCGGTCGTCCGTCTCACCGGTCGTCCGTCCCCACCGGTCGTCCGTCCCCACCGGTCGTCCGTCCCCACCGGTCGTCCGTCCCCACCGGTCGTCCGTCCCCACCGGTCGTCCGTCCCACCGGTCGTCCGTCACCACCGAGCGACAGTCGGCTCGGACCTCGTGTGTCGTACTTTGTCACATCGCCACTCCTTCAGCTGCTTCGACAATATATTTCGCTTTTAAACGTTTGGTAACTTGTGATATGAACACCATGTACTTGCCGCACATATTTCATATCGGACAATACTACTGGATCTGCACCCAGTCGCGGGATAATTTCCCATTGAGTGCAGTGCAGGCAGTGCAGCGCCCACACTGAAAACGGCACGTCTGTTCGTTAGCAACCCACGCCTGCTCTTCACGGATGGGCTGCACAGCTCGAGCGACAGTCGGCGCCAACAACCGGCGACGGAGACGGACCGGACCGCCCCGAGGGCTGTCGCCGCCGATAAACAGGCGACCGCCGGCCGACGACAGCTGTCGTGAGCTGTCGTCGGCCGAGGATGCGCGCAGCTCGGCCGACAAACAGGGCCGTGTGGTCTCGGCGGAGACTACTCTGAGGGCTTCCCACCGCGTTGACGGACGGCTGGCGCAGGGCGCAGCCGCAGCGGGCCCCCGACCGGTACCCGACCGGCAGCCGACCGAAATTGGATCACGGGTGGCCTCTTGAGTGACGGAAGCACAATTCAAAATGAAGTGGCCGTAACTCATGTCGTCTTAATGGAGCTGGGGAGCCGCTTTGGACATTCCGAACATGGGTGAACAACCCCATTTAGACCGGTAAATGACTGTCAGTTCATTTAGAAAAGCATGCAACAACACACTTTACCTGCCTGCACTTGAAATCATCTAAGCATCAAATCCGATGAAAAAGGTATACTGCATGCATGTGAGTTTGCACAATACACCGTGCTTCCATACATGGTAAATTCTCACCTGATATCCACACTATTTGTCCAGCACGCCGATAAACGGT
This sequence comes from Ashinkailepas kermadecensis, assembly GCA_034440615.1. NCBI lineage: Eukaryota > Metazoa > Arthropoda > Thecostraca > Neolepadidae > Ashinkailepas > Ashinkailepas kermadecensis. The sequence goes on along the minus strand of JAOTOM010004382.1, from coordinate 241,051 downwards.
CAATATCACAAATTACATTAACAAAGCACACACTATTTAATATTTCATCGTGAAATGGTACCGGCCATGTATGTCAAGTTACACTATTGCGCTCTATCTTCATCCTGCTTCATTAAGCTTTGCCAAATCAAAGCTATGATTATTTCGTATCTCTCACTTCGCTAGAAGAACATCCCGCTCAGAACTTCCCTCTCTGACTGGGTTTCGTGTCACCCAGATGGTCAAGAGCATTAATTAAAGTCTTTCATGCAATTTGACCAGTGGGATTATTGGCTCCTGATGGGTAAAGAAGCCTATGCGGTGCATAAACCATTGGCAATTAACCCCCAAGCTCCGGTTAATTGTGGTTCGCGCTGTCCGAGGTCAAAATAGATGGCGTTGCGTCTGTGCACAGAAACGCTGCCAATCATTGAACGCCGGAGTTGTTTAGATCGTGCTTTGTCGAAATGTCACTCATTTAGATGCTATAACAATATATTTTACTGTTGAGCGATTGGTAGCTTATGCTATGATCACCATGCACTAATTGCACTTATTCCGTACAGGTCGGTCACTATTAGATTTGCAACCAGTTGCAGGATAATTTTCCATTTAGTGCAGTGCAGGTAGTGCAGTGTCCACATGAAAAACGGCAGATCTGTTCGCCAACAGCCCATGCCCGTTCATCATGGATAGGCTACAAACCCCAGCACACCACAGGCTGGGTAGTCGCCAGTGATGATCACCCCACGTCAGCGGATGAGTGGTTCAGGCTATTTGGCACGAGCGTTCCACACAAGACATAGACAAAATAGAAATATGGGTGTATATAAAAATGACGAAAAGCAAACACTAGCATACAAATATGACTGAGGTCACTAGGCTAAATAAAGGCTTGAACTGATTAAAAAAAGCTTTTTGGTGTGCGCTTCCAAGGACTGAGAGGTCACGTAGACGCAGGCAGAACGGATGCACAGACAGAGCGCCAAATAGCATCGCAGTGAAGCGAGCGTTATTGGTTTTTACGACACGTCGACCGTTGAGTCATATAGCGTCGCCAATCGCTCACGCCGATTGGTCGCGGGAGAAGAGTAGCGACAGGTGAGATTTGAACCCACAATCCTTCGATTGCGAGACGAGCATCTTACCCCTAGACCACTCGTCCCCGTCTCTCTCTCTCTCTCTCTCCCTGTGGCTTCTTCTCTCAGCTGCTCCTCCCAGCCTCGGGTGGGGGGGGGGGGGGACAGCCGGGCGGACGCACCGACTCTGCCGGCCCTCGTGCCGAACGCAGTCGAGCTGGCCCGGATGCGGAGCACCGACGCGCATGTCCTGACTCCACGCCACCGAGACACACCGAGAACACACATGCACATCTCCTGATCCTGCACCACCGAGACACGCCGAGAACACAGATGCACATCTCCTGATCCGACGCCGCCAAAGCACGCCGAAAAAAAACGACGCCTGATGCAACGGCGTGGCGGTGTGGCGAGGGCGGGGGCGGGGCGGGGCGGGGCGGGGGCGGGGCGGGGGCGGGGGCGGGGGCGGGGGCGGGGCGGGGCGGGGGCGGGGGCGTTGCAGGGCGCGACGAGTCGGTGCCGAGGGGTCGCCTCGTGCCCACCACAGGTGCACGCTGCACACTCGAGTCAAAACCAGCCTGACCGGGCGGCAACGCAACAAGCCAGAAAGTCGACCGAACACCGTCCGAGACAAATTGCAGCGGGGAGAGCGCTGTCTATATCAAGACCTAGTAGTTCTTCTGATGCTGAATCCGTAAACAGAGCTGTTTCCGGAACTCCCTAGCTCTGTGATAAATGGGGGGGGTACGTGGGATAAATATGCTAGGAGAGCAGTTCGGAAATTTCACTCTGGAGGGATTTTAAGCTTTCAAAAAGAGATCAAGACATAAGATGTGTTGCGTGTTACTCGTATTTTATGAAGGAGATTGGAATCTTTGCCCGACCGAACGGCATGAACACTTCCCTAAAATAACTGAAATAACTGACTGAAAAATAACACCGCATTAGGTAGACGAACTGCCAAAGAAGGCGCATAGATAAGGAAGAGTACGGCCAGAAGAACGGCATGAACACTTCCCTATTGACTGAAAAATAACACCGCATTAGGGAGACGAACTGCCAAAGAAGGCGCATAGATAACACCTAAAGAAGGCCGAACGGCATGAACACTTCCCTATTGACGAAAAATAACACTTAGGTAGACGAACTGCCAAAAAGCCATGATAAGGTCGGCCCGGCATGAACACTTCCCTATTGACTGAAAAATAACACCGCATTAGGTAGACGAACTGCCAAAGAAGGCGCATAGATAAGGAAGAGTACGGCCAGAAGAACTGAGCGCAAACAATTGATCTCAGTCCCTTCAAATACAGATCAAAATTGACATCCATATTGACTGTTCAAAGTAAAAACACGTCCTGGGCACATTGACTTTACTGCTTTAGGCCGAATTTACAAAACGAAAAATATGCATAGCAATAGGGTGAGATTTCAAAGACAAATCTCACCGTGAGAGATATGCTTCTCTTATCCCATGATTTAGATCCGTTTTTGGAAGCCAATATGTATATATATATACATATATATATATAAATATATATATATATATATATATATATATATATATATATATATATATATATATATATATATATATATATATATATATATATATATATATATATATTAGCATGCACCCGTTATTTCTATTGAATCATTACTCTTCTAATTATCATAAGGGATATTGGAAAGCTGCACTTGATTGCTAGTAACACTATGCCATGATAACCTTTGATGATAATATGTTGCTCTGAATTACATCAATTGCCACGAAATTCAAGCATGACGCATTAAAAATGAAAGCAATTCGGTGCACACAAATTGAAGAATAGCATTGAAAGCGACCCATAAATTAGCAATCAAACAGCACTTAATCACGAGACCATCAATGGCGATCCAACTGCACCTATTCAATATACCGATGACCTTTTGACCCGCGGCTGACCTCCCACAGGTTGCAAATCACCGCACACTTTCGCTGGGTCCGGAGAAGCCTCGTTTCTTTAGCGGGCGTCCAGCGCGGCCGGCCCGATCCTCCATCCATCGCGCTTGCCAGTTGTGGCCATTGTGCTAGTCACCGCCGGCGGCCATTGTGCGGGTCGTCACGTGTCACGTCACACCTTGGTCATGCGTCACGCGTCACACCTCGACCGCGTCAGAGGCATCCGTCATCCTAGGCTCGTTACATATTGCAGCGGCACGTGACAACGTGCCGGATCGCCACTCCTCTGTGCGGAAATTACGCCCTGCGGGCATGCTGTCGGTAGCCTTAATCGGAGTTTCTCTGCGCAGGGAGTGATGACAGGCGCGCTACGCGCTTTGAGCGCGTTTCGGCCGGTCAATTGCTTGCAGGAGCGTGCTCGGCCGGCGGCCAAAAGCGGCGTGGACACCGGGATGACTTTCGCGCCACTAGTCTCCGCGCGGGGCCGCCGGCCAGGCGGGCGTCGGGGTTCCGCTCGTGTCTGAGGGAAAGCGGCCGTCGCCGGTGTACTCGTGCGGCGCCCTTGGCCGTCGGCCACGGTCAGGCGTCGTGTCGCCGTGAGCACCGTCTCGGCGTTGGCAGCTGGATCGAGAGTGCTGTCGGAGCGGCATCTCGCGCCGCTCCGGTCACAGCGCGGCGGCAGCGGCAAACGTGCCGCCGCCGCCGCTGCCGCCGCCGCCTCCGCCCGTCCGGCAGTGGCGAGTCAACTCGGGCCGCATCCTCGAGACGGAGCTGCCGTGGGTTCAGGCGAGTTGCCGTGGGTTCAGGCGAGTGGCCGTGGGTTCAGGCGAGTTGCCGTGGGTTCAGGCGAGTGGCCGTGGGTTCAGGCGAGTGGCCGTGGGTTCAGGCGAGTGGCCGTGGGTTCAGGCGAGTGGCCGTGGGTTCAGGCGAGTTGCCGTGGGTTCAGGCGAGTTGCCGTGGGTTCAGGCGAGTGGCCGTGGGTTCAGGCGAGTGGCCGTGGGTTCAGGCGAGTTGCCGTGGGTTCAGGCGAGTGGCCGTGGGTTCAGGCGAGTGGCCGTGGGTTCAGGCGAGTGGCCGTGGGTTCAGGCGAGTTGCCGTGGGTTCAGGCGAGTTGCCGTGGGTTCAGGCGAGTTGCCGTGGGTTCAGACGAGTGGCCGTGGGTTCAGACGAGTGGCCGTGGGTTCAGGCGAGTTGCCGTGGGTTCAGGCGAGTTGCCGTGGGTTCAGACGAGTGGCCGTGGGTTCAGACGAGTGGCCGTGGGTTCAGGCGAGTTGCCGTGGGTTCAGGCGAGTTGCCGTGGGTTCAGGCGAGTGGCCGTGGGTTCAGGCGAGTTGCCGTGGGTTCAGGCGAGTTGCCGTGGGTTCAGACGAGTTGCCGTGGGTTCAGGCGAGTTGCCGTGGGTTCAGGCGAGTGGCCGTGGGTTCAGACGAGTTGCCGTGGGTTCAGGCGAGTTGCCGTGGGTTCAGGCGAGTGGCCGTGGGTTCAGACGAGTTGCCGTGGGTTCAGGCGAGTTGCCGTGGGTTCAGGCGAGTTGCCGTGGGTTCAGACGAGTTGCCGTGGGTTCAGGCGAGTTGCCGTGGGTTCAGGCGAGTTGCCGTGGGTTCAGGCGAGTGGCCGTGGGTTCAGGCGAGTTGCCGTGGGTTCAGGCGAGTGGCCGTGGGTTCAGGCGAGTGGCCGTGGGTTCAGACGAGTTGCCGTGGGTTCAGGCGAGTGGCCGTGGGTTCAGGCGAGTGGCCGTGGGTTCAGGCGAGTGGCCGTGGGTTCAGGCTGGCGAGTGGCCGTGGGTTCAGGCGAGTGGCCGTGGGTTCAGGCTGGCGAGTCGCAGCTTCGCACCACAAGTGGACGTCTGCCGAGACACCGTCATCCGGCGCGGGTCCATGGGTGCCCCGCCACGAGGGAGGACATGCCGACACCGATTGACAATATTTTTTGTTTAATAATATGCATGCGTGGTCAAGGCAATTTTAAACCTGGACGCCCAGCACCTCCTCTCCAGAGACACGCATGACGTCCTGGAGGAGCCCTGCATGGACCGTTTATATAGCCAGTAAGATGACTCGTGTACACACCAATAATCCAGACAGTGGGGGTCTCTGAGTGTGAGCCAGCGTCAGAGAACGGGCTCCACCGTGCCGTCCGGACACCGAGCGCCGTTCACGGGCCGATTCACAGCCGGAGCCTACGAGGAGCCACCCGCGGGTCCGCCGACGCTCTGTCACGAGCGCACGCCGGCGCCGGCGGGTGAGAGCCGACCCGGGTCAGCCTCACACTCTCTGGCGGCGGCAGACGCGCCAGGATCAACACAAGTTGTGTCGGAGGAAGGAGCAGGAGCGGGAGCGGGGGCGGGAGGAGCGGACATGTGCGGCGCTGCCGAGCCGCGTCTCCAATGCACGCAGGTGCCAATGAGCTGTGGCGGCAGCGGCTGGCCCGGCTGGCCCGGCTGTCGATCACAGTCGGTGGGCTGGGTCTCACGACACGGGTGTCACACCTGCCGACACTCCTGGCACAGGTGTCACACCTGCCGACACTCCTGGCACAGGTGTCATACCTGCCGACACTCCTGGCACAGGTGTCACACCTACCGACACTCCTGGCACAGATGTCACACCTGCCGACACTCCTGGCACAGGTGTCACACCTGCCGACACTCCTGGCACAGGTGTCATACCTGCCGACACTCCTGGCACAGGTGTCACACCTGCCGACACTCCTGGCACAGGTGTCACACCTGCCGACACTCCTGGCACAGGTGTCATACCTGCCGACACTCCTGGCACAGGTGTCATACCTGCCGACACTCCTGGCACAGGTGTCATACGGTATGACACCTGTGCCAGGAGTGTCGACAGGTATGACTCATACATGCCGACACTCATGGCACAGGTGTCACCTGCCGACACAGGTGTAACCTGACGACACAGGTGTCACCTGCCGACACAGCCACCATGGTCGTCGCATATCTTCGGTCATGAGTCAGCAGGCTGCAGGAGAGACCCCAGACAATGCATCAGTAGTGTCCGCTGCCCAGCTGCTGATGCTGCAGGAGAGACCCCAGACAATGCATCAGTAGTGTCCGCTGCCCAGCTGCTGATGCTGCAGGAGAGACCCCAGACAATGCATCAGTAGTGGCCACTACCCAGCTGCTGATGCTGCAGGAGAGACCCCAGACAATGCATCAGTAGTGGCCACTACCCAGCTCCTGATGCTGCAGGAGATACCCCAGACAATGCATCAGTAGTGGCCACTACCCAGCTGCTGATGCTGCAGGAGAGACCCCAGACAATGCATCAGTAGTGGCCACTACCCAGCTGCTGATGCTGCAGGAGAGACCCCAGACAATGCATCAGTATTGGCCACTACCCAGCTGCTGATGCTGCAGGAGAGACCCCAGACAATGCATCAGTAGTGGCCACTACCCAGCTCCTGATGCTGCAGGAGATACCCCAGACAATGCATCAATAGTGTCCGCTGCCCAGCTGCTGAGAGTTTACTGCGCTGGACATTGAATTGCAAATGGCTGATTTTATGCTTCCATGCGTGACCTGGAATATTCCTGCCGAAGGATCTGCAAATGATATTCAACCGACGATGCCGATAAGCGAAACGATGTCAGAGGCTGTCATAAGCCGTCCTGGTGCGTAATAAAAACCGCAAATGTCTCCGGTGTGGGGGTCGCTACTGCAGGGTTGCATTTGAAGGTAAATATGAATAGATTGCATCGTAGCCATTTGCTTGGGGTGTCATGACAGGCAGTCGTACAACCACTATCTCATATCTTGCGAGACGAAGCGGAAGCGTACCCTCGGCCTCTCAGTTCAGGGATCCGACCGACATTCCAGCACAGAAACGGGTTAAATGTATGTTACGGCGTGGCTCGCGATAGTCCGAATGTTGCCGAATGTATCTCTCTGATGACACAGGTTGCATCATCCACCGTGATATTTACCGGCAGGCAAAGTCACATTTCCTGTTCAACTTGACCTGCAATGTGCGTCGACAGGCAAGCATTTGACCTTCATGGAACAGCAGACGCAATATGAGCCAAGTTCCATGACATGACATGACATGATACACCTGTTGAGACTTAGTAAGGCACCCGGCCACCAATGGATCAAAACTGCTCTTACCGCCCGACTACAAGCCGGCACGTCCATTGCATTGTCTCGACAACTGCTGACATCATCACCCTTGACCTGGATTTACCACTGAGTACGCGGTGCTCATCTGGTATCTGGTAACGCCGATCTGGTAACGCTGATCTGGTAACACCGATCTGGTAACGCTGATCTGGTAACGTCTATCTGGTAACGTGACGCTTTGTGTCAGCTCCCAGAGCAGTGCCGTGCAGCGGTTTCACTCCCACTCAGGGGTACCGGAGCAGTACCGTGCAGCAGGTCTCACTCCCACTCAGGTACCGGAGCAGTACCGTGCAGCGGGTCTCACTCCCACTCAGGTACCGGAGCAGTACCGTGCAGCGGGTCTCACTCCCACTCAGGTACCGGAGTGTCGTGCAGCAGGTCTCACTCCCACTCAGGTACCGGAGCAGTACCGTGCAGCGGGTCTCACTCCCACTCAGGTACCGAAGTGTCGTGCAGCGGTCTCACTCCCACTCAGGTACCGGAGCAGTACCGTGCAGCGGGTCTCACTCCCACTCAGGGGTACCGGAGCAGTACCGTGCAGCGGGTCTCACTCCCACTCAGGGGTACCGGAGCAGTACCGTGCAGCGGGTCTCACTCCCACTCAGGGGTACCGGAGCAGTACCGTGCAGCGGGTCTCACTCCTACTCAGGGGTACCGGAGCAGTACCGTGTAGCAGGTCTCACTCCCACTCAGGTACCGGAGCAGTACCGTGCAGCGGGTCTCACTCACACTCAGGGGTACCGGAGCAGTACCGTGCAGTGGGTCTCACTCCCACTCAGGTACCGGAGCAGTACCGTGCAGCAGGTTTCACTCCCACTCAGGGGTACCAGAGCAGTACCGTGCAGCAGGTCTCACTCCCACTCAAGGGTACCGGAGCAGTACCGTGCAGCGGTTTCACTCCCACTCAGGGGCACCGGAGCAGTACCGTACAGTAGGTCTCACTCCTACTCAGGGGTACCGGCCGGCCGCGACGTCCTCACGCCTGGGGGCGTCGTCAGCCGCCAACGGCAGCATCTCCAGCTTCCGGCGGAAACAGTCGCCGGGTTCCCAGTGACGTAGTGAGGCAGGCGTGGTACTCCAACGGCTTGGTGCCATGTGGGCGTGTCAGTCAGTGACATTGCGTGCCCGTTCGTGATATTGCGTGCCAGTCCGTGACTTCGCATGTCGGTTCGTGATATTGTGTACCAGTCTGTGATCTTGTGCGCCAGTCTGTGGTATGGCGTGACAGTCCGTGACATGGCATGGCACCGGCATGGCATGGCACCGGCATGACAGTTGGTGACATGGCGTGACATCGGCATGACAGTCTGCGACATGGCGTGACATCGGCATGACAGCCGGTGACATATCGTGACATCGACGTGACGGTCTGTGGCCTGAGGTCAGGGCGGGAGGGATCGAGCCACGGCCGGACGGGTCGCGGCCGCGGCTCTGCCGGCCGCCACTTGCCATGCGCGCCGCCGCGCCTCCACCGAGCTCTGCTCTCCGCACCGGTCGTAAGTCAGACGCAGCCGCAGCCGTGTAATTAGGCAAATTATACAATCACGACGCGGCGGCGGGGCTGATCGCCAGAGTTGAGCAGAAAACCTGTCGAGTCCCGTGTTGGGGGAGGGGGGGGGGGAGCAGCGGCAGGACATTCGGCAGCAGGCCGTGGGAGCCGACCGAGTCCCGCGGCGGACAGCGGCAAGACATCCGGCAGCTGACCGAGATAATGTTGTTGGGTCGCTGCGACACTGCGGACTCGCTGCGACAATTTGGAGGTCGTTGTGACAATGTGTGGGGTCGCTGCGACAATTTGTGGGTCGTTGCGACAATGTGTGGGGTCGCTGCGACAATTTGGGGGTCGCTGCGACAGTGTGGGGGTCGCCACGACACATCTGATACGGCTGTGACACTCAGAAGCTGATTGATGCACTTCCGGTACTTTCGATGGTCTTCTGTGCGGACGTGGCACTTCCGAGGTTCCGAGGTCCGAGTAGATGCGACACCCGAGGTTCAGCTGACGTGCCCAACTGCGATATCTGTGCTATTCAAGTGTGATATCCGTGTCGTCAACTGCGATATATAGGACATTCAACTGTGATATCCCTGCCGTCAACTGCGATGTCTAGGACATTGCACTGTGATATCAGTGTCGTCTACTGCGATGTCCGGGGCATCCAGTTGCGTTATGCGTGACATCCAACATCAATATCCGGGTCGTCCAGCTGCGATTTCTGGCACAGTAAACTGTGATGTCCGGGATATCTAACTGTGATATCCGGTAGTCAACCGTGATATCCGGGATATCCAACTGCGATATCCGGTAGTCAACTGTGATATCCGGGATATCTAACTGCGATATCCGGTACAGTCAACTGCGATATCCGGGATATCTAACTGCGATATCCGGGACATCCAGCTGTCATATCCGCGGCATCTAGCTGTCACATCCGAGACGTCCAACTGTCATCCGGAGTGTGCTCCTCAATCCACTTGGACCAACCCATTTCCTCCATGTATTGTTCCCCTCCCCCAAACAATGCTCACAAATCAACCCCCTGTGTGAGAACGATCGTGGCTAATCTAAGCATCTCGAACAATGCAGCATTCAAAGTAGCCCTCGACCAAATACATGGCGTCCGGTCCGGTGGCCGTCATCACCTATTCAGTTGGCTTCATTCACCTCTGCAGCCAAGATGAATTGGCCGCTCGGTAGGACAGAACAGGGGAATCAATCCTGGGCGCAATTCTATCTTGGCTGAAGCGCCTGCCGCATACGAATGGCTCGGGCGGCCGACCACGAAGAGCATGGTCGATGCAGTCGTGATCACGGCGCATTCACGATGCGGGTAACATTCTGACTACTGTCCGCGTCTAATGTGGTAGACGAAAGACAGCGAGTCCGTGAACTCGTCTTGTCATAGGTCATGGTCTTGTCATGCGCTTTGCCGTTTCGGTGCGGTCGCTCGTCAGTGACATTCGACACGCCGTCGTGGCGAGTGACCGATGTGTCCAGCGCCGCCGACGGGCCGCGATGCACGGCGTGAGGACGTGCTCCACGTGCTCGGCCGGCCGTGCCAGAAGCCGACACTGGCGGCATCACCCGAACAGCCGACGCCGCGACTCGCCAGCGCCGGCGAGCTGCAGACGCCGAGCGTGTCAGCTTCGGTCCGCAGCGGCCGGCCGACCGGTGCGATCGGTCCCCGGCCGGAGCGGCGCGCTTTCACCGGACGGCCGCTGTTTACCGCGCGACACAGGCGGCGGCCGGCGCGGCGCGGCGGCGGCGAAGGTGCCGCGGCCGCGTCGTGTGGCGCACCGTCGCGCCGCGCGCGGCGGTGTCGCGTTGCGCGCGCCACGGTGCGGGGGGCCGTAACGGGAGCTGGCGACAGTCGGCGGCGCCGTCGCTCGTGCCGAGTGGCTGTCAACAGACGGCTCGGCGGGCCCGCCCGGCTCGGCCTGCTGCCCGGCCCTGCCCCACGTACCGAGGTGGACACATGCCGACGCGACGCCGGCACGGCCGTGGGTGGCGACTAGCACCTGTGCCGTCCGCCGACAGGACTGATGACTGAGACTCCTGCGGCCTGGCCGACTGGGGCGAGGCCTGTTGTCGGGGAGGGAGGGGGCATAGTCGGAGGACGGTGGTGAGACAGACAGCATCACGAGGACCCGGAAAACGGAAAGACAGGAAGAGCGAGAAAGTAATAGAGGTAGGGGGAACACATTGGTGGATGCAGAGAGAGGGACAGAGAGAGAGAGAGAGAGAGAGAGAGAGAGAGAGAGAGAGAGAGAGAGAGAGAGAGAGAGAGAGAGAGAGAGAGGGTGGGAAGGAACGAGAGAGCAAGTAGACAACGCGTCATGAAAATGGTAAAAGAAGGGAACACGTGTCACGGTTTGCGGAACAATGAAGTGAGAATGAATTAGGCATCTGGAGGAAGGCTTAGACAAAGAACGACGCATGCACATATCGTTCAACGGCAATGGTGGCTGGCGCGTACAACCCATTGGGGACGAGTGGTCTAGGGGTAAGATGCTCGTCTCACAATCGAAAGATTGTGGGTTCGAGTCTCACCTGTCGCTTGTTAGTAGTTATTGTGGTTTAGGGGCGCATCGACTGCACAGGTCATATAGCGCCCCTCACCTGTCGCTACTCTTGGCTCGCGACCAATCGGCGTGAGAGATCGGCGACGCTATATGACCCAACGGTCGACGTGTCGTAAAACCAATAACCAACCAACAACCAACCCACGCTCTATCCGCGTTCCCCATTCCTGTTGTCTTCGTTGCACGTCTGTGCTGGATCCTATCACTGGACGACGACCATGGTATCGTACGTGTTGAAAATGCATTATTTATGTGGAAGACGACGGCCATTGGACGGCGCCATTGTATTACAGCGTCAAAGGAATGCAGGTGAACAAAACATGCAACGGAATACCGGATGAGGGTGAATGAAGGGATGGGCTGAAAGAATGAACGGTTTCCCACGTTAGCCACGAAAACCAAATGGAAAAACTGCGGCTATCATAGAGTGACGTTGAAAGGGATTAAGATTACGGCCAGGTCCCGATCTGACAGTGGTTGGCCCAACGACAACACTAGCACCACGGTTCCGGTGGCATATAGTTGTAGTTATTTGGGTTTAGGGACGCATCAACTGCATGGGTTATACAGCGCCCATAATTACGTCAGTCGAGCCAGGTATAGAAGGGTGTACCCCCACCCCTTCACCATGGATCCACCAGGATGTCCACCTACCTCTTCATAGCCTGTCCGCCAACCTCCCTACAGCCTATCCGCCTGCCTCTCCACATCCTGTCCGCCTGCCTCTCCACATCCTGTCCGTCTGCCTCTCCAAAGCCTGTCCGTCTGCCTCTCCTCAGCCTGTCCATCTGCCTCTCCACAGCCTGTCCGCCTGCCTCTCCACAGCCTATCCGCCTGCATCTCCACAGCCTATCCGCCTGCCTCTCCATAGCCTGTGCCCTAGCCTCTCCACAGCCTGTCCATCTGCTTCTCCACAGCCTGTCCATCTGCTTCTCCACAGCCTGTCCGCCTGCCTCTCCACAGCCTGTCCATCTGCTTCTCCACCGTCTGTCCGCCTGCCTCTCCTTAGCCTGTCCACCTGGCTCTTCACATCCTATCCGCCTGCATCTTCACAGCCTATCCGCCTGCATCTCCACATCCTGTCCGCCTGCCTCTCCACAGCCCGTCCGCCTGTCTCCCCGCAGCCTGTCTCCGAGTGTACGGCGCAGGCGTGCCCCCAGTCCCTCCCAGAAGCGGCGTGCTGGTCAGCTCGCGTGCACACCATGCCGTATGCACCAGTGCGGCACCTGCCGCGGCCAGCTGGTTCGCGTGCACACGACGAGTCTGGCGGCGCTGATGGCGTCGCAGTCATGCACTGGCCACGCCCTCGTAACGAGCACGGTAGTCCGGCCACCGGACGTGCTGGACGGCTGCTGGACGTGGTAGGTCGATCCCCGGCCGCGACTTGGTCACACCTCGTCGGGAGGAGCTCGCGCGCCCGGCGCGTCACGACGCCTCCCGGAGAGAACCCGTTCGGTCGTCTGACACCACTCGAGACGAGAGATGGCGCTGCGGCTCGGACCGCCTACCTCCCTTGGGAAGCGGTACACGGAGTGAATTCAAGATGGCCAAGTGTGAGGAAATTCTCCCGATGTGTGTAGTGATGCGTGAAGGTAGCCCTTTTTTTTGTGTAATCCACGACAAGATAAGTTGGCGGCGGTCCGACGCACGACAGCTGCCGATCCGGACCGAGATGCCTCTGCCGGTTTTGACAAGGCCGAGGAACGATTAACCCGGAAGGCGGTGCGACCCTGACCGGTCCTCCGCTCTGGCCCGTCCAGTTGGACAGCTGTCAGCCACGGGCAGGACAGCTTTGTCGACCCGATCACACCGACGGCGTACCCCCCCCCTCCCTCCCCACCGAGTGAAACCGTGACCGTATATGAACAGCAAACAGTGTCGAACTGAAATGACATCGTCCTAATTCGCCAGCCCATCAGGGATGTCTTGATCGGGACTCACACATCTGACATTCCAGTGTGTGTCTTGATCGGGACTCACACATCTGACATTCCAGTGTGTGCGCGCCGTATTTGGCGTGTCGCTCCACGGCTCTTCATCGCCAATCACTTGTCCACAAGTGGTTTAGTAGACTGGCCCTCGACAGGCGACGAGGAGGCCCTCGGGACCGTCCCGCTCTAATCTCCCGCTCACGATAGGTCCTCGGTGGCCTTACAAGGTATCGACACCCCATGGCTCCCGGTACCGACAAGCTGATCGGTGCATCTGAGAGGTGGTCGCAGAGAAGGTCTGGCGCCATGCAAGGCGCGGCGAGGACGCCAAAGGTGAAGGATCGGCCGTGCACTACGTCTCGCGAATGAATATATGCGCTAATAAAGTACGCTCCGACCAGGCGCTGGCCATGTAACTGGAATGATTTGTGCACGGTTCTTATAGATATGGCTGGGCAGCGAAGAATTTGCGACTTCACGATGTGATTCCAGTCAAAGACGCCATAGGCCGTAATGTATGAGGATGAAGGGTTATGTTCAAAAGAGCATTGAGCATGAAACACAATTATCCAAACAAAGAAAATACACTAGGTGATTAGAAAGTTGTGCGTAGCATCTGGATATGCGAACATATTATATTACATTATATTATACATATATATATATATATATATATATATATATATATATATATATATATATATATATATTATATATACGAGGTGCGACCAAAAGAAACGGGACATTGGCTGCTGATGACACGACTCAGCAGCCACACACCGATGAACTATATCATAGTGATGCACAACATTTCAGCACTATATGAGCAAAGTGTCGCTTCAGCTGACCCATTGTCCTTCTTTCCACAGGTGTGTTTCTAACTCCTATGCAGTGCCCCGTGTCACAACATGAGCCTTGAACAAAGGATTAACATCAAGTTCTTGGTTAAACTGGGGAAAACTGCTTCAGAAACACTTTCTATGCTGAAGGATGTGTATGGAGACCAAACAATGTCCCGTACACGTGTGTACGAGTGGCACAAAAGGTTTACGAGTGGACGTGATGACGTGGAGGATGACCCGAAGCCTGGACGTCCCACAACATCAAGAAATGACGAAAACATCCAGAAGGTGAAGGAACTGGTGCGGAGTGATCGTAGATTGACGGTAAGAATGCTGGCTGAGGAACTGGGATTGGGGAGAGAGTCAGTGAGGACCATCCTGGGGGGAGGATTTGGGCATGAGGAAGATTTGCGCGAAGATGGTGCCCAAATTGCTCTCCGATGATCAGAAGGCCCGCCGTGTGGACTTGTCCCGGGACGTCTTGGAGCAGCTGGAGGGCAACACAGAGTTCCTGGACGATGTCATCACTGGAGACGAGAGCTGGGTCTTCCAGTATGACCCCGAGACCAAGCGGCAGAGCTTCCAGTGGAAGACGGCGGGGTCACCCAGACCAAAGAAGGCCCGCATGTCAAGGTCCAGGATCAAGGTGATGCTCATTGCCTTCTTTGACCACCAAGGCTTGGTTCACCACGAGTTCGTGCCACAAGGGCAAACCGTGAACCAACACTTCTACAAAGAGGTGCTCAGCCGCCTGATTGCACAGATCCGACGCTCGAGGCGTGACTCGTGGGAGAACAAGAGATGGATCCTGCACCACGACAATGCTCCCGCACACGGCGCCCTCAGCATCCGACAGTTTCTAGCCGAAAGACAGGTTGCAACCCTGGAACATCCCCCGTACTCGCCATATCTAGCACCGTGTGACTTCTGGGTATTCCCAAAGCTCAAGGGTGTCCTCAAGGGATCACATTTCGAAGGGGTTGAAGACATCAAAGAGCACGTGACAAGCACACTGAGAACCATCAAGAAGGAGGAATTTGAGGGGTGCTTCGAGGCGTGGAAGAGCAGATTCCAGAAGTGCATCGACTTCGAGGGGGAATACTTCGAGGGGGAGAATAGGTAGTTTCCTGTCATCTCGTGCAATAAAGACTGTATTGACCGAGTCCCGTTTCCTTTTGGTCACACCTCGTATATATATATATATATGCGTGGTTTTGTAACTGACATGAATAAAACAGTGAATATCGGTTATGAATTTAGTTGCTGCTGATACAAATACTGCGTATCAAATACAAAGCTCGAGCGATTTCAATCAAGCATTGGGGAAGCATGCCTGTATGTTTTAGTATGTAATTACATTATGCATGTTTATATGGTACATAGTAATACACTATGCACAAAGAACAGTGATATATCCTTAGTACCAATTTCAGAATGTGCAATTCATGAGCAAGTTTCGCATCATCTCAACAATTGCAAGACCCGAGTTTCACCATCTTATTCTACCTAGTATATGTTTGCATATCCTGAAAATACAGTCAATTTCCTAGTTGAGTGCAGTATTTATTTTATTTCGATATATGCTTCGCATCTCTAAACGAGGTTTTGAAAACAACCATGCACAATTAAAATCAATGCGGTTTTTAAATCGTTTTTTAAATCGGTTTTTAAATCAATGCGGTTTTAAAATCAATGCGGTTTTCGCGCCGCGCCGCCGCGTGAGACCGCAAATTCTCGTTGTCTCCCGCCGCCCCGGATTTACGCCGACGTTTAGAGGCCGGCCGAACCTGTTCGCCTCGGAGAGACACATCGGGACGATGACCGACGAGCCAGGCGCACAACAGCTGCCGCGGTTACTGCCGCACTCACACACCAGTAAACGTCGGCCGCGCCGCGCCACCGTCGTGAAGCACGCGATCGCCAGTCGCCCGCCGTCGACTCGGCTCAGCAGTCAACTGAGGTCACGCCACACGGCGTCCAGCCACGCTTGGACGCGCCCGGGTCGTGCCGCGCGCCACTCCAACGTCACTAAGCGGGGCGCGGCGATCGCGGCTGCCCTGCACCCACCGATCTGACTGAAGCCAACGCCAGACGCCTTCGCACTGGACGTCGACGGCCGGCGTGACTGGTGTGGCCGCGGAAGTCGCAGCCGGCAGGGAGGTGGCTGGTGAGCACGTGCGTCGTGCGAGGGGCGTGCTGGGTGCTGGCTGTGACGCGGCGACGCGCGCTCTCGGCCCGGCCGGTAACCGGAGTGGGTCAACGCGCCGGCGGCGGTGACGGGGTCGGCTGTGTGGGTCGCGACCCCTGCAGACCGGCCACCTCTGACCGGCCTTGGCGTCGCCACGTGAGTTATGACGACATAGGGCGCTGAATGCAGCAATTCCCCAGAGCCGGGCTGGCCGTCGTCAAAGTCGGATGACGATTCGGCCGATTGGGAATTTGTTATTTATGGACACTGGCGAATCGCCTGCGCAGCGTACACAACCTTTCATTGGTGTGCAGTGTGTTCTGAAAATGGTCCGACCCTGACGTCGTAAGTTGACGCCTACGCCAGAGAAAGTGCACTGATGACGAAAGTACCGATGCGCAATAAAAGTACACAAGTCATCAAAAACCTAGGTATGAATTAATTTTACACCACAACAAAATGTGAAAGTACTTCCAGCTGGGCTAGAAATAAACTAGAACACAACTTGTTCTCCCGATGGGATTACAGCAGCTTCATCAGCACCAGCCTTATATATTATGTTTGTTGCATTTTGAATAAGCTGAGCCAGGAAGGAATGTTTCCGAATCATCGATGCCGTTTCGCCTGCATCCTGGAGTGTGCGATGGACTTCTGCGATGGACACGCGGCGCTTCCGTCTAGTCTAGTCTAGTCTAGTCTAGTCTAGTCTAGTCTAGTCTAGTCTAGTCTAGTCTAGTCCAGTCTAGTCTAGTCTAGTCTCGTCGAGTCGCATGGCTCAGTGGCGAAGCTAGGCTTGCGCGCAGAGCCATGGCTACGAACCGCGTAGGATAGGATAATTGCATCTGACTTCGACATTTGCGATTGCCTAAGTAGCCGGTCATCTTTTGTGGGAGTTCCGCCTGACCGCCACAAGCCGGCTGACCTGACCGTCCTGTGTGGGGGGAAGGGGGCGGGGGTGCGGACGGCTGGCGGTACGGCTCGCACTGTGGATCAACAGAACGTGCTTAACAATGACCGTGGCGGGATTGATCAGGGTTTATGTAATGGGTTTTCGTTTTCCGTGTGATGTCAAAATGAGTACTGTGGGACGTCGACATTCACCATGAAAATGTTACTGACAATATTTTAAGCTCGTGGTGCAGACTCCATCAGAAAACAATGGGAGAATTTCAACGGGATCATTTTCAACGGGATCATTTTCCGTTGTGTCTACTGTGTGCTATGTGGCAGACCGCATTGTAGACAGTCACAGTATCTGGAACTGCATAAAAATACATGGGTGTTTCGCTGTCCTTAGTAGTGGCCATATCCATGATAGTCCTGAAGCTACAAGCGCACCACTATTTTAAACACAAAACGCAGACTGCCCAAGCACGCATCTGTAAGCAAGCTGCTTCAAATTTGGTGGTGAAGATGTCGATTCGGCCCGCCGTAGTGGTATCTTCCACCCGTTTCCACGAAACAAAGTATCACTGTAATTGGTGCACACACGTTGAGTCACTGTGATTGGTGACTGGTGGTACCACGGACACCACACACGTGCGCGCAGCACGCCACGTGCGCGCAGCACGCCACGTGCGCGCAACACGCCACATGCGCACTGCGGGCGCGTGTGGCGCACATTTGCGCACCGCGCACCGAGTGCGCGCAGCAACACGCACATTTATTCCACAGCGGTTCACACAGCATTAACTTGAACACGTCATGTCGCCTGTGGTGCTACACAGGTCGTCTGAATGGCCACGTACGGACGACGCAGTCACACCCGGGCGCGCGCGCTCATCAGTGGGGACGGCTCGGTGGGTTCACAGATCGGCCACCGTCGGTCGAGTGACGTCTGTCGCATGATGTGGCCTAAACTCTGCACCGTCTGCGTGGATGAGAGCGAGAGTCTAGGCCGAGCCTAGACGATGCCGTTACCTAAAGAGCATGTTAATTGACGTCTAGTGAGCTGGATGCTTTCCCAGCGCACAGGATATCGAGGGAGAGACCGTCTAGTACATGAGAATGCACGGATCGAATGGTTTCCACCACGGTAGACGCCACAGTGGGCGACTTCCTACCCAGGCGGAGAGCCCCTCCCCCATACATAGGCCCTGTGGCACGGAGATGTAACAATGATCGAATGCAGCTGGGAAAATACATTCATTGTTTGTCACGCTTCCAGTACGTTTAAATATATCGCCACGCTTTCGTGGTGCGCATCATAGTCGGACCAACCCCGACCATGTCCCTATGACCCATGTCGACTATGATCCATCATAGTCGGCCGTTCGCTCTGCCCGGGCTGCAGCTCGGGCTGACATCCGGGCAGCTCCTGCCACAGCCGGCACCGTCCGGCCCACCGGCGGCCCACCGGCGCGCCGTACAGACGGACGCGCTGCAACACGTCACGCGCAGCCGACCGCGCTCATGGCTCGGGTCAGCAGATGCCGGAGACGGGCGGGCCGGCCGACCGACCGGCAGCTGCGCATCGGCCAATGTCAGCCGTCAGCCCGTCAGCTGTCAGCCGTCAGCTTGTCGCCGCCGCCACTCATCCGCCCAGAGTCGAGGCCGGAAGCGTGCCGCGGCGACTGAGGTGAGGTGGCGCGCGGCCGGCCGACCGCCGCCTCACGGCCGCCGCTGACCCGGCCGCCGCTGACCCGGCCGCCGCTGACCCGCTGACCCGGCCGCCGCTGACCCGGCCGCCGCTGACCCGGCCGCCGCTGACCCGGCCGCCGCTGACCCGGCCGCACGTCCGTCCCACTCACCCGACCGGCCGACACAAATCGACGCCAATAGTCGTGTGAGGTCAAACGGACCGGGGAGGCGGTGCGCTTAGCTGGAGCCGGAGCCGGAGCCGGAGCTGGGGCTGGGGCTGGGGCTGGGGCTGGGGCTGGGGCTGGGGCTGGAGCCGGAGCCGGAGCCGGAGCTGTGGCTGGGGCTGGGGCTGGGGCTGGGGCTGGGGCTGGAGCCGTAGCCGGAGCCGGAGCCGGAGCCGGAGCCGGAGCCGGGGCTGGGGCTGGGGCTGGGGCTGGGGCTGGGGCTGGGGCTGGGCTGGAGCCGGAGCCGGAGCCGGAGCCGGAGCCGGAGCCGGAGCCGGAGCTGGAGCCGGAGCCGGGGCTGGAGCCGGAGCCGGAGCCGGAGCTGTGGCTGGGGCTGGGGCTGGGGCTGGGGCTGGAGCCGGAGCCGGAGCCGGAGCCGGAGCCGGAGCTGTGGCTGGGGCTGGGGCTGGGGCTGGGGCTGGGGCTGGGGCTGGGGCTGGAGCTGGAGCTGGAGCTGCAGCCGGAGCCAGAGCCGGAGCCGCAGCCGCAGCTGTCGAGGGAGCAGGGGGAGAGGAGAGTATGCCGCCGGCCGGAGATGGGGCTGGGGCTGACGTGTGGACTTGTGACGTGTTGCCGTGGCGGTCCGGCGGCGGCGGGAGTGACGCCGCCCGCAGGTCACTCCCGCAGGTCACTCCCGCAGGTCACTCCCGCATTTGCGGCCGGACTCGATTGATCTCGCGCGCCACAAACGATCGGGTGTCACGACAACGCATCCCTCTGCTAACCGCTCAGCATCCGGTAGGCGTGCTGGGATATGCTTGGCGTGTGCGTCAAAGCCCGCCAGATTGATCGTGATTTCATGAACTGTGAGTATACCCCTATGGTTGTCGGTACTCGTCGCCCCACTCTGGTCCCTGGCCACCGTAATCTGTGCGCCATTGGGCACCATCAAAACACTGCACATCTCAGAACAAACCTATCCATTTAAGGCAAACCTCGCAGACAATTTGCAATATTTTGTTTGTAATCCTCATTGGTAGACGTTCTAGATTGCTCGCTGGACGCATCAACACCCCAGCAGCATTTGTGCCGGCCCTCCCGGCGCTGTGTGTCTACCGACAATGGTCCAGGGAATACCCGAAGGACAAAGAATAGAAAACAACCACACCAAACAAACCAAAAGACAACCAAAAAGCATTGGTGATCCTGCCGAACACGGTTGCGGGAGATTCTCGGCACAACTTCGGCACCGATTTGTCGGCACTTCAGTTCGGCCCGGCCAGCTGGTGCGAGTGGCGTCCGGCCCCTCACGAGCCACACTGATGCACTTCCGACTTCAATTTCGCAGCTGTCGACAGTCGCGCAGCCGCACCCTGTCTATTTGACCTGCGGGCGCGTCGGGCCGATTGTTTGCACTGGCTTTCGACAGCGCTAATCGCCCAGTCGGAGCGCCGGCCCCGGCTCGGCTCGCCCGCAACAATCGCCGCCACGGCGATCAACAACAATGCTAATAGTCACCCCGGCCCACTGCACTCATTTCTCCCCCACTCGGCCGTGATTCATGCACAAATGGAGCAATCAAGATTGCACTGTCGAGGCACCCGACGCATTTTGCGCCGGTAAAAACTGTGTGCAACTCGTCTGTGCCGCGTTAGGGTGCGGGTGGGCTTGAAGTGAGCTGGGGGTGGGGTGGGGTGGAGCTGGGAGAGGTCGACCCTCGTGCCCCGTGTGTGCGTCGCCGGCGACGCACGCCGGCGGCGCGGCTCCGCCCATCGCCCCGGAAACGGCCCCGTCTGCGGCGGGCGCCGACGCCGGCAGGCTGCACTAAAAGCCCCGGCGCCGGCGGTGCCCGCTTTCGCCCGGCTGTTTTGTCCCGGCGGCACCTGAGTCAGCACGCGGTGCGACGGCGACGCCGCTGTCGTGTGGTCCGGGCCGCGGCGGGGACACCGGCCGCGGCGGGGACCCGCGCCTTCGCCTCAGAACCCGGGCACATCGTCAGGACCAGCGCTGCGGGCATGTCGACGGCGACGCCGCTGTCATGTGGTCCGGGCCGCGGCGGGGACACCGGCCGCGGCGGGGACCCGCGCCTTCGCCTCAGAACCCGGGCACATCGTCAGGTCCAGCGCTGCTGACACGTCGCCCGGGTCGCGGCAGCACCATCGGCCGAGCGAGGCTACTCGCTTCCCCCTTCAGCTCAGCAGCCGGGTACGGCATCGTAGCAGCCGGGACCGGCGCTGCTGCGGGACCGTCCACGCTGCGCTGTCCACACCGGCGCCAGCAGTTACGCAGCCGTAACCCGGCGCGCCGTGCGACTTTATTGCCGGGTTTATGCGACGGCAGACGGTTCAATCTCACCCTGCCAGAGCCCGGCTGGCGCGCGGGGCCGCGACCCGAGCTGACCCTGCCGGCAAAACGGATCAAAACAGAGCAACTTGCCGCCGGGCAAAGACGAGGCGGCCGGGTTCGAGCTGGCCGACGGGCCGCTACTGGTGCAGCGGCGCCGAGCCGTTCAAAGTTAACCGAGCTCGCAGCCACAGGGCAAGCTTTTTCTGGGGCCAATGCGAAGTAAGGCTGATCACTCGAGCTCGCTGTCCGCGTGGGAAAGTGACGAAGGCTGTGGCAAAACACGGAGGGCGAGCGTGATGAATAACGTAACGCTCTCGCAAGTCATCATATTTGGCCAGTCTGTAAGCCGGCTTCAGTCTGCGCGCGCACAAAGGCACGATGCCAACAAGAAACATTCGCTGCAATTGTAGAAGGGTGGGATGGCGGACCTGCTCAGGCCTCGTCATGCAAGGAACGGAACGATGCTGTGAATATTTTGCAACCGAGCTTTGACCTACTTGACACACTTGCTAACAAAATATATGGCTATAGCATGCCAGGTCAGGAGTAAACACTATCTGGATGTTGAAATGTTCATACTGGAAATTATGCGGACGTGCAGGGCACTACACAACATTTCTATCGCATGGGTGGTTCCCAGTAGTATATGCCGCCAAGAATACCGCATGTTTCTATTTCAGAGGCAGGTCTCAATATCATAAGTCTTAATTTAATGCATAATTTGATTCCAAAATGTATTCAACAGCTAGCATTATTCATACAACATTCATCATTATATTCAAGATTCATTTAACTACACAATTTCCGATCGAGATAATCATAGCCTCATCGTGACGTTGGTTTCAAGCCTACCAATTTGGTAGGCTGCATCCAAGTTCCAATTGACATGGTTGAACATTTGGAACGGACTTCATAATTTTTTCCTACCACGCTCTAAACCCTCTTCCATTATCATCCCCCAAAATCGTCCACGGCATCTCCAGAACTAAATAAGCAAACCTGAATGCAAAATCTACCAACGATATACTTGACGTGTGATAAACTTCTTATAGCTTCAACACACAACCAACAACCACATCTGAATCGGCTGCCAGATTCAATGTATGCCAGATCCAATGTATGCCAGATAAACGTGTGGCCGTGGCCAGCTTGGTCGAACTTTTGCCTTGCACAGTCACACGCACACACTTTATCAAACACACGCACAGGCGCGCAAGCATTAGAGAACACAAAATCTACATCCAGTCAATCTTCCCCCCGCATTACTCCTGAACGAACACCGTGCGCCGGAAACCAAACAGCTTCGGGACTCCTCCCGTGGATACTAAGGCGATGAATAATACGTACAGCGCTGTGAGGGGGACGTTCGTGCTCGCCCTTGTTAGCCGTAGCATGTGCATCCGCATGGGCGGTGTCAATTCTGGAGTTCACTGGACGGAGGAACGGCCGATCATCCGATCCCGAGACGTCATACGGAAAACCCCGCCGACATATCACCCAATTGATAGAACGACGGCGACTTGCTATGCAGCTGACGTCGATGTTTGGTGAATAATGCGGTTCAATGTTACCTATTCAGTGCTGGTAAGGAAAGCCTTGGAAACGCTCACATAAAATTACAACCCTTAGGCTATTGAAACCCTATTTTATACGAACTAGATAAAGTGTTTTCAATGAAGCTATGCAAGCAGAGCTAGCAATTCAGCGAGTGGAATGGTTGAGTGGTGAAGGTGTATTCGCGGCTCTTTGCCACTGTGAAATGCATCAGTACCCCGGTCCGAATAAAGGTAATTAGCCTTCCTTGCAATGCACACACATGGCCTAGCATGTTCAAGTCTTTCCTTTGCTGTCAGAATAGTGGTTGAAGCCAATGTGCAACGGTGTTGGAAATGAAAGGGCACGTGACATTGTGCCACTTCAATAGACGGCTCACGTGCACCCCGTGCCGTTGGAGGCCAGTGAGGCTGGTTAGCGATGGACCGGCACTGCTTAAGGTGTCGGATGGCATCGAAAACACAGGATTAACTCGCTTTTTCCTCGGATTAACTGACGTTTTTTTTACACTTGCCCTCTGACAGGTGTTCTGCGGCTCAGCTTTATCTGGATGATTTGATCACAGAACCACGCGTCAGTGCACACAGGCTTATGGCAATCGCTCAACCGCTGATCAACCAATATCGGCTGATGGCGCTGGTTGCAGCATAGGGAACGCTATGATTGTGCACCGTAGCACTAAAGGCAAGTATGTAATACAGCCACACGTGATAGCCTGTGGCATCAGGATCTCAGTTTACACTTTGTAGTGGATCTTTGAACACTGTCACAGAGTGGTTCATTGTTAAACAGCGCCATTCATCCTCAAAAGGAGAAAAAAAGAGGATGATCTTCTGAAGAGAATAATGTTCTGGATAACAAATATCCAGGAGCAGTCTATTTTTCCAGCCCTGTGTGTCGGGCTCCAACGAGAAAGCACAACAGCTCATCGCATTCAGCTTCTCCGACAAACACAACATGAACCGTGTTGCCGCCAGTGTCATCCGTAAGTTTGTTTTAACAGCCGCACCCCGTCGCACCGCCGGCGGTACAATGCTTCGGTCATGAGCTCGCCGCCATAGCCAGGCGGCCGGCCGCGAGTTACGCAACCGTCGGCGATGTCGCCTACAACCAGACGCGCGACCATACGTCTCGGCCGGCGCGCCGGCCGTCAACGCATCCCGGCTCGGGCGCTCCGGTCCGCCGGCGCCCCGGCGCGGGCGCCCCGGTCCGCCGTGATCCCGGTGCGGGCGCCCCGGTCCACAGTCACCCCTGCGCGGGCGCCCCGGTCCAGTCACCCCGGCGCGGGCGCCCTTGTCTGCCGTCACCCCGGTGCGGGCGCCCCGGTCCGCCGTCATCCCGGTGCAGGCGCTGCGGTCCGCCGTCACCCCGGTGCGGGCGCCCCGGTCTACCGTCACCCCGGCGAAGGCGCCCCGGTCTACCATCACCCCGGTGCGGGCGCCCCGGTCCGCCGTCACCCCGGTGCGGGCGCCCCGGTCCGCCGTCATCCCGGTGCGGCCGCCCTGGTCCGCCGTCACCCCGGTGCGCGCCCCGGTCCGCCGTCACCCCGGCGAAGGCGCATCGCAATGTGGGATTTCCAGCAGACGCGCCTGTGTGCTGTGCTGGCCGCGGGATGGCAACGAGTCTATACTCAGCTGTCTTTGGGCGTTGTCGACCTCGTAAAGGCAGTAGTGGGTGGTGCATTCCGGTCAAACTGCGTCAACGTTCAGCGAAGCCAAATAAGACAGTCTGCTATGACGACATGCGCTGCTCCTTAGAATCACTGTCTGCGGGTTGCATGAGCACGGCGCAAGAAATCTGGTGAAGTGTATTTGCTTTACACTACTGAGCGAGCTTACGTGTTATGTGCTCTGACATAGCAAGAGATAAACTCCCCTTTACTTCGACTCGTTGACACACAAAATTAATGAGTATGATATTAATGACTGCAGGTATGTGACAACAAAGTAACACCTAGCCTAGACCACACTGTTTCTGCTATTTTATAAACGCCGTTTTGGAGACAAACATCAAATTTCCATATCAGAAAAAGAAACCTCCACGCACATGAAAAACATGCATCAGAATATAAACTTCGCTGGAGTAGCATCAGGTTCATTTCACTCAACTATTGCAATACAACACAGTGCGCTAACATAATCGATTGGTTTGCATATAATACCATAATCGATGGTGTTATTGCTTTCATTATATCAGCGGCATAAATATTGTCCATTGTTTCGTCATTCAAATGTCTCGCCTGAGCAAAAGTAGCTTTGCTGGTTTTTGGAAGCCCTGGCTTAGTCATTAGCAAAAATGTGTGATAAAAAATACAATAGCACAATCCCAGACATTTCCTCTTCATGCTCGCAAAGCATGTCGAGGTGCAATCGGTTCGATCTAGGAGGCGGACTGAACATCCACGCAAGCTATCAACATACGTGTATTGTGTTAAGTGATACGTTATTAAGTATTCGATCTGTGTGGTGCTTATAACTCTTCGAACATAAAATGTGCACCTGGATTATCGAAAATCGTAGACAATGTAAGTTAGTGAGGGAACCGCGTGAAGCAGTACAACAAAATATGGAAAACATAGTGCAACTTTGTTTTTCCATGCATACAAATTGGAAGTCGAAGTGTGGCAACACAGTTTTTGACTCTGGACTTTTTGCTGTACGCGTAATGTGCTGATGGTCGGCCAGACAACCACGACAACAAATCACCATGCCAGATACAACCGGGATAACTGTGTGGCTTCGCTGTACTAACACTTTTGATTCTTATTCCCTGCCCATGTTCACTTCTTCAGGCGATGCTAATCTATACAACCACAACGCGGAGCGAATGCTGACGGCGCCAACTGAGATGTGCTCTCATCACTTCAAAGCTTACTCGACAGTCAGGGTCCGTTCACGGGGCTAAACAAACCCATGCAAATACAAATCTTCGACACATTTGCTGTGCGCAGTTATAGATTCCAGCTCCACAAACAGCCCCCCGCCTACGAATGTACGAAATCACGACGGCTGAGCGATATTTTCGTACATTCGTGGGGCAATGCCCGGACATTCGGCACTTCTGTTTGACGACCGGCAATCATTTCATAGTTTGCAGTAGAATATGACGAATGACGGAGACCATATACGTAGATGGTCCGTTTCCTAGGTTCAATGGACACGCGATGTGATACACTTTTAGAGGAAACTTTCCGGTTGTCATTGAGAACACGCTTTGTTGTTGTCGTTGTTTTTGTTGTTGTTCGGCTGCATGGATACATTTCCCTCTCCTTGTGGTCCCTTCCGCTTATGATTTGCACCGCCATCGCGATGTGGTTTATTACTAGGTACGCTCGCTTATGAAAGTGGACTCCACGCAAGTACAGAAAATGTGTTGTAAGTACGCATATTCGTAAGTTTTGCTACTGGGCACGACTTGTCGATGATGATGACAATTTGGGGTAAATAATTATCCGAGGAATTATTCACGAATTGTTTCATGTTTGCTGTAGCCTATTGCCGGTGTCGTCATAACACTAACGTGAGCTGGCTAACGGTAGCAGTGTGGTGTATGTCGACTGGAATAGCCGAGTTAGCAGGTTGAGGGCACGATCTCACTAGCTTCACCAGAGGCCGAGCTGTGGCCCACAGACGAAGTAGGCGCACAGGTTCACCCGGTCAGAATCCAGGCCCCAGTAGTAAGGCTAGCCAGACACTAAGCTGACCGCAACCCAATGAGTCTGCTACCGCGTGGCGGTGCGGGTAAGCATCCTCCGAACTTGTGCAAACTTAACCACTGCGTCTGTGGTGCTGCATGGAAAGAATGAACCGGATGCCCTCCCCCTCGCATACTCAGCAGAGCGACGCGGCGGAGAACCCACCACCCCGAGCATCCCCCGACGACGTTGCTGCTGACCATGCCGACCACGCTGACGAACGGCGAAGCGGAGACCACCTGCAGCGTCGCGACACCGGGCCGACCAGCTTGACGAGCCACCGCCTGCAGGTCGCATCGGCCCGATCGTGTCGACCGCGAACCGCGCCGGCCGACAGCAGCCTGCTACTCGGCCGACACCGGCCCCGCCGACGTCACAGTCGTCAATCCAGACACCACACCTAATCGGCACTACGACAAAGCCGCCGTCGCGACGTCGGCTCCGACGCGTCGGCGGCCGGCGGGCGACGAAGGCCGTCGGACGGACGCCGAGTCTCACCTGCTACTCAGCTACTCAGCTACTCAGCTACTCTTCGCCCGCGACCAATCGGCGTGAGAGATTGGCGACACTATGTGGCTCAACGGTCGACGTGTCGCAAAACCAATAACCAACCAACCAACCCAACTCACCGGCTTCAGCATCCGACGGCGACGACGACGACGACGACGAGGGGTGAGAGGCGACAGGCGCGCGGCGGACGCGACCCGACCGCCACTGGCACAGCACGCAGCGGCACCGGCCGGCGACTGACGCCGGCCGACGCGACGGCGGCGGCCGCGTCGGCTCCCGGCCTCTGCCCGCTCTGCCCGCTCTGCCCGCTCTGCCCGCGCTCGCCCCCGGCGTACTGCACAGTGCAGGACGGCCGGCAACGCACGGGGGGGGTGGGGTGCGGACTGGCGCAGGGCATGGTACTGGTGCAGGGCTGTCGTGTCAGGGCTGTCGGTACTGGTGTCAGGCTGTCGGTACTTGTGGCTGTCGGTACTGGTGTCAGGGCTTCGGTACTGGTCAGGGCGCCGCCTGGTACGGTCATGGTGCAGGGCTGTCGGTACTGGTTCAGGCTGTCGGTACTGGTGTCAGGGCTGTCGGTACTGGTGTCAGGGCTGTCGGTACTGGTGTCAGGGCTGTCGGTACTGGTGTCAGGGCTGTCGGTACTGGTGTCAGGGCTGTCGGTACTGGTGTCAGGGCTATCGGTACTGGTGTCAGGGCTGTCGGTACTGGTGTCAGGGCTGTCGGTACTGGTGTCAGGGCTGTCGGTACTGGTGTCAGGGCTGTCGGTACTGGTGTCAGGGCTGTCGGTACTGGTGCCAGGGCTGTCGGTACTGGTGTTAGGGCTGTCGATACTGGTGCCAGGGCTGTCGGTACCGGCGCCAGGACTGTCAGTGCCTACTGGTACCTGGGCTGTTGGTACTGGTACCTGGGCTGTCGGTACCAGCATCAGGACTGTCGGTACTCGTTCCAGGACTGTCAGTACTGGTGTCGGGGTTGCTGGTGCCCGTTTCAGGGCTGTCGGTGGTGATACCAGGACTGTCGGTACTGATAACAGGGCTGTCGGTGCTGGTACCAGGACTGTCGGTACTGATAACAGGGCTGTCGGTGCTGGTACCAAGACTGTCGGCACTGATAACAGGGCTGTCTGTGCTGGTACCAGGACTGTCGGTACTGATAACAGGGCTGTCGGTGCTGGTACCAGGACTGTCGGTACTGATAACAGGGCTGTCGGTGCTGGTACCAGGACTGTCGGTACTGATAGCAGGGCTGTCGGCATCGGGAGCCACGGATGCAGACGCCATCGAATTTCGTCGGGCGTTAGCGCTATCAACGTCGGTGACTGTCCAAACCCGTTGGGAAAAATAACGTTGTGCTTATGGAGTCGCATGGAAATTGGTAGTGTCAGCCGAATACAAATTGGCTTTCGGCCTCCTCACCCAGAAATCGTTCCTACATAGCGGGGCCGTTGGTAGTGCCCGTATGTTGTTTCGTGTCAGTTTTAATCAGAGGTAGCGATGAGGCGTGCCTCCACTTGTTTCATGTGATTGGGTCGTGTTGTTGAATGCACCAGTAAAGATATAAATGCAAAACTGATATTGGCTGGTGGCAACTGAGCCAGGAATAGGCACCGATATAGCGTAAATTTCACCACGTGTTGCATCTCATCATCGCTCCATAACAACGACAATGATATTTCTAGTGAGGTAAAGATCCAGCACTTTGTCTGGAAGGGGAGCCTGGAAGAGGAGCCAATGCTTCCCCGCAGGGAAGCCAACAATTGCGAACATGACGATGACAATTGTTGGCACGCACAATTGTTTTGTTCACAAGTGTTCACCCGGGAACCGTTGAACAGGCGACGGCGATGGGCGCGGTCTTGTTTAAATGGTGCTGTAAAACCAGATAACTCGTTTCGTCATTCCAATATTGAAGTTCCTTTTGTCATAATTTACTAGCGTAGAGGCGGCACCGCCATCACCGCTCCGATGCGCAGAGATGGCCTGGATCAGATTCCAACCTCCGCCCCGCCCCAGAAGATTCCCAGAAGCCAATAGTTAGCCGACTCCCGGCCACTTTAGGCGTTGTTCGTAGCCAACGCCACACGAATAATGTGACCTGGAGCAGTGGATTGTCTCCTTTTACAATGTTAATTTAAAGGAGAGACCAGTCGCCCGCCGGTATTTCGGAATCTCTGGAAGGTATCGGAGGGCCAGTTTCTCTGGGTGGTAGGAGGGCTTGCAGGGTCACAGGCCAGGGTCATCCGAGGTCGGCACTGAAACGACTAGTTGTTGGTCCACGTGCCATGGCACCACTGCGCGACAACGGGGCTCGGTCAACGGGGCTCGGACAACGGGGCTCGGACAACGGGGCTCGGTGTGGGCAGAGTGTGCTGAGGGTCGGACAGGGGGCAGACTTTACTTGGAGTGGGGCTGTCAATGTTGTCAGGATTTCGGATATGAAAATAAAATGTCGATCGGCATAATGGAGGAGCCGGCCTCCAAGCCACCCCTCTGAGTGAGCTGTGCGTGCTCTCGGCGTAAGGGTCACACGGTTTTCGTCTGGGAGATCTGACTCTGCTCTCGGAAAGAAGTCGGATGTCACCAACGATTTTTTTTAAAGTTTTGAAAATTTGCATGCTTATCTTTGGAAAAACAATCGGTGTAATCGAAATCTGGGGCAGGGCCACATACCCTCACCGGTTGGATGCGCATATGCCCCTTTTTGGCACCTTAGTGGAGGCAAAGTAGCATCTGCTAGAGAGTTTACGATAAGAATAAGTTACTTGAAGAAGACTTATGTGGCATCCGGTATTAGGCAAGCACCACAGAGAAGGTGGAAGACAGCAGTCCGCAAACAAAGAAACTGGCGTAGCGGACAAGCACACACAGGACATGCACACAAAAACACCTTACACGAGACAGTACATTTCGAGGGAGACCAGCATCACTTCCTCCTTTGTCCTTCCCGGTCTTGCCGTAGCTGAACCGTTGGACGTGGGAGATGACTAGCTCCGCTGACCACCTGCGACCGGGAGCCGAAGCGGAGACCCGGACGTCCAGGGCGAGTCGTGGGAGCCGAGGTCAACCTTGGTTGTGCAGGTGAATGTTTAAGCTAAAGCTTGGAAAAACCCGAAGGAACAAAAACCAAGCTGCTTGGAAAGCCCAAGGTGAAAAAAACATGGCAGCATAAAGGGCCGTGTTTGCAATTCGGGTCGGCCCCTGCCTGTTTGTTGTAAGATAACCTATATGTTGGTGTCATGCGATAGCGGAGAGGAAATTGGAATCTCACTTGAAAAGGAATGCTGCAGGATGGTTCTGTTGACGAAACCGAAAAGGAGCTCGAGGAGCTCCGGGCGCTCACCCCTGAGCAGTGTTCGCACGACGATTGGCATTTGATTGCTGGCGAAGTAATTGGAAATGGAGCGACGTTGTAAGGCATCTACAATAGAGCACGCAAGTAAACCGTGTTCAATGGCAGAATGGACACAACGTGCGTGACAAGGTGGAGGGTGGCGTGTTCGGTGGGAGCACGATTGTGTGAGTTTTGTGTGGCACAGCTGTAAGCTGGCGAGCACCACCTCATAGAAACATGTGCTTTTGGTGTGATGATGGTTATTTAGAGAGGAGGGGATTAATATTGTGTGTGCAGTGTTGTGGTTCCAGTGTGTCTGGAGATGTTCGTCAAATATGGCGGTGGTTAGGGACGGGAGTTTGCCAGGGGGTACAGGCGGATGGTGGGCAGGTTGGAAGTCGATGGCCTTAGGGCGGTGGCTAGGGACAGGCGGTTGTCAGGTGGGTACAGGCGGATGGTGGGCAGGTTGGAGGTCGACGGCCTGGGGGCGGTGGTCAGGGACAGGCGGTCGCCAGGGGTACGGGCGGATGGTGGGCAGGTTGGAAGTCGATGGCCTTAGGGCGGTGGCTAGGGACAGGCGGTCGCCAGGGGTACGGGCGGATGGTGGGCAGGTTGGAGGTCGACGGCCTGGGGGCGGTGGTCAGGGACAGGCGGTCGCCAGGGGTACGGGCGGATGGTGGGCAGGTTGGAGGTCGACGGCCTGAGGTCGACGGCTTGAGGTCGATGGTCTGACGGTAAGGCCGCCGGCTCTATCGTTGGTCGGAATTCTGATGTGGCCAGGTATTTGGAGTAATGCGGGCTGGAGGTGTGCATGATAGGCAGTGTAGAGATATCGGATGGCGTGGTGTGTGGGGCGGGTGGTGCTTGTATGGCAGCTAGGGAGTCAGTGGGGGAGCGTGAGTCGGTACATATGATGGTGGGTTTGTTAATGTGGTGAGTGAATAGCAAAGTGTAACAAGAAAGATGTAGCAAGCAGTTATAAGCAAAGCCATACAAAGGCTCATGACACGAGACGATGGAGTCTGGTGCCCATGTGCATTTGTTTTCGTGTATATCACACAGGAAACAGCCGGGCTTCACCCTCGCTCGAATTCATATGCGGACATATTCCAGAGCCGCGACGATCGATGAAAACACACATCAGTTATTGGTTTTACGACACGTCGACTAGTCATGGACCAATACCGCCGATTGGTCCGGGCGGAACACAGGTGAGACTCGAACCCACAACATTTCGATCGTGAGACGAGCATCTTACCCCTAGACCACTCGTCCCCATGAAAACACACATTAGTCGAATAAATGGAACAGATACATTGCTAAGACATTGCTCCTAAGACATTGCTCTTCTGAACCAATCGAGTGCTCCATATCTCAGTATCCCTTCATCGGTTTTCGAACATCCAATTTGTTATCAGATAAGAATACCACTGGTGTATATCATCTATAAACATTACACTTTTCCAACGACTGGAAGGGTGCATTGGAATCCGTAGAGCAGACGCGCTGCAACCCATCGTAACAATGAGTTGTGCGGACTTCCTACATCTGCGCAGAACTATGGAAACATCGCAGACACAGCGGCGCAGACCGACATTCCATCTGGTGACTGCCGCGGCCCCCAGCAGTGGTTGGACGGCCCACTGCTCAGCTGAGGCTCTGCAGACAGCAGAAGGTGCCGATGGTGTTCAGGGGGCGTCGTGCTTGACTGCAAGTGGCCCCACACACCGCGTCGTCATCAGCAGGTGGCACCACACACCGCGCCGTCATCAGCAGGTGGCACCACACACCGCGTCGTCATCAGCAGGTGGCACCACACACCGCGCCGTCATCAGCGGGTGGCACCAACACACCGCGCCGTCATCAGCAGGTGGCACCACACACCGCGTCGTCATCAGCAAGTGGCACCACACACCGCGCCGTCATCAGCAGGTGGCACCACACACCGCGCCGTCATCAGCGGGTGGCACCACACACCGCGCCGTCATCAGCGGGTGGCACAACACACCGCGCCGTCATCAGCGGGTGGCACCACACACCGCGCCGTCATCAGCGGGTGGCACCACACACCGTGCCGTCATCAGCGGGTGGCACCACACACCGCGCCGTCATCAGCGGGTGGCACCACACACCGCGCCGTCATCAGCGGGTGGCACCACACACCGCGCCGTCATCAGCGGGTGGCACCAACACACCGCGCCGTCATCAGCGGGTGGCACCACACACCGCGCCGTCATCAGCAGGTGGCACCACACACCGCGCCGTCATCAGCGGGTGGCACCACACACCGCGCCGTCATCAGCAGGTGGCACCACACACCGCGCCGTCATCAGCGGGTGGCACCACACACCGCGCCGTCATCAGCAGGTGGCACCACACACCGCGCCGTCATCAGCGGGTGGCACCACACACCGCGCCGTCATCAGCGGGTGGCACCACACACCGCGCCGTCATCAGCAGGTGGCACCACACACCGCGCCGTCATCAGCGGGTGGCACAACACACCGCGCCGTCATCAGCGGGTGGCACCACACACCGCGTCGTCATCAGCAGGTGGCACCACACACATCAGCGGTGGACACACACCGCGCCGTCATCAGCGGGTGGCACCACACACCGCGCCGTCATCAGCGGGTGGCACAACACACCGCGCCGTCATCAGCGGGTGGCACCACACACCGCGCCGTCATCAGCAGGTGGCACCACACACCGCGCCGTCATCAGCAGGTGGCACCACACACCGCGCCGTCATCAGCAGGTGGCACCACACACCGCGCCGTCATCAGCGGGTGGCACCACACACCGCGCCGTCATCAGCGGGTGGCCCCACACACCGCGCCGTCATCAACAGGTGACACCACACACCGCGCCGTCATCAGCGGGTGGCACCACACACCGCGCCGTCATCAGCGGGTGGCACCACACACCGCGCCGTCATCAGCGGGTGGCACCACACACCGCGCCGTCATCAGCAGGTGGCACCACACACCGCGCCGTCATCAGCGGGTGGCACCACACACCGCGCCGTCATCAGCAGGTGGCACCACACACCGCGCCGTCATCAGCGGGTGGCACCACACACCGCGCCGTCATCAGCAGGTGGCAATATATGATGCTCTGGGAGCTGCAGCGAGTGTCATTCCTACGAAAGCCCGCGAACCTCGTTAATTGTCTGTAGCGAAAGCCCGCGAACATCGTCAGCTGGCTGTAGCGAAAGCCCGTGAACCTCGTCAGCTGACTGTAGCGAAAGCCCGCGAAGCTCGTCAGCTGCCTGTAACGAAAGCCCGCGAACCTCGTCAGCTGGTTGTAGCGAAAGCCCACGAAGCACGTCAGCTGACTGTAGCGAAAGCCCACGAACCTCGTCAGATAGGTAGAACAAACCAGACGCGCGAGCAATGCATCAGAAATGGTTGTCGTACTGAATAGGTGTACGACTTTCCGTCAGCGTAGTACAACACAGATTCAGCTGCCATCCTTGGGCAGCGTGCATCACTCGCATGGAAGCAGGGCTACAACAACATCTCGAGAAGTGTGTTTGTGGGGACGGGACGATGCCGACGTGATGCGTCAACCCAAACTGAGTACTTCTTCGAAGGGTATGCTTTGTGTGGCTGCACAAATCGTGAGCACGGTCACACAGAGCGCCTGATACAATGCTGAAGAGGGTAATCTAAAGGAAATTATTTTGATGCCACACCTCCAACCGACAAAGTTGGCAAAAACAATGTCAAGAAGTGTACCCATCGTAGTCTGTGCCTGTTATAATGCACTCCTAAGATGTCAAAATACTCTGCATGCTTTGAGTTTTCAAAACCCAAGAGCATACGTTGGTAAATGTTTATTGCTTAGTCGCCTAGCGCTATTTCCCGTTAACATGGATTTTAACGAGCACTAAACCAGGAAGATGGGTCCGTTTGTGAATACATAGCGTACAATGCCTCGGGCCACGTCCGCACAGAGCCGCTGCGTCTGTACAGCCACCTCCGGCTACCTCCGCACAGGACAGCCGCGACTGCGTAGCCACCTCTGGCTACCTCCGCACGTGGCCGCCGCGGCTGTGTAACCACCCCCGGCTACCTCCTCACAGGGCCGCCACAGCTGCATGGCCACCTCCGGCTACCTCCTCACAGGGCAACGCACGGCCACGGCACCTCTCACGTGGCCGCCGCGGCGTAACCACCCCGGCTACCTCCGCACAGGGCCTCCACAGCTGCACGGCCACCTCCGGCTACCTCCTCACAGGGCCTCCACAGCTCACGGCCACCTCCGGCACCTCCTCACAGGGCCTCCACAGCTGCATGGCCACCTCCGGCTACCTCCGCACAGGGCCGCCACAGCTGCACGGCCACCTCCGGCTACCTCCTCACAGGGCCGCCACAGCTGCACGGCCACCTCCGGCTACCTCCTCACAGGGCCGCCACAGCTGCACGGCCACCTCCGGCTACCTCCTCACAGGGCCTCCACAGCTGCATGGCCACCCCCGGCTACCTCCTCACAGGGCCGCCACAGCTGCACGGCCACCTCCGGCTACCTCCGCGCAGGGCCGCCGCTGCTGCGTGGCCACCTCCGGCTACCTCCTCGCAGGGCCGCCACAGCTGCACGGCCACCTCCGGCTACCTCCGCGCAGGGCCGCCGCTGCTGCGTGGCCACCGTCGCGCGCCGCCCCGGCAAACACGAGCCCATTTTCGGCGGCACATCCATCGGTTGACTGATGCGGCCCGTCGGCGGCACTCTGGGCCAGACAGCGGCAATCGGACGCCAATCGGTCGGCCGCCGCGTCACCGGCGACGCGGCACACAACAACGGCGACAAGATCGGCCCTGGGTGCAGCCGCCGCCGAGAGCGTGCTGGGTGGGCCCGGCCGTGACGCGCCGCCGCGCCGCCGCCGTCACCGCGACGGAGCACGAGTGACGCCACCGTCACCGCGACGGCACGAGTGACGCCACCGTCACTTGTCCCCGTCGGTGGTTGGCGTCTTCGCCCGGACAGGCGCTTCCGATCGGTGTGTTGACGCATCTCTGGCCAAGTGAACCGTTCACCGAATACCTTGGTGATATATATATGAAGCGCTGATGCCAACGTTCATTTTCATACGAACACTTTGTAGTTTAGTCTTGTAGGTTATCAATGAAGTGAAGCACAGTCGCCAATAGCATTTTCTGCATTGGTAACACGGGCAGTCTTTGATGGGCCCAACGTCCGGAGGCAGCGTTAAAGGGATTGTAATTTTGTTTGGATCAACAATTAGATCAATTATATTGTTGTCATAGCCGTCACGCTTCCTAAACAAATACTAATGGTTTGACGTGCAGACATGTCCAGAAATAAAATGAAATATTATATATCCATGCTCCTTTCTAATATACTTCTCATTGGTTTTCGTCTCAGTTTGATTACATGGGATGTCATCGGTTTATTGACTTATTTATCATCAGGTGAGATGTATTATCGGCTTCGTAGTCCTGAAGTTCTCGCTCACGTACGTTGTGTGCAAATCTGCATTGCAGCATTCCTGTAAAACCAGCATTGCTGGCCAAAGGCTGATGAAATTCTGAAAGTACGATGACTTGTAGTTAATTATCACCGAGAAGCCGTTCTGTATTTTGCACATACTACAATTTACATTGCTTTGTACATATATAGAACACAATGGATTGAGAGAGATCAGTTAGGATATAGTATGGGGTGGGGAGGAATGAGTGGATACGATTGCTGTATGTACGCTATCGGTCATGCATAGTACAATACATAGCTTATGCCAAGCATCTGAACTGTGGTTCATGATGCGAATGTCATGAAGTCCCATTAATTACCAGCCAAATAGTCATTATGGTAGCGAAATGTGGGCAGACAAGGCCAGCAGGACAACACCCTTGACCGGACCAGCAGAGCGGCGCACTGGACCGGACTAGCGGAGCAGCCCACTGGGCAGCACCAGCGGAACGGCACGCTTCACTGGAACCAGTGGGGTAGCACACGCGGGCACAAACACCGCCCATAACAGCTCTCGGTAACCGGCGGGGAGTGCCCACCAATGAACAGAGTTAGGCGATAATTGTAGTCTTCAACGCTAGATGGCACTCTTAGCGATGTCTCTCTTGCACGCGTCTGGTCACATGCGATCGTAGAGCGGTCGGGAGACGCAGCCGGGCTGGCAGGCGGCAGAAGACGGCGGCGTGTCTAGTGGGGATGGGGATCGGCCTGTTGCTCCCCTTGGCAGCAAGGATTTGCGCTGTTTCTAGTAGCAAGAAAGTTCGACCGCTTGGTCAATTGTGCTGGCATTCCTGGTCCTTTTTTAAATACACGGCCGTCATTGCCTGGTGATCTGGTGATCTCGTGTATTCTGATCTGGTTTGAACTGGTGTAGCTAGGGGCGATATTAAAGCGCGAGGATGTTGATTGATCATGCCGCAAATAAACTGGGGAGAAATAACTAGATATAAACTGACAGTGAAACCCAACTAGGTCAAGCATCTTGCCATGCAGCTTGAAACGGTGCACATGCCGGCATTTCACTCTCCACCGGAACGAATGTGCCAGAGTATGCATTGGCAACGATTGAAAACATGGTCATGGACGATTATCGGGAGCTTTGCTCCCGGTTCAGTCGGAGCTGCAGCGGAAAGCCAGGGACGCTCGGAAGGTTCGAGTAGAAATGGAACGACTGATGCGGATGAGCTTCAACCAAGAGTACACCAGTTGGGAAACCATTTGAAGCAAAAGGAGCAAGAGAGTCAACCAGAATTAAAGTGATCCTCTATGGCGATGATTTGTCGGGGAAGTTATTGAATGGAGATCTCCTTCGAATGTTACAAGTTGTGTTCCGGGGTTGATCCAGGGGTTTTGCCAAGGGTTAGGCGAAAGTGCCATAAGTGCCATATTTTCATGGGACGCGCCGGATGTTGCCATTTATTTCAACGAAAATTTACCACCATCAGAAATTCACCACAATCGGACTCAAAATGATACCACTTCGGCCCGGGGAGGGCCGTCCCCTCCCCTAAGCCAATTCCCGATTGTTTCCCTATTCTGGAGCTAGATACCAGTGCCAAACATGCTCCAAACTTGTGCGGCGAGTGGAGAACGTATAATTATCTATATAATTTTACCAGACGAGGGATATTCGCCGAGAGATAAAATCCTGCGTTGGTACAACACAAGTACAACTGGTACAAAAAGTACAACTTTGAGGAACGAGTCTCCTGATGAATAAATTGAGCGCCGCTAAGCGCCGGGCAGCTATTCAAGCACTGCTGGAACCGAGAAAACGGCGCAAATTGTTGTAATTCACCCGCAATGAACGCGCGTTTCTATTGTTGGAGAAGCGCAAACCTCGTGCATGCGAATAGAGCGCCGGTGAGCGACCAGCGGAAGGCACCCGTACCAGCGAAGTCACAGTGCACTGGAGACACCCCTGGCAGGGCCACCCGGCCCCGGTGACCTGCAGTGACCGAGCTCAGGTCACGTGATCGGCCCCGACCCAGCCGACAGGAGGACTCGGACCCTTCAGCGTCCCCCCGATACTGCTGCAAGGTTTTTCCGAGGCTCACAATTAATCACTTGGCAACTGCTTATGATAGGCATGAGATAGCACGGAAAGAAGCTTCAGAAATTGGTGCTTGAGAGCCAGCGCTGTGATGTTATCACGTTGTTTGCATTGTTTTTGTTGGACCAGGTTTTGCCGTGCTGCCGCAAAGCTGCATAATTTCAACAGATGAAGAGACTGGGCTGGTAGCTCACGTAGCAGCCCCTTTTGCCATTGCATACATTTTTTCTTAACGAGTGGAGGTGAAGCTTGTGTGTTCCTTTTACCATGTATAGAGGGAAGGGGTTTCTTCTACAATGTACGATATTAGACACTCTACCCAGCCGTCGCTCTTTTGAGCATATTATACGACCTTTTGGTACTGCTGTTCCAGTTGTCCATTATTACTCAGGATTACTCAGCTATTCTGACCTTTATTTCCGCCTACTTCAATTGCAACATTATCTGAAATACGCGCCTTCAGTGTTTGGAGAAGGAAGTTGGCGCTTCTATTTTCAACGTCCATCTTACATTTGCACGATGAGCGTGTTGAGCGTCCACTCAGTGTGTCGCGTCTCTGGCTGTTGAGTGTCCACTCAGTGCGTCGCGTCTCTGGCTGTTGAATGTCCACTCAGTGTGTCGCGTCTCTGGCTGTTGGGTGTCCACTCAGGGCATCGTGCCTCTGGCTGTTGAGTGTCCACTCAGTGGGTCGCGTCTCTGGCTGCCGGCCAGACTGACAATGCCGAAGAGTCGACCTCGACTGTCGGCCGGCACAGTCCGCGCCCCCTGGCCGCTCGACTCGGGGTGCTCTGGCGGTGGCGGGCTTTATTTGGCGGGAGACCGCGTGTGGCTCCTGCCCGACCCGGCCGCATCCGGCGCACCGACGCACCGACGCACCGACGCACCGACGCCAGCCCGGCGAAGCCGGCGCCACAGCGCGCTCGTTGGCGGCGGCATTCCCGGCCCGGCGCGAATCTGCCCGTGCGGCGGCGGCACGTTCAACACGGACCGGCGGCGGCGGCACCCTGAGCGCGGCTCGATGACGGCGCCGGCGGCAGCATCCCCAGCGGCGGCGTCCGATGCCCCGCACGTGCTGCCGGCGGCACGGCCGTGTGCAGAGCGCAGTCGGGACGGTGTTGAGTCGGCGCCGGCGGCGCCGGCGGCGGCACCGGCTGCCGACGTGCGCGTGTCGGAGCACAGCCGATCAACGCGCCGATGCCGCCGGCAATTTCCGCTTCTCGGAGTTCGTCGCGATTTTTAACAACGACGTCTTTTAGATGGACTGACTGTGTTCAGTGTTTTATCTTTTGTTTTACTGCTTCCGTTTTTGTTCATGTTTGTGAAGTGTTATCTGTATCTGACTGTAATCTGACCCAAACCAAATATTAATCAATTGTATTGAATTGGTTTGTTAAACTCGCAAATGCAAATACAAATACAAATACA
Source organism: Ashinkailepas kermadecensis (assembly GCA_034440615.1). Lineage (NCBI taxonomy): Eukaryota > Metazoa > Arthropoda > Thecostraca > Neolepadidae > Ashinkailepas > Ashinkailepas kermadecensis. The sequence goes on along the minus strand of JAOTOM010004382.1, from coordinate 201,719 downwards.
AATGCCATCGGAACGGCAGGGCGGCTCGCAGCCGCCGCCTGCTGCGCGGCGACGGCTGCGGCGACGGCTGCGACGCGAGTTCTCGGCCGCTGGCAGCGCAGGAGCGGCCGCTGGCAGCGCAGGAGCGGCTGCTGGCAGCGCAGGAGCGGTCGGTGGCAAACCTGCCGCCGCGGCGAGTGCTGCTGCTGCGTGTGCGATCGTGGACGACGGTGGGACGGTCTGAATGTCGGTGAGAGATGGTCGTGGACCAGCTACGCGCGAAATACTTTCTGACTTACGTCATTGTTCATTGGCGTAGGATTTATAGGATTCACGATGGACTCATTCCTCGATCCAACGTGAGCATAGCAGAAAAATCACGACATTCAGCACTCACAATAGCGCAGCCACTTAGCATGATGATCAAATGTATCGGCTGGGCGTTTCGAAATAGGCCCACCGCTAGCTAATGCCGACAAGCTTGTCTCCCAGGAGATGCCGAAATAATGCAAAAGAACTTCGGCGTTGCCTGATCACACGCTTCTTGTTCACGGAAATCGTTGACTAAAAGCCAGACAGGTGGCGCATTCGGCGTGAAATAAGGATGTCGGAAAAAAGAACGAGTTTTCAGATTTATCGGATACAATCGCACTGATACCAAACCAATCAAAATCGTCTCACGACAATACATTGGGGTCAGGGAACGAGTAGTCTATGGGTAAGTTACCCGTCTCACAATCGAAAGATTGTGGGATCGAGTCTCACCTGTCGCTACTCTTCGCCCGCGGCCAATCGGCGTGAGAGATTGGCGACGCTACATGACTCAAGGGTCGATGTGTCGTAAAACCAATAACCAACCAACATTGGGGTCACCAACAATTATCTTGGGGAACTTACTTGAGCAACTTACTCTTCAGAAATGCCTAGTGTAGTCCGAGGGCGATCCTCAGGAGCATGCTAAATAAGGAGCAACTGCTGACACCGGTAACGTTCAATGAAAAAGGAGACATGGGTCTCCTTAGAGGCAATTGTATTCCATCTCGTGGCAGCGCTACTATCCCGTGGCGCGCTACTAGAATCTGTTTTCTCTTTTTCGATATGCTGAGGGCATTTCACAAATTTAGAAAGGCACTCACCCCGCTTTTGTGGGTAACTAAAGGGGCTGAAGTGATTTAGGGCCAAACATCGAATACAATGGAGATAATTATTGCACAAAATGTTATGCGCTGTTATGTTGTATTAGCATGCGTTGGTAATTTGGGGGCAAGCGCGATATCTGAATGCAAATAATCAAAACTAACGCCGGATGACAAGTTGAATTCCTAAGGGTTTAAATCCAAACATCATATGAGTAGCCGCCCACACCATGATGTGTAAACTGGGTATTGAAACAACACAGGCACCTGACGGTGGAACCTCCCGACAACTTCAACAATTAGATGCCAAGACCCTATAGTGCTGCAACCATCTGATCCCGAGCCCCATGACGCTGCAGTCATTTGATCCCAAGCCCCATTGTCAGATCCGTGACTGGGAGTGCAGCGCGCGGCTCGCGCGCAGCTCGAAATGGACGCAGCGCCACCTGGCGCGACCGCTACCTGCGGCAAAAACGGCGCGGGAAACACTCGGGACCAGTCGGCTACACTGACGTCGCGCACCCCTACGAAAAACGGGCGGCGCGCGCGCGCCGTTTTTGTGACATCCGGAGAGGCGGCGGAATCGCTTCTCGAACGTACCGCTAGACGGCGGCATTTCGTCATTACAGTCCGGTTTTTGTCAACATCTGGTGCATAATGAGACGGTTAATGGCGCTTGCCGACGCCAAATATTGTCGACGTTCGGTCACGACATGTGGGAGTCTCTGCGCCGGGCGTCACGCCCCTATGCTGAGTGCACCAATCACCATTCGACGGTGAGAAATCGAAGTAATGGGTCGACGCCACAAAAACATGCATGTATGCACGTGCATAGAGTGTGCGTGTGCCCGGATCAGGCGTACGGCGCAGCGGCAGTCCAGGTCTGCAGGGAGGCTGCAAATGCAGCTGCAGCTGGGCGCATGGACAATGCAGCTGCAGCTAGTCAGGCGACAAATTACAGCTGGGAAGACCTGCTGCGTCATGCGACTGCAGGCAATCTGAGGCGGGCATCGCTGCGGCCTCCGTGCCTCCTTCTGCAGTAGCCATGCTCACTAATCTAGATGGAAATAGGTCTGCCACTAATGGAGCAGTCGGGTGCTTGTTTTGATGGTAATTACCGTTCGTCGAACCATTCCAGCAACCATCGTTTTTTTTGGTTCTTTGGCATGCCCTCTTATTTTGACGATGTATGTTCCTCGCATACTTGGATGCGGGCGTATTGATGTCCTTCACGCATGAACGACATGCAAATGTGCCTATGCAGCAATTCCGGCCATGTTTGTCCTCACTAAGCATGGCTGAAGGTCGTGTGTTTTGGACTGCGATATTGATGACACACGGTGCCGAACTCATGTGTCCAGCGGACATTCTATAATTGCTCCTCTTAAAGATGTCGTTTGGTCGTTTGGGGACACGGCCTCGCACAATAGGTATTCCCCGTTTGGCGACACGGCCTCTCGCAATAGGTACTCACCGTTTGGGGACACGGCCTCTTACAATAGGTACTCCCCCTGGCACACACAGTGTCACACATTAATGCAATGAAACGTCAACGTAGCGGACGATTACGCTATCCATTGGCTCCGCCATGGGAGGATGGCTGAGGGGATAGTCTGGGTTTTGGGTCCACCGGGTTCATGCAACGCCCATCGGCGTATAGACATTAAACATATTTAGATGTATCTATTCGCATCCACCGCAATGATAGCGGAGCCCGCGTCACTATCCATTGCCTGCAGAAATTGCCGCGAAATTGGTCCGGTCGCATGGTCGGGAGCGCCCCCAAACTCAATATCGCGCTGGCGGCGTGGTAAGCAGTTTCACCGGAGAATCGCTGAACTGAGGTAGCCTTTGTTTCGAGAAGTTTTTAGATGGAAGCTTTCGACATGACGAGGGATTGCCCCTGGCGGAACTTGGCACTCTCAAGAGTATTCAGGCGTAGGATGATAAAGTCTTCCTGAGGAACAATGTATGCCACCCGGCATGTGACGCTTTGCAAAACACGAAGAAATAATCGCACGTTTTATCGTTGCAAAGTGAAATGCGTCCCCTCCCATTCAAATGCTAGCACCATTTTAAATGATTATCTCCACAATGTCCGGTTGGGACACCTCTGACCTTCTCACGGGTGTGTTGCCCAGTCGGGACACCTCTGACCTTCTCACGGATGTGTTGCCCAGTCGGGACACCTCTGACCTTCTCACGGATGTGTTGCCCAGTCGGGACACCTCTGACCTTCTCACGGATGTGTTGCCCAGTCGGGACACCTCTGACCTTCTCACGGATGTGTTGCCCAGTCGGGACACCTCTGACCTTCTCACGGATGTGTTGCCCAGTCGGGACACCTCTGACCTTCTCACGGATGTGTTGCCCAGTCGGGACACCTCTGACCTTCTCACGGATGCGTTGCCCAGTCGGGACACCTCTGACCTTCTCACGGATGTGTTGCCCAGTCGGGACACCTCTGACCTTCTCACGGAGGTGTTGCCCAGTCGGGACACCTCTGACCTTCTCACGGATGTGTTGCCCAGTCGGGACACCTCTGACCTTCTCACGGATGTGTTGCCCAGTCGGGACACCTCTGACCTTCTCACGGATGTGTTGCCCAGTCGGGACACCTCTGACCTTCTCACGGATGTGTTGCCCAGTCGGGACACCTCTGACCTTCTCACGGATGTGTTGCCCAGTCGGGACACCTCTGACCTTCTCACGGATGTGTTGCCCAGTCGGGACACCTCTGACCTTCTCACGGATGTGTTGCCCAGTCGGGACACCTCTGACCTTCTCACGGATGTGTTGCCCAGTCGGGACACCTCTGACCTTCTCACGGATGTGTTGCCCAGTCGGGACACCTCTGACCTTCTCACGGATGTGTTGCCCAGTCGGGACACCTCTGACCTTCTCACGGATGTGTTGCCCAGTCGGGACACCTCTGACCTTCTCACGGATGTGTTGCCCAGTCGGGACACCTCTGACCTTCTCACGGATGTGTTGCCCAGTCGGGACACCTCTGACCTTCTCACGGATGTGTTGCCCAGTCGGGACAACTCTGACCTTCTCACGGATGTATTGCCCAGTCGGGACACCTCTGACCTCCTCACGGATGTGTTGCTCAGTCGGGACACCTCTGACCTCCTCACGGATGTGTTGCTCAGTCGGGACACCTCTGACCTTCTCACGGATGTGTTGCTCAGTCGGGACACCTCTGACCTTCTCACGGGTGTGTTGCCCAGTCGGGACACCTCTGACCTTCTCACGGATGTGTTGCCCAGTCGGGATACCTCTGACCTTCTCACGGGTGTGTCTTCTCAGAGATCCGCGTCAGCGACAGGGAGTACTGACCCGAGCTGTTGATGCCACACTGCACCTCACACAATGTACTGGACGTCCAGCAGGCCGGCGGTCCACCGACAGTCGGCGCAGCTGACCCACAGTCGGCCACCGACATACAGGCCTACCTACTGGAGCCGTTTATTCGTGCACAGCACACAATTGCATCACTCGCTACGACCCACCGCTCGCATGGCTCACCGGCCGGGGCGAGCACAGGGGGAGCGCTCGGAACTTCTGGAGCTGCACTTCCGTTGGCCAGTGTATACTTAGCTCGGTGTATATCGAACTAAGTGAACATTGAGCTCAATGTATATCGAACTAAGTGAATATTCAGCTCAATATATATTTAGCTCCGTGTATATTTAGCTCAGTGTATATTTAGTTCAGTGTATATTGAGCTGAGTGTATATTGAGCTCAGTATATATTGAGCTCAGTGTATATTGAGTTCCGTGTATATTGAGCCCAGTGTATATTGAGTTCAGTGTATATTGAGTTCAGTTTATATTGAGCCGACTGTATATAGAACTCAGTATATATTGAACTGAGTGTATATTGAGCTCAGTATACATTGTTCTCAGTGTATATTGAGCTGAGTGTATATTAGGCTGAGTATATATTGAATTGAGTGTAAATTGAGCTGAGTGTATATTGAGCTGAATTGAACTGAGTGTGTATTGAGCTGGGTGTATATTAGGCTGAGTGTATATTGAGCTAAGTGTATATTGAGCTGAGTGTATATTGAGCTCAATGTATGTTGAGGCCAGTGTATATTGAGTTCAGTACATATTGAGTTCAGTGTATCTTGAGCTGAGCGTATATTGAGCTGAGTGTATATTGCGCTGAGTGTTTATTGAGCTGAGTGTATTTGAGCTGAGTGTATATTGAGCTGAGTGTATATTGAGCTGAGTGTATATTGAGCTGAGTGTATATTGAGCTGTGTGTATATTGAGCTGAGTGTATATTGAGCTGAGTGTATATTGAGCTGAGTGTATATTGAGCTGAGTGTATATTGAGCTGAGTGTATATTGACCTGAGTGTATATTGAGCTGAGTGTATATTGAGCTGAGTGTATATTGAGCTGAGTGTATATTGAGCTGAGTGTACATTGAGCTGAGTGTATATTGACCTGAGTGTATATTGAGCTGAGTGTATATTGAGCTGAGTGTATATTGAGCTGAGTGTATATTGAGCTGAGTGTATATTGAGCTGAGTGTATATTGAGCTGAGTGTATATTGAGCTGAGTGTATATTGAGCTGAGTGTATATTGAGCTGAGTGTATATTGAGCTGAGTGTATATTGAGCTGAGTGTATAATGAGCTGAGTGTATATTGAGCTGAGTGTATATTGAGCTGAGTGTATATTGAGCTGAGTGTATAATGAGCTGAGTGTATATTGAGCTGAGTGTGTATTGAGCTGAGTGTATATTGAGCTCAGCGGAGCAGTCCGTCGGCCTGTCCGGGCAGCCGTATCGGGGCGTTGAGCAAGACCCGCTGACGCGCCCTGGATTTCGATCCGTCGGGAACAAAGCCGCCGCAGGAAATAGGGTCACGCCGGCGCCCAATTGCACGGTGTCCGACAGTAAACTGGTCGCCGGCATCGGCCTGAGCGACAGTAAGGCCGGCCTCGCCCGGTTTACGTGCGCCAGAGTCGCGTACATCATGCGCGCGCCGGCCTGCTGCCACGGCCGGCTTTGTGATGCCACCCGGCGGTCTGCACCGACACACCCCTGTCGGCACAGCGGCGCGTCTGCGCCCCCGCCCGTGCCACGTGGTACGAGGTCGGTTGACCCTCCTGTGGCCACTGCACTCGGCTACCAGCTGCCACTCGAAGTACATACAGGTAATGCATATCAAGGAACAAACTAATCACGCGTATTTGCTACGTGATCTGTCGGGGCCAGTACCGACTGGAACTACGCCTGTCTGTCTGTACTACCCTGTCTGTCTGTCCTCCTGTCTGTCTGTCTGTCTGTCTGTCGCCTGTCTGTCTGTCTGTCTGTCTGTCTGTCTGTCTGTTTGTCTATCTGTTTGTCTGTCTGTCTGTCCGCCTGTCCGCTTTTCCGTCTGTCTGTCCGTCTGTCTGTATGTCTGTCCGCCTTTCCGCCTGTCTGTTTGTTTGTCTGTCCGCCTGTCTGCCTGTCCGCCTGTCCACCTGTCTGCCTGTCCGCCGGTATGTCTGTCCGCCTTTCCGCCTGTCTGTTTGTTTGTCTGTCCGCCTGTCTGCCTGTCCGCCTGTCCACCTGTCTGCCTGTCCGCCAGTATGTATGTCCGCTTTCTGGCTGTCCGTCTGTCCGCCTGTCCGCCTGTCTGCCTGTCCGCCTGTCCACCTGTCCGCCTTGCCTGTCTACGACTGGTTCCTCTGCCAGTATATCGATAGCAACTTTGTGAACCGCTGACGCCTGCCTGAACCACTCGCACCCATTACAATCATGACTGGCGCTCGGCAGGGCCAGTGAGGCACCAACGTGAGCAACGCACCAACGCTCGTCTGAACCACTGACACCCTTACGAATCACTGCTGCTTGACAGAGCCGCACTGGCCCCCGTTGGAGCCACTGGAGTTCGGCTAAACCACTGGCACGTCTGAACCACTGGCACTCGAACTGCTGACGCCGGGCTGAACCACTGGCACGTCTGCGAACCACTGATGCTCGGCAGAGCTGTTGGCTCCTGTTTGGGCCTGTTGGGACACGTCCCAGAGCCGGGTCGGGATGGAGACAAAGCTGTTGGCTCCTGCATGCGTCTGTTGGGACACGTCCCAGAGCCGGGTCCGGATGGAGACGAAGCTGTTGGCTCCTGTATGCGTCTGTTGGGACACGTCCCAGAGCCGGGTCGGGACGGAGACAGAGCTGTTGGTTCCTGCCTGGTCCTGTTGGGACACGTCCCAGAGCCGGGTCGGGACGGAGACAGAGCTGTTGGTTCCTGCCTGGTCCTGTTGGGACACGTCCCAGAGCCGGGCCGGGACGGAGACAAAGCTGTTGGCTCCTGTATGCGTCTGTTGGGACACGTCCCAGAGCCGGGTCGGGACGGAGACAGAGCTGTTGGTTCCTGCCTGGTCCTGTTGGGACACGTCCCAGAGCCGGGCCGGGACGGAGACAAAGCTGTTGGCTCCTGTCTGCGTCTGCGAGGACAAGTCCCAGAGCCGGGCCGGGACGGAGACAAAGCTGTTGGCTCCTGTCTGCGTCTGCGAGGACAAGTCCCAGAGCCGGGCCGGGACGGAGACAAAGCTGTTGGTTCCTGCCTGGTCCTGTCGGGACACGTCCCAGAGCCGGGTCGGGACGGAGACAAAGCTGTTGGCTCCTGTCTGCGTCTGTTGGGACACGTCCCAGAGCCGGGCCGGGACGGAGACAAATAGCGAACAAAGACGCACAGGGCGTCCGACCCAGCAGTGTACGGTGACAAATACGGCGCCGTCCGAGTCGGACAGAACAAAGCCTGGCAATGCAACCACGTGACCGACGTCGCAGTTATTAATGCGGGTGGGACGAGGCAAGAAACATGAAAGGCGTCCACGACGCCGTTAAGGGTGGGGGACTTCACAGATTGATCCATCGCAAGCGACTCGAGACAGTTGCATAGTCGGGGCGGGGGTGGCCGAGCGGTTCAGGTGTTGAGCTCGGGATACCAAGGTCCCGTGTTCAACACTCGCACCACCCGGGATACTTTCCAATCCCGCGGCCTACCGGCGAAACAGTGTGGGCGGCACCATTAGCCGTGATCGCGCATAAAGTGCGTCGTGAGCCACCAAATAAACAAACCGTCGCGTTGTTAGATGGGGAGGGGTGGGGAGGGGCGGCCTAGTGTAACTATAACTTCACAAAGTCGTTCAGGTTCCGAAATTTGCGGGGCATTCTAGGTGTAGAAACGGAAAAAGGTTGTTCAAAAATTGACGTGCGCAAGCCATGTCTGAATTTTCTTGGCAGAGGTCAAAGATTCAGACCATTCACATCACAAATCCAGACTGTGCTACAACTGCTTAGACGGAACCTAAGGAGAAAGAAAAGAGATGTCTTCGATGCATGAGCTACCATCATGTAGACAGATGTTTAGGTCATGAAAAACTTATCTTTTCGACTATGCCGATCTTCGTCATCGTGGTTTCTGAAATACCATAACGAAATAGCACAATTCGCACACGATTTGACGGGCTTAACCGAAGCTGGTGATCAACACACACATCTGTTGGTGCCGAAGCCACTCCGTTCTGTCCTGGTGGCCAGAATTAACGAATGGGTGTGGTTAGCTACATCGTGCCACCGTGCCACCGTGCCACCGTGCCAAGACAGTTCCCACATGGCGCCATGCAGCCGGCGATGCCCGTCATACACGAGACGCGCGTCCCGCACCACTCTCCTGATGATGTGCGTGCCCACCGTATCTTTGATTGATTGCTTGGGCTTAGGGGCGCATCAACTGCTACTGGTTATGTAGCGCCCAGCCCACCGTATCTGCGACGCATCTGTCCACACCACGGCAGGCGGAGGCCCACAGTACCACACCACGGCGGGAGGAGGCCCACAGTACCACACCACGGCGGGCGGAGGCCCACAGTATCACACCACGGCGGGAGGAGGCCCACAGTACCACACCACGGCAGGCGGAGGCCCACAGTATCACACCACGGCGGACGGAGGCCCACAGTACCACGCCACGGCGGGCGGAGGCCCACAGTATCACACCACGGCGGGAGGAGGCCCACAGTACCACACCACGGCGGGAGGAGGCCCACAGTACCACACCACGCCGGAGCCTACCCCAGTCTGACGGACACCACACCGCTGTCAGAGCCGCCACCACCCTGAGGTGCCCGCGTGTAAGGCTCTGTCCATGTCCATTGTCGGCCGCTGCGTCCACTCTGTCGACGGCAAATAACGGTTAAGTCGCCACCATGCATGCAATGGATCGTCCACCAGTGGTTAGAATCGGACGAGCTTGTCCATCAGCTTGTCGGCGTGCCTGATTTAACATCCGGTTGGATGGCGCACCTGCGGAATGTGCGGTGGTGCCGCATGACAGTGACGGTCACGGTGCGGTACGGCTATCATCATCGGCTCAGTTGACGCCGGTTTCTTCTGTCATGCTGGTCACAGGTGCCTCTCAGGAGCTGACGGTTAAATGAAGATGCTCGCATGCATCACCACTGTGCCGATTTGATCCAAATATGGCTTTAGACAATTCAAACAATCTAAGCGATTGAGGAACTGGAAGTAAATTTATGTAGCGAAGTGTTTGTACGATAATCCCTCAGGGCTGGCTGAGCTCTAACCTAATGTTAGTGTTATCCACTGGTGTGGTCCCACATCTGTCCCAACTGTGGCCTGGGGTCGGTCTCAAATGTGACCTCACCTCTTGCTCAGCTGCGGCATGACGTATCCCTGAGTCCTAATCTGATGTCGACCTCAGGAATGACCCGATCACTGTCGCAGATCTGACCTCAGCTCTGACTTCAGGTCTGTATCAGTGTTGACGGCAGGCATCCCTCAGTTAGAAGTCGATGGTGTTGATGGAATGGATTTATCAGCTCGAACACGTTCTATCATGGCGTTCAGCTCAGCTAGGGCCTTGCCACCACGAGGCACACGTGACATGACGGCAGCATGCTGACCCGGACAACAGCAGCACACTCTTAATTCTGTCGCACAGCCGGAAGGCCAGGAAGATGTCCACCGGCTGGAACTGAACTGCTACATCGTCTGAGAATGTCGTCTGCGAATATCGTCTGCGAACGTCCACCACTGCAAGGGCGGATCCAGGGGAGGATGCGGAGGGGAGGGGCGGCAGGTTCATGGCCTGCAAATTGACCGACGTTTCGGAAAGAATTTGGACTCGTCTGCGGCTTGCCCAATTCTGGTCACATTCCATCGAGCACGTGCTTGGCGAAGCTCATCGTTATTCTCCTGTCTTCCCAAACACGAGGAGGCGGTGTCAGGAACCCGGTTCAGTGTTCGGCTCGACCCGCAAACACTCGGCTGCTCCCGGGACCATTGGCTGCCGCCGCTCTCCGGGGCCGGTCGGCCGGCCCCGCCCCTCTGCGCCGGCTACCGCCGCCGCCGACAGGTCTCGTCGTGTCGACACGACTCTGAGCGAAGATTCATCCGGCAGTGAAGCAAGCGATGCATAATTCATGGGCAACGATTTGAGGAAGGGCCGCCGCGGCGGCCGCAAACGACAACAATAACCGAACGACGCGCCGAAGTACGACGCTGACGCATGTCGATGGCTGCGCGTTGGGCAGCTACACGTGGGGGCTGCGAGTCGCGAGGTCCCGGACAGCGTCGTCACGGGGTCGTCCGTGGCGAACAGAGTTGCCTCGTGCATCCATCTCGGTGACAAGGTCAAACACCCATTGACTTGCGCGTAGTCGGCATGGTTATTAACATATTTTGAATCCTACTGGTGTTGTTTTGAATCTTCACATTTTGATACGAAGTCGTGTTAGCGTGGCACTCATGATTTCAGCTTCAGCGTTCATGTGCATCAACAGCAATTGAAGTAAGACGTCAATTATCGTAACCAATTGGATATACTTCCGTGCTTATGCTCCGGCTTGTGCGACATTGGCAGCAATCAGCGAGCAGAATAGTAGGCAATGCACAAGGCGTGATTATAACACCTATATGTTTGCACAGTACTGCACGTGGTTCGCATTAGCACGCATATGTGTAACATCAGTGTGTAGCACTTAGGAGGCTCTCGTATTTTCATGGTTACACGCATTTCAGCAATACCTTTGGCGGCTGACAATTCCGTATATATATTTCATGTTTGGTACACGTGCGCCATTTCGGTCGTTGGGACATGCATTTCAATTACGATATCAGCAAAACCCTTTCAGCAGACACGCACACATTTTTCATTTGTTTCTGCGGACAAAAAAAAAACAGTACGTGTTGAGTGGCTTTGCAGAGTCATAATCCAAGCAAAGCAGGAGTTCCTCGTGTAAATTCCGCAGCCACCACTCGATCTGGGATTGGGGAAATCTAATTCGGCGTCAGACTACCGTCGGGGACCTTGGTGCACGTGCTGAGCGGCGGGTCCGCGCTACGACGTGGTAGTCCCGCTGATGACATCCATGCGTCAGCGCTGCATACAGCGAACACCTCTCAACAAGGCTGGAGATCTCTCACCACGTCAGGGGGTCCACGTCCTCATTTACAGGACGTGTTGGACGTGTTGGACGTGTTGGACGTGTTGGACAAGGCTGGATATCTCTCACGAAGTCAGGAGTGTGTGTGTTTGTGAGTTTTGCCAGCCTGCCACCGTATGGTGATGTCGGCTGTTTCCGGTAGGTCCACGTCCTCATTTACGTGTTTTCAAACTGAATAGGGAAATTACAAATTAACGCATTGGCGGGGTACGAAACCAGGGCGGGGTTCGAACTACCGGGAACCACCCGGGATCTCCAGCCATGCTTCTCAAATCTGAACACAATGAACGTAATTTTCCAAATCGACTGCACTTTGTGCTGAAATACGTATGGGCGCACCTGGTCCACATGTGACGTCACAAGGTATGGCTCAGCTGGTCTGCCAAGGAAAATCCCCGACGCCCGCGCTCCCGTGCGCTCTCGCGTCCATTTAGTACTCACCCCCTCGCGTCTGCAGGTGACCTCTGGTGCAGGGTCACCCATCACGTCGCAGGTCACGGTCACCGTGTCGCCCTCGAGGACACGTGAAGAGGCGGGGGGCCGCAGGAAACACGGAGCTTGCACCGGTCTGTGGACCAGTGGAACAACAGACCTTACATTAGATGACGTAGAAACTATATATATGTGTGTGAAAATATATATATACGAATATATATATAGATATATATATATATACATATATATATGTATATATCTATATATATATATATATATATATATATATATATATATATATATATATATGTTCTCCATGTATCCTCCTACAAAAATATACTCAAGATAACACATAGTTAGCAATGTACGTTAGAAGGGTACACAACCACACATTTGGCGCATACAATGAATGCATATATATATATATATATATATATATATATATATATATATATATATATATATATATATATATATATATATATATATATATATATATATATAATACACACACACATACATATATATATACATATATATATGTGTATATATACATATATATACATATATATATATATATATATATATATATATATATATATATATATATATATATATATACATATATATATATATGTATATATATATATATATATATATATATATATATATATATATATATATATATATATATATATATGTATATATATGTATATATACACATATATATATGTATATATATATGTATGTGTGTGTGTATATATATATATATATATATATATATATATATATATATATATATATATATATATATATATATATATATATATATATATATACATGCATTCATTGTATGCGCCAAATGTGTGAAGTTGTGTACCCTTCTAACGTACATTGCTAACTATGTGTTATCTTGAGGTATATTTTTGTAGGAGGCATACATCGATGCACGTTTACTGGTCGGTACTTAGTCATACTTTGACACGTGAGACATGAATTCGCCTTAATGCAACCGATTGAACTGTGCTTGCATGTTATGCAATTGGGTAAAACCGCTTCATCCTGGAAGGTGTTTGTCGAGCTGGTCGAGCTGGTCGAGCAAACAGAGGTGGGTCTGGCTGGGAACAAGTGTCGTTACATTGAATGAATAATGAGGCACAATATGTCCACGAGGGTATATTCAACGAACGAGGAGAGCAAAGCAAGACGACAGCTCTATAATATGCGTAGAACTCTGATGATGGTATGTACATCTGGTTGTTTCTTAAAACTTTAGGTTATGCATCATACTGTGTGTTGGCGACTGCGTAGCATTATTAAAATAAACACGACAGAATCGTTCGTTCGGTTTCGGTCTTTACAATTAGGTCCCCACTGGCATAGGAGAAGAAGTGAAACAACTAGCGGGCACGCTGAACGGGGTATGCGACTGTAATTAACAGCGAGGGAGCATTCTGATTCCCCGAAAGGCGCTGGTCGCATTGGCCATCCTGTTCACACAGTCAATTCCATGGCGTCAGTGCAGGTTTCGTTTAAAGGGAGAGCCAGTAACCCAGCACCGAGGTGGTTCTGACTCTTATTACTGCAGGACACATTAAGAGGAACATGTGAACCATTCCCTTTTTGTTTTATTCTCTGTACGGACAGGCATGCAAGGTGCGATGCGTAAATTAAGCATAAAATACATTCATTGGTCAATCACCATGCTCGAAACAGCATCCTTGAGTTTAACTTCCTGTTCACGAATGCACATTCTCGTGAAGCAATTGCCGCTTTAGCTGGATAGACATTCCTGCGCACCCGAGCCGTCGAGCGGATACGGGTGGGATAGCACGGCTGTTGCGACAGCGTGGTTGGATAGCACGACTGGTGCGACAGTGGGGTGGGGTAACACGGCTGTTGCGACAGCGTGGTGGGATAGCACGACTGGTGCGACAGTGGGGTGGGGTAACACGGTTGTTGCGACAGCGTGGTGGGATAGCACGACTCGTGCGACAGTGGGGTGGGGTAGCACGACTGGTGTGACAGTGGGGTAGGGTAACACGGCTCGGTGCGACAGTGGGGTGGGGTAGCACGACTGGTGCGACAGTGGGGTGGGGTAACACGGCTGTTGCGACAGCGGGGTGGGATAGCACGACTGGTGCGACAGTGGGGTGGGGTAACACGGCTGGTGCGACAGCGGGGTGGGGTAACATGGCTGGTGCGACAGCAGGGTGGGATGGCACGGCTATGGTCATTCCGAACTTGAATCAGCAGCGACGAGGAATTTGACAACGTCGTCGATGCGGCACACCCGGTCGGACAGAATATAACTGTTGTCGGGATGCTGGTGCGGGAGCACACGCTGTCGGCGAGCGGCAGCGAGGCCTGGCTGGAGCCACTGTCGCCTAGCCGGAAGCCTCAGTGAGCACGAGGTGGAGGGAAGCTTCGGACACTAGATGAAGTCGTGGTGCTGGCCCGACCATTCACCAGCCTCGTGGCATCTCCGACGCACAAGCACAGGACGGTTGGATGGATGCCATTAAGGGCTATATGACCTATGCAGTCGATTCACCCCTAAACTACAATAACTAACTGCAGATGCCTTCACGGTAGATCTACGCAGCTTTGCAGCTTCGCAGCTGACTAGCAGATCGTAATAGTGGTAGCTGCTGTGTGAGCGCTCTGTCAGCCGGCACACGTTACCGGCACGGAATATCGGGAGGTGGAGGATATCCAGGCGCGTGCTCAGTCTCAATCTAACCTTTCGAAGCTACGGGAGACAATTTGGAAGGTTTTGCCCTATGCAACGTCACATGACTAGCACTAATGTTTCCGGAACGACGTGGGCGGCCCCCTTACTTCGACTTCGACCACGAATGCCACCATGAGTGCATGGTTGTTGGGCTACAATTGTGAGAATACAAAGATCAGATAACTATTCAAACCAGGTGTGCTTTTTTATATTAATAAATGGAAGTGAGGTGGGGGTAGACGTACACAGAGATAATTTCCGATGAAAAAACTGAACTTGTATGAGGTTGTTGGGAAATTTTGCCTGCGCACCCCGATGCCAAATGTAACGAGCTGGGGCGGGGTGCGCTCCGAACTTCTCCAACACAACTTTCGTAGCCACAATTCAACATTGGAGGCGACCGACCCAGACCGCAGTCGTACAACGCGGTCCGAGTTTGCGGCCGGCCCGACAGGCGGCGCCCGTGTTCCGCGGACAATCCGTCACGTGACCTCACGGCCGTGGTCCGGGGGGTCGACGGCCACCTCTGGCGTCACCTTCGCCCCAGCCGGCTAATTACCGTCGGAGATCAGATCGCACGCGCACGGTCTGCGCCATCGTCGTGTGGCGTGCCAGTTTGTGGAGCACGAGTTGTGCGTGCGAATAACGCCGGGGCGCCTGTGACCGTGCAGACTTAACAGGCCGTCATTATGAGGCGTGCAGCAATATCGCCGGGATATGTATGTGAATACGTGTGAGGCACATGCAACCAGCAAGCTTGTTATTTGCACGAAGTTTCCTGGCATAATGGCTCAAAGAAATGCTCAATGCCCAATAACGTTAGAAATTGTTTTAAAAAACGTACTTCTCAATTTTGTAGAATTTGATTTTCATGCATCAAGCCAATTATCATCCCACCGCTTCCTGATGCTGTTGCTCCAATGGCTGATAGCATGCATACAATTTGTCGATGTGTTTATGATTTCCATGACATGTTCGCTGTGCAGCAATCAAGCAAATAATAATGTATTTCGAGTGGCGAGAGGCCATGCATAGCACGTGCGCATTGGAACAAGTAGGATGTACGCTACAACTCACCCGTCCGGCGAGTCCTTGCCCCTCACCCGCCACTCACCCATCCGGCGAGTCCTTCCCTTCACTCCACCCGTCAGGTGACTCCCTGCCCCTTACCCGCCACTCACCCGTCCGGTGAGTCCTTCACTTCACTCCACCCGTCAGGTGACTCCCTGCCCCTTACCCACCACTCACCCGTCCGGTGAGTCCTGCACGACCACCGTGCAGGAGGTGACCACGCTGCCCGTCTCGTTGCTCATGGTGCAGGAGAAGTGGCCGGCGTCGGCGCGAGACACGCCGTGGAGCCGCAGGGTGGCCAGTCCGCTGGCGTCCAGCAGCAGACTCTGACGCCGCGATATGCGCACGCGCTTCCCCTCGCGGTGCCTGCCGGCAGCGTCCCGGGCCAGGTCACGCCGTTGGTCAGCTTCGGTTCAGTTCCGCGGCCAGGTCAGCTTCAGGTAAGGTCCGGATCTAGGTCAGGTTCGGATCAGGTCCGGGGCTAGGTCAGCTTCGGGTCAGGTCCTGGGTTAGGTCAGCTTCAGGTCAGGTCCGGGTCCAGGTCAGCTTCGGGTCAGGTCCGGGGCTAGATCAGCTTCAGGTCAGGTACGGATCTAGGTCAGCATCGCGTCAGGTTCCGGGCCAGGTCAGCTTCAGGCCAGGTCTGGGTTCAGGTCCGCTTCAGGTCAGGTACGGATCTAGGTCAGCTTCGGGCCAAGTTCAGGCTTGGATCTCTTTGGGGTGGACTGGCTCGAGGTTGCTCAAGGCAATAGGCTGCTAGTTAGTTATTTGGGCTTTAGGGCGCGTCGACCATGTTGATCATATAGCGCCCAGGCAATAGGCTGCGTTGGCGAAGTAGTGATCACCGACACAGGCCAGACCAAGCTTGGCGATCAGCTTTCTAACAGCATGCATTTATATTTATTTTATTTATTTTATAATGCAATCGCCAACACATAAATCCACATAAAGGCGAAGTCAAGTGAAAACGACACATCAAGCTACGATCGCCATAAGCTATGCAATCTATGATAAGCTATTATCGTCATGCGAGCACTGAACATAATCGATAAATCAGCACCGCTTATGCTGACGTCCAGCGATGCCAGGCGTGCATTTCCCGGACTTGCAAACTGCCAGCGGGCGATAAAGCATGTCGACATTGCATTCACTTCGCATGAAAGCGTTTGCTAACCGAGACAGCCTGCAAAACACGCCCAGTGACTGAGGACACCTGCAAAACATGCCCAATGGCTGTGGAAACCTGCAAAACACACCCAATTACTGAGGAAACCTGCAAAGCAGATCCGGTTTTAGGTGAGACAACCAACCCAAAGGGTAGACGTGTGCGGTTTGATAATCATTGCAAGCATACTGTTGAGGCAGGGTACATAAGGTTCGCGATGTACGTGCACAGAGCGTGTACTCGCACGAGTGACGCGAGTGCCCCGAGTGCCCCGAGTGCCCCGGGCAGCGTGAGTGCCGCAGACAATGCCAGTGTACCTGCCAATGTGAGCGCATTGGGCAACGAAGGTCCGTGTCCCGACAGTGTGAGTGCTTCGGGCAGGTCATGTGACTTTCTCAAACGGCGTTCGTCAGTCGAACGTGTCAGTACTTGTCAGTACTCTGCACGGCGTGGCGAGATTCTCCGCACGGCGCTCGGCTTCGGTCAATTCGCTCCTCAGTGGTAAATCGGCGGACGTCGGAACTGGGAGGGCGTGCGAGTACACCGCTCAGCCTCCAGTGTACCTGGGCAGCCTGACCCCAGAGTCACGCTCAGCCTCCAGTGTACCTGGGCAGCCTGACCCCAGGGTCACGCTCAGCCTCCAGTGTACCTGGGCAGCCTGACCCCAGGGTCACGGTCAGCTTCCAGTGTACCTGGGCAGCCTGACCCCAGGGTCACGGTTAAGCCTCCAGTGTACCTGGGCAGCCTGACCCCAAGAGTCACGGTCAGCCTCCAGTTACCTGTAATACCTGGGCAGTCTGACCTCCAGGGTCACGCTCAGCCTCCAGTGTACCTGGGCAGCCTGACCCCAGGGTCACGCTCAGCCTCCAGTGTACCTGGGTAGCCTGACTCCAGGGTCACGCTCAGCCTCCAGTGTACCTGGGCAGCCTGACCCCAGGGTCACGGTCAGCCTCCAGTATACCTGGGCAGCCTGACCCAGAGTCACGCTCAGCCTCCAGTGTACCTGGGCAGCCTGACCCAGAGTCACGCTCAGCCTCCAGTGTACCTGGGTAGCCTGACCCAGAGTCACGCTCAGCCTCCAGTGTACCTGGGTAGCCTGACTCCAGGGTCACGCTCAGCCTCCAGTGTACCTGGGCAGCCTGACCCCAGGGTCACGGTTAGCTTCCAGTGTACCTGGGCAGCCTGACCCCAAGGTCACGGTCAGCCTCCAGTATACCTGGGCAGCCTGACCCCAGGGTCACGCTCAGCCTCCAGTGTACCTGGGCAGCCTGACCCCAGGGTCACGCTCAGCCTCCAGTGTACCTGGGTAGCCTGACTCCAGGGTCACGGTCAGCCTCCAGTGTACCTGGGCAGTCTGACTCCAGGGTCACGCTCAGCCTCCAGTGTACCTGGGCAGCCTGACCCCAGGGTCACGCTCAGCCTCCAGTGTACCTGGGCAGTCTGACCCCAGGGTCACGGTCAGCCTCCAGTATACCTGGGCAGCCTGACCCAGAGCCACGCTCAGCCTCCAGTATACCTGGGCAGCCTGACCCAGAGTCATGCTCAGTCTCCAGTGTACCTGGGTAGCCTGACCCCAGGGTCACGGTCAGCCTCCAGTGTACCTGGGCAGCCTGACCCCAGGGTCACGCTAAGCCTCCAGTGTACCTGGGTAGCCTGACTCCAGGGTCACGCTCAGCCTCCAGTGTACCTGGGCAGTCTGACCCCAGGGTCACGGTCAGCCTCCAGTGTACCTGGGCAGTCTTACCCCAGGGTCACGGTCAGCCTCCAGTATACCTGGGCAGCCTGACCCAGAGCCACGCTCAGCCTCCAGTGTACCTGGGCAGTCTGACCCCAGGGTCACGGTCAGCCTCCAGTATACCTGGGCAGCCTGACCCCAAGGTCACGGTCAGCCTCCAGTATACCTGGGCAGCCTGACCCCAGGGTCACGCTCAGCCTCCAGTATACCTGGGCAGCCTGACCCAGAGTCACGGTCAGCCTCCAGTGTACCTGGGCAGCCTGACCCAGAGTCACGCTCAGCCTCCAGTGTACCTGGGCAGTCTGACCCCAGGGTCACGGTCAGCCTCCAGTATACCTGGGCAGCCTGACCACGCTCCTACCCAGGGTCACGGTCAGCCTCCAGTTTACCTGGGAAGCCTGACCCCAGGGTCACGGTCAGCCTCCAGTATACCTGGGCAGCCTGACCCAGAGCCACGCTCAGCCTCCAGTGTACCTGGGCAGCCTGACCCAGAGTCACGCTCAGCCTCCAGCTGGGCAGCCTGACCCCAAGGTCACGGTCAGCCTCCAGTGTACCTGGGCAGCCTGACCCCGGGTCACCTCTTTCCCCCCATCCCGGGGGCCCTGCCCCAGGGTCACGGTCAGCCTCCAGTGTACCTGGGCAGCGTGACCCCAGGGTCACGGTCGAGGTCAGACGGTCGAGGTCGGTCAGACCAGCCGTACCAGAGTGGGGCAGTGGTGCCAGCATGCTGTCGGCGGCAGAACGGTGATCGGCGTCACATTCCGAACTTTTCAAGGCAGGCTCAACTAAACATTTTTGGTCATGATGGATGGCTTTTCAGACCGGGTCCGAAAGACGAAGATGGCAAAAAAAACTATAATGTTTTTCAATCTTAGGAAAATGGGGCATGCGCGGCTTCTTCCCATAAGCACGCCACCGCCGGGGTAGTACACATCGTGTTTTTATAGTAGCAGACCATGTGCCAGCACCTTCACAAAATTAGCCAAATTTTCCCAGCGTTCTCTCTCCCGACCTGAAATACAACTTGAACCTGCGGAGGAGAGCAAGCTAATCTTTATCAAGTTTGTCTAAACATCCCGGAGACGGTCTCTCCTTCCGCCCCACCCCTCCCCCGACTTCCTTGCTCTAACGCACACACTCACGCGCACTACAACGAAATACCCCTCTGATGTAAATGTGCACTTCCTCTGACATTGCTTGCAAAACTATTCGCCTTAAAGGCGGTGCAAATGGTCTTTATGGTTCAGAATGTCTCAATAGCTCACATCACAAGCTGTACACGAGGGAACCTGAGGCCGTGCCGTAGCCGTACACGTGGATGAGACGGAACGAAGCCGGCAGATCCGTTGTCCTGTTGGCTAGGTGATACCATGACGGCTATGAGTTGAATCTCAGACACGGAACGCCGGTTTTGTCTGTTCTGCACACGTCTGCCACCTTCATCTCGCTGCATCCAGTTACAGCTTGATAGCTCGATGTGGAATGATCCATAGTTTATGGTGGATAACTGGCCAAGTTTTCCATCTTTGCTGTCCGAGGAGCTTTATTTTAGAGGCATTATTGTATTATTTCCGCAGTTTGATTTTGGTGCTTGGATCCACGACATAGGTAGAAGCTGCGACCTGAGAACCCATGCAGAAACCATTTTACGGCATACTCTCGCTGATTTTGACCGGAAACTGGGAAATGCATTCAAGCAGCTGCCCACATACGAATCAGCATCAATTTGCAAGTCGACCAAATCGAGCACACTTTCGTCAAATCAGGGGCGACTCTGTTGCACTTTTTGTTGGCGAGTAGTAGTCTGTGAGTAAGGTGCCCGTCCCCCAACCGAAAGTTGTGGGTTCGAGCCCCGCCCGCCGCCGCTGTTCGCCCGCGACCGCTCGGCGTGAGAGATCGGTGGCGCTGTCCGACCCACGCCAGTCGACGTTCGCGAAGCGAACAACCAACCGCCGACTTTGTTGCACCCTAACCGCAGCTGATCGCCTTCTGCCCTGCAAGCGCTGCTCGGACTCACCACGCCCGGTGTGAACACCGCCGGTTGGAACGAACGTACCGTGGCACCGCCGGTTGCGCGTGCCGCGGTACGTTGTACGTTACGTTACGTTACGTTGTACGTTACGTTACGTTGTGCGTTACGCTACGTTAACGTGCCGCGGTACGTTGTACGTTACGTTAACGTGCCGCGGTACGTTACGTTACGTTACGCTGTACGTTACGTTAACGTGCCGCGGTACGTTGTACGCTACGTTGCGCTATGTCGTACGTTACGTTAACGTGCCGGTACGTTGCAGCACCAGCGGGCGGCCAGGTGAAGCCGAGGTCGACCCCGGTACATCACAGCGGCGTTTCATTTGCATCGTCCGACATTGGGGCCGGCCGGCCGTCGGAGCACGTCGGTCAGCGTGCCGGGGAACGCCCGTCAGCGGTGAAATGTGGTGCGCCGTGCACGACCGTCGACGAGGTGGAGGCCCGAACTCGGTCGGGCCATGCTCCACCTTCGGCCGGGTGCCGCCCGGCCGAAGTCCAGGCCGGTTCCACACCCGGGGTGTGTGGGGGGCGGCATCCAGCGCGACAGTCGGGCTGGTTTCCCGCAGAGCGGCGTTGTTGCCGCGATGGAGCACGAGCGGCCGCCGCCCGAACGGGCGCATAGTTTGTCTTCTTCTCCTGTGGCTATGCAGTCGACTGCACTTTGTCAGCCGCGATCCTGTGAGAGGTCCACGATGGAGCCTTCCTGCATGCATCGATGACACTGTTTCCGTGTCATGTCGGACCGTTGACGAGATCGAGGACTGGCAGCTTATCAACAAATGCGTTATGCCCTCCCTTCTCCTGTCAGGTTGGTTGGCAGATTTACAACATGGTAATCTCTATGTCAAGGTGTGTTGATGCCCTATCAATATTTATGTCAAGATGTCCTATCATTGGTATGTACCACAGCTGCGTCAATGGAAATCGTCTATCGGCTGGTGTCTATCGTCTATCGTCTATTCCCTCCACTGCCGTTATCCCACGCATTTGCAAACAGTTTTCACGTTGCTGGTAAGAACTTGCTTTGTTTTGATCCCAAAGAAGAAGCATTCAGTTAACGAGCTAAGAGAAGTATTCACGTGTTCGTTGGAAAGTCAAGAAGGCACTATGAGACACCTTTGACTTGCAAACGGTGGAGGGAAGAATGCTACTCAGTGTGGGAGAGAGACTCAGAAATATTGTTCCAAAGGAAGCGTTCCGAGCAAGATGTACGAATAAAGCAAACAAAAAGTACAGGGACCACAATACTGAAACTTCAGTTTCCTCACTTGTGAGGAAACTATTACATTTCGAAATCGTTCCATAAAAAGCGGTCTTTTGGTATCGTGATGCAAACCCAGGGCTGCCACATAGAAATCCAAGGTTCTATCCAGCATAATTTGGAGAAGCGACGGCCGACGCTAAATAAGAGCAGAAGCACTGACAATTATTGGCCAACCCATAAAAGTAATACCAGGCACATCAACTTGATGACCATATTTCTGGCCATTCACTTATTCCGAAATTATCACTTTTTTTTCTTCAGTGGAACGAAGCTTGCAGCATGTTTAAAAATGCTCTCTCCATTGCTTTGGAAAAGGCTGTTTTTCTCCTCAGGTAATACCAATGTGATGATGATGGTCTGATGTGCATTAGTGCGCTGTCAACTCAATCACATTGCGCGGATGCTCACATTGCGCAGTATTTACAAGTAGCCCACAACGACGCTACCTAAGTTAGTTATTGGTTCTGTCGAGAACAGCAATGCAACTCATCAAAGTTTGTTTGTCGGAGGAATGTAAAGATATCCACAGACTTGACGACAGCCAACAGCCAACAACACTTCTTCCGCTGGCTACCATGAAGGCATGGTTGCGTGCACGCGCCTCGATGCTGGCCGATTGGCCGGCGTGGCGCTGCGGCCAGCTGGCCGAAGGTGAGCGTGTTCACAGTTCACGACAGGCCGGATTTCTGGCGTCGCGTGTTTTGTTTTGCTTGTATGCGGTTCCAGGTTATTGCCTCGCCGCGTGTCAGACCGGTGTGAAAGTTCTAAGAATTGCCCAGGCGTGATATTCTCGAACGGAAATGCGACGTGGAGTGATATCAGCCGATTATTTCGAACGTGAGCACGTGGGGTGCAATCGCCAGTAACTCACCGCAGTGTTCCGGCGGGACATTACTCTGCCGCCGGGTGCGGGCAGTCCAGGTGTAGGACGCTCCCCGTTCAACCGAAAGGTTGTGGGTTCAAATCCCGCCCGCCGCTGCTTTTCGCCCGCGACCAAAGCCGCTAACTCGCCGCTGTTCAAATAAGCAGCGCCGCCACGCGTTGGCGGAAATGTCGGCAACAAATTCCGGGCGCGGTCTCTGGCCGACGTCAGGTGCATGGCGGCCAGCACTACACCCTCAGTATCCCGGTTAGGCGCCCCTGCACACGCCGAGCCACACCGGCTCGGTGGGCACACCGGCACACCGGCACACCGGCACACCGGCACACCGGCACCCACCCCTGCAGCTGACGGCAGGCGGGAGCGGCCCCAGGCGGTACAGGACTCCGATGTTCGCGGTACCACGATGACTGCCGGGGAGCAAACGGTGAGTGAAATCCGGTGTCGGGTCGTTGAACAGCCATTTGATGCTCGGTTACTGTTCTGGTAACCAGCGTTCGCGTCGTCGCTGCATGCAAACTGGCGACGTAAGCCGTCTGTGTGGCGGGCTATCGGGCTGCACCCAACCTGCAATTCATGGACGACGTCCAGCAGGATTATGTTTACAAAATTATAATGTGGATGGCTAGTGGGGTGGCTTTGTGACACAGAAATATGCGTAGAACAGTGATTGCCGCCTGGGCTCTATGCCCACCACCATGCTATACAAATATTGTTAAAAGGTACAATTATAACCGGAATTGTAGCATGCCGTCAGTGTACCGACACGACTGCGATAGTCGGTACCCTCTGCCGCCAGTGGTCAACTGTGCTGGCCGAACCAAATAGTGAGGACACTGTGGGGCTCGAGCCCGCGCCCCACCAAAGACAGCTCAAGAGTCAGGCGCTCAACTACGTCATCCCACGTGCCATTCAAACGCGTAGGGAAGCACAGCAGCAGGTACAGGACACCACAAATTCATAGAGCATGAAGCTGCACTTCTTCATTTTACTCAACGTTGCATCTGGTAAAAACTATCCCAAAAACCTTCGAGTCCTCTTAACTTTAATGAAAGGGGGCTGGCCGTGTACACCCACAACTCTCAGTTCCGTTCCTGCTGGATATGATGAGGGGTTGGAACTCATGCGTTCAATCGCCCCATGAAGCGAGGTGAATCGGTGCGTGCGACCTCGAGCCTCACGACACGGCGACCTCGAGCCTCCCGACATGGGACCTCGAGCCTCCCGACACGGCGACCTCGAGCCTCACGACACGGCGACCTCGAGCCCGGCCCCCCGACACGGTGACCTCGAGCCTCCCGACACGGCGACCTCGAGCCTCACGACACGGCGACCTCGAGCCTCCCGACACGGCGACCTCGAGCCTCACGACACGGCGACCTCGAGCCTCCCGACACGGCGACCTCGAGCCTCACGACACGGCGACCTCGAGCCTCACGACACGGCGACCTCGAGCCTCACGACACGGCGACCTCGAGCCTCACGACACGGTGACCTTGAGCCTCACGACACGGCGACCTCGAGCCTCACGACACAGTGACCTCGAGCCTCACGACACGGCGACCTCGAGCCTCACGACACGGCGACCTCGAGCCTCACGACACGGTGACCTCGAGCCTCCCGACACGGCGACCTCGAGCCTCCCGACACGCTGACCTAAAGCTCAGCCGGCACTTGGATTCATGGCGTGTTAGTCAAAGCCCAGGCAATCTTGTTCCCAGAGCTGGGAACAGGATTCCCAGAGCTGGGTTGGCATAGCTCCAAATTAACAACGGTGGAATATGGGCGGGAAGGTGAATAATTTTGGGTTGCAGGTTTACTGCGTGGTTCACCACAACGAGTCACACTTCGCCCCAGGTTTACAGAGGTGGGAATACGCGTAAGTTTCCTGGGAGCACGGTGCTCGAACGTGGCGGCAGTGCCCCATCCCCCACACAACGTTGAGCAATTAGAAACCCACTGGAGCCAAGGCTTTTCGCATTGGCGTTACATAATATATATATATATATATATGCATCTTGCAAACCTCAAGAACTATGTTTTCGGCGGCATTCCTGCGCACGGGCAGCTTACCTTACGCCTCGCACTACAACCGGCCCCTTCATCCGCTGAGGGTGGTAAGTGGCTGAGATGCTTTGTTTGCATTCCGGGGTTTCGAGTTCATTTCCAGGGAGTGGTGACGCATTTTATGTCGGCCTTTTGTAACGCATGTAGTGATGACTTATGGCATCCAAGATCATCCCAGCTCGGAATACCTGCTTCAAGGTGGGTGGTTGTGTGAACACGCCGGGGCGCAGCCAGGATTTTCTTAAGCCAAATAACGAAGAAAAAACAGCAAAAAACACACAAAAAGCTCGACCCAATAAAAATGTGAAGAAATAGACCGCTCCCGCTCACTTGGCGAGCCGACAATTTCTGGTATTGCGTAGCGAAAATGTAAACGATTCCCTTTTCATCTGGTGTATTTTTTTGTTGTTGCTAAGAGGGCAGGGCCCCCGGCCTCTCTCCCTTGGCTGCGCCTCTGTAAACACTCGAGGAAATGCAATTATGACTGTTATATATGGAACTTCAACTGCGCTGCGCTGAAACACTTGGTACAATGGCACCTACGGCACAATGCACCTCTGGCTGATATATATGGAGCTTCCACTGCGCTGCGCCTGAACACTTACTCGCTCGTCCAGTTCGTCACCTCTATAAGCGCCTTATATTGGCATGAGAGACCAAAGAAAAATCGGCGCCCCGGGATTGCGACATTCTTCGATAACGAAGCCGCGATACTACCATCTAGTCCGGGGCTGACATCTACAATCCACACAGACTTACAGGGTGGACGGCATTCCTCTGCTGACAGCTACCAGTAGATGCCTGAACCCACTCTCTACCCGTGGTACTGCTCACTTTGCACATGTGCACGTCCATACCCCTGGCTGCATGCAAGCCAATGTTGTTTACGGGAGTGTTGCAGGTGTTAGATACGCCCCCTTCAACCTTGAGAACCGATCATACCTGCACGCACGTGGGAGTTGTCCTCAGAGCCACTTACTGGCCTGGCTCGTAATAGTCAAACGTGGTGCTTCGCTGAGTAGACTTCACTGAGGGCTTCTAAAGGTCACGTGATCGCTAGAAGGTCACGTGTGTAAATGCATTTGCCGCGTCGGTCGCATTTAATGGTAATATCCAGACAAAGATTACGTATCGCCGAACATCATTGATTGTTGTTCTCCGCGACTTGGATACATCACTTCCACATCACGTCACATCCTGTTGCTCGTCCACCTCTAGTTCTCAGTCTCATCCCTCTCTCTCTCTTCCTCTCACCCTCTGTCTTTCTTTTCCCATCCTTACTCCACGTCTATCTCGCCCTCCATGTCGTCCTCGTCGTACACTCTAGTTGTCTGTGCTTGTCCTTCACACAGATTCCATGCCTTTTTTTGCTCAGGTGGGCGTGGAACTGTCGGCATCTTGAGGACTCGCCCCGATCGAGAGCATTACGATATGGCAACTGATCAACCATGATCCGGGAGAAAAACATCTCACCTCTTTTTCCGCGACTCCAGTGTAATCAGTGTGGCCCGGCGATAAAGATCAACGTGGAAATGCCTTCCCACTGGCAGATGCCGCAATGGGCAGCCAACTGGGCAGCCAACTGGCGTGCACGTATGCCGAGGTTCAAGACACGTTCCGCCACAAATCCGAACCACAACCCGTTCCGATCGGCACCACCTTTACGTGTGCGTACTCGGCGTGGGCCGAGATCTGCGATCTGCGATCTGTTCTGCGATCGAGCTTCCTGTGACGGCCAGTCCGGTGCAGCCACCACGGACCAATGATGCTCCCTCAGTGCATCGCCAGACGACCTTGAGGCGAGCCGCTATTGCTAAATGTTCGCAGAGCTAATTGGCTGAATGGCGGCCCGCGGCTGCCGCCGGCGTCGTTGAGCGGCAGGCCGTGCTGCCGTGAACTAGGCGGCGGCCTTCGGCGGTTTAGTCGCTGGTGGCATCTTCCACCCCCCCCCCCCACACCTCCTGCACACATATACACTCATGAATGGCAGGTCACCCTCCCGAACGCGGAGGGTAGTGGTCTGGTGCAGCAGGTTCAGCTGCATTAGCGCGGGGAAATTGATCCTGTGGTTCCCATGAAAAGTGCATCGCATCGACTGTCAGGAGAAACTAGATCTCAGTTATGTCCTGGTTGCTGTCCATTAATTTGAAGATTTGCAGAGCACCAGACCAGTCGGTTCTCGAAGTTGCATGCACCCGACATGTGCCATCGCTGTGTGGGAAGTATCTGGTTCACATCGGGAAGCTGTTTTGACAGACAGCAGCTACGTCACCACCAGAGGCTGGTGTCCTCTCTGGAGGCCTGTGCCCCTCCCCTCTCTTCGCCTTGATGTGGGACGGCCGGTCGTTGTACTTTCTAGAAAGTGAGAGCGAGGACTGGCGGTGACCTATGCGGTACCCGATCCAACCCCAGCTGATTATTTGGACCAAAAGAGGATGTTTTGTCTTCGTGGTTTGCAATGAAACAAAATGCCAATGAGTGGCATTAAACGCTGATTAATTGCAATAGTCTTCACCATAGGATGTCAGATTTTCCAGGAACGTAAAATTACCAGGCCAAAGTCATCATAAAATAGTTGTTTTTCGCAAAACGACAAAATATTCAGGGCTAATATCTGAGCTAAAGGAATCGTCGGATGCTCATCAACCACAAAACAAGAAAAGCATGAGTGGCTTTGCGGTCATTATCTCCATGTGCCATCAACATGGATACCCCCCCCCCCGCTCCTGTGGCGGGGGTCATGTCCCTCAGATCTCAAGTAGCTCTGGACTAGAGTGTGGGATAAGTTCAGCACACGTGACGGAGTGAAGGCTCTGGTGACTCAGGCCCTCTACATTGTATCGGGAAGCAACATTTTATCAGCTTGGACGGTGATCTCTGCCGTCTGTACGGCGCCACTGCGCTGATGACATGGCACTACTCCGGCTGAAGTTGTGTCATCGAGCTGGAACCTCGTGACTGGGTAGATTCGGCTTCTGTGCAGCGCACCCGGGTTAGTGCTCGCGCTGTGTCGCAGCATCGCCATAGCAAACATTCATATTCGAGCTTTTTGTTTGTCGAAAGTAGGCGTTCCTCACTTTGTGAAGAGCTATCGGCATAGGTGTCACAAGGGACGGCGGACCCATCTGGCAAAGATGTCCGGTATCGGTAGGAATTGTGTGTTTGCCCATGTCCAATTGCAGACTCCGAGTCCCTCGTGGGGTTCTGCGAAAGACAATTGTTCCCAAGAGCATAATGATGGAAAAACGCGCAATAATTACATCAGTGTGTCGCTTACCGTGCCTGACAAGACAGGTGAGAGATGAGATAGAATTAACCGAACGCTAGTTGGTAGCGATAAACAGCGTGACATGTGCGTGTAAAACAACGCCGAAGGTAAGGCCGCGACGATTTCTCGTATCAGGTGCGTCCCAGCAGCGCTGAGCATATGATTCAACGAAAGCCGACTGCCTGGTATTCATTCTTACCACTATCTGACTTCAAAGGAAATGCCACACACAAATCGAGAAATTAGAAACCCACGCTTCGGAACGATTTCCTCACTAAGAAGGGTTACCTCTTCGATGGCCATTGAGCGTTGGTGCCCTCACTTAACGCCGCATTTAACAGGCCAAAGGTGGGGATGGCGTGGCGAGGTGCTCTCATCGAGGATTAGTGTCGCACTGCAGCGCGAGCGTACTGTGGAGAGGTGGGATCGTGGTAAAAAAAACCGTTGCAAATATATGTAAATGGCTGAAAATAGATTATCCCTGATGTCAGAGAGCTCTCCTCGTTGTGAAAGCGATCCCGGCACTGCGAACGTGGTGCCTCTCAATGGAAAAGGTATCATGTCGGCCACTGCGAAGCCGTGGTGCCTCCTCAATGGTCAAGCGATCCCGGCACTGCGAACGTGGTGCCTCTCAATGGAAAAGCGATCCCGGCACTGCGAACGTGGTGTCCCTCTCAATGCAAAAGGTATCAGTGTCCACCACTGCGAAGCCAGTGTCCCCCACTGCAGGTCAGTGTCCCCCACTGCAGGTCAGTGTCCCCCACTGCAGGTCAGTGTCCCCCACTGCAGGTCAGTGTCCCCCACTGCAGGTCAGTGTCCCCCACTGCAGGTCAGTGTCCCCCACTGCAGGTCAGTGTCCCCCACCTCAGCCCGTTCCGCCACTCAAGTCAATGCCCCACCTCAGCCCCCCTGCAGGTCAGGGCCCCCACCTGAGGTCCCGTTCCCCTCACTGCAGGTCAGTGTCCCCCACCTCAGCCCGTTCCCCCACTGCAGGTCAAACCCCCACCTCAGCCCTGCCCCTCACTGGGTCAGTGTCCCCCACCTGAGCCTGTTCCCCTCACTGCAGGTCAGTGTCCCCCACCTCAGCCTCAGCCCTCAAGTCAAACCTCAGCCCTGTGAAGGGCCCTGATCGATGACGTGTCGACCCGTTCCCCTCACTGCAGGTCAGTGTCCCCCACCTCAGCCCGTTCCCCTCACTGCAGGTCAGTGTCCCCCACCTCAGCCCCAGCCCCCCACTCAAGTCAATCCCCACCTCAGCCCGTTCCCCTGAAGGGCCAGTGATCGCCGACCTCAGCCCGTTCCCCTCACTGCAGGTCAGTGTCCCCCACCTCAGCCTCAGCCCTCAAGTCAAACCTCAGCCCTGTGAAGGGCCTGATCGATGACGTGTCGTTCCCCTCACTGCAGGTCAGTGTCCCCCACCTCAGCCCGTTCCCCTCACTGCAGGTCAGTGTCCCCCACCTCAGCCCGTTCCCCTCACTGCAGGTCAGTGTCCCCCACCTCAGCCTCAGCCCTCAAGTCAAACCTCAGCCCTGTGAAGGCCCTGATCGATGAGGTGTCGTTTATAGGAAAGTTGTCCTGTCAAACGGCAGACGGGCGGGGAGGCTGGTCTCCCGGACAGACTGTGTCACGCGCTGACAAACGGCAGACGGGCGGGGAGGCTCGTCTCCCGGACAGACTGTGTCACGCGCTGACAAACGGCAGACGGGCGGGGAGGCTCGTCTCCCGGACAGACTGTGTCACGCGCTGACAAACGGCAGACGGGCGGGGAGGCTGGTCTCCCGGACAGACTGTGTCACGCGCTGTCAAACACCTTGCGTGGCCATCGAATATCACGTTACGGGATGGCATAGACCTTGCGGATCCTTACGCAAGCACGAGCCTCCTCACTGAAGCAGTGACGCTCAATCAGGACGCTCTCCATGGTGTAAAGACGTGCACGATGCGGAACTGGGTGTCCTTCGCGGGAAGGGCTACTCTTCCTGGAAGGGTGCTCTTCTCATGGAATATCATATCGTAATGTAAAGGGATTCTAGCTTGAGAGTATATGTTCTCTAGCTTAGAAGTGTACCTTTGTGTGGCCATGGAGGATCCTAAAATTCGGGGATCATAGGACCTAGCACAGCTTAATACCTACGCCGTTGGATGGATACGAACCAGGTACGAAAGAGCATACCAGGATTCCGGGAAGGAATTTTAAGTGTGCTAATTTCTATGCAGCTCCATAAGTTGCTTATCAAATCAAAGCTCAGGAAATGGACATCATGTTCTACTTCAGGAAATCGCTTCTTGTTCTACTTCCCGGCGTTTAGCGCAGGTGCTGCCATCTATGCCGTGGCCAACACGCCCACGGTGCTCACCAGAGCACAGAGATGGCAGGGTAGGCGTTGCAGCGGGCCTGCAGCTCCAGCGACGAGTTGGCCTCCACCTGGACGACCTCGGGCAGCGGCCTCACCAGCTCCGGCGCCACGTACATCAGCGGGCCGCCGTCGGCTACCTGTGGGCACACGGCACACTCCGCCACTGCAGCACTGTGTCCTCCCGGCCCCACTGTCATCAGCGGGCCGCCGTCCGGCCACCTAGTGGACACACCGCACACTCCGCCACTGCAGCACTGTGTCCTCCCAGGCCCCACTGTCATCAGCGGGCCGCCGTCGGCCACCTGTGGGCACACCGCACACTCCGCCACTGCAGCACTGTGTCCTCCCGGCCCCACTGTCATCAGCGGGCCGCCGTCGGCCACCTGTGGGCACACCGCACACTCCGCCACTGCAGCACTGTGTCCTCCCGGCCCCACTGTCATCAGCGGGCCGCCGTCGGCCACCTGTGGGCACACCGCACACTCCGCCACTGCAGCACTGTGTCCTCCCGGCCCCACTGTCATCAGTGGGCCGCCGTCGGCCACCTGTGAGCACACCGCACACTCCGCCACTGCAGCACTGTGTCCTCCCGGCCCCACTGTCATCAGCGGGCCGCCGTCGGCCACCCGTGGGCACACCGCACACTCCGCCACTGCAGCACTGTGTCCTCCCGGCCCCACTGTCATCAGCGGGCCGCCGTCGGCCCCCCGTGGGGGCCCCCCCCCCCTCCGCCACTGCAGCACTGTGTCCTCCCGGCCCCACTGTCATCAGCGGGCCGCCGTCGGCCACCTGTGGGCACACCGCACACTCCGCCACTGCAGCACTGTGTCCTCCCGGCCCCACTGTCATCAGCGGGCCGCCGTCGGCTGGGCACACCGCACACTCCGCCACTGCACTGTCCCCCCGGCCCCACTGTCATCAGCGGGCCGCCGTCGGCCACCTGTGGGCACACCGCACACTCCGCCACTGCAGCACTGTGTCCTCCCGGCCCCACTGTCATCAGCGGGCCGCCGTCGGCCACCTGTGGGCACACCGCACACTCCGCCACTGCAGCACTGTGTCCTCCCGGCCCCACTGTCATCAGCGGGCCGCCGTCGGCCACCTGTGGGCACACCGCACACTCCGCCACTGCAGCACTGTGTCCTCCCGGCCCCACTGTCATCAGCGGGCCGCCGTCGGCCACCTGCGGGCACACCGCACACTCCGCCACTGCAGCACTGTGTCCTCCCGGCCCCATTGCGACAGGTTCCGGTCCGTTCCGAAGCTCTGTGACATTGAAGCGTGCAATCGGACAAACGCGTCCGTGGGTGGGAGCTTGCCATACATCAGTGGTACGTTGCCACTGCTGTTTTCACACCAGTATGATGATGAATTGGTGTTCAGGGGCACGTCGACAACAAGGTCATTTTGTGTCCACTTTCACACCAGTAACATGCAGGATATTTAGCGCAGGTTCAAGTACTATGCGAGTGGCAGCACCGTATTCGTGTAATTAATGGAGCCTTCGAATAATACAAGGTTCAAACACCTATGATTACCTAGGCTTATGCAAAGAGCGAATGCGTGCTTTTTCCGCTGCAGCACCGCCGGGATAGTGAGGCTCGGCGCTGCTGGGTTTGAACGTTTGTCGAAGGTTTGCCTGGTGCGTTTGCCCCCGGAAAGGCCCCAAAAATAATTCCTATGAAAAACGTTTCCTCTAATAAGGAAATAAATTTGCGGCGTACGGAGGATGGGGAGGGAAGCTGCGTGCCTGGGCGCGCTGCTCTGCTTTGTTGTTGTTCGGCTGTTCAAATGTAATATTATGTCAGACTTCTACGAGTTAGTTTTCAGTTCTCAGCTTGGAAAGAAAACGGTCGCGGATGAAAACCTCAACTTGGGAACGTTGTTGAAATGAAAGAAGGACGGATTTTTGCGAGGTCGAGTTTTCAACATGATTTAAAGGTTATGCATGACTTAATACTTTTCAAGTCTAGCTTACACATCTACCTTGTTCCAAGTTTCACTTACTGCTCGAGAGGAATGGTATGGTGCCAGTATCAATATCAGCCTGCTGTCCTTGGTATCAATGGACAGTGGCTGGAAATTCGGAGGTTTGGCCCCAAGCTGTCAACCCCGTGAAAGCACTCCACCTATCATGATAGTAGTCCTCCACCTAGGCATATGAAGATCTGTGTCTTTGCATGAAGTAAAATGTCACATACCGAACAGATTGTTACATCAAACAAATTAATTAATTATCTATGTGCTATCGAAATCCATGTCTCCTTCAATGCTAAATAGAGGCGGTAACAGTCAATATTGGTTGATCACAATGATGATGATCGATTATTTCACATAGCATAGCTGAAGAAGATTAGCTCCTTACGGATTGCCACTGATAACCCGTATAGAGAGAATCAATATTAGGGGTAAGTGATTTGCAAACATTACGAGTACCAAGATATACGCATCGAAAGAATACAAGTCCACTAGAAGGAAGCATATGGCAAGTGCTACCAGCACGTGGTATTATTTGTAAAATACAGCATCGAACCAAGATTTCGGGATATGACAGTTGCGGATTACGCCTGGGGAATGATTGAGCAGTACAGCATTAACTGCACGATTGCTGACCACCAAGCGGTGCTAATTGTGTTTTGTTTTATTGAATGCGGCACGTGGTATCAAATAGCTTCTGTTATCCTTCCCCCAAAAGGCCTCCAGTACATACGAGCATGCAGGATGTGCAGATTGCGCCATGCTCGTTGGTGGCCGTGGTGGAGTATGTTCCACCGTCAGCGAACTTGGCGCACGTGATCTCCAGGGTGTAGTAATCGTGCGCCTCGTGCCACATCGAGAGCCTGTCTGTAACACATCGCATCGTACACCTGGTCAGTCGGGCACACGCTCGGGAGGCCCGTGCGAGACCAGGGGCGAAGCACATCACATCACACACCTGGTCAGTCGGGCACACACTCGGGAGGCCCGTGCGAGACCAGGGGCGAAGCACATCACATCACACACCTGGTCAGTCGGGCACACACTCGGGAGGCCCGTGCGAGACCAGGGGCGAAGCACATCACATCACACACCTGGTCAGTCGGGCACACGCTCGGGAGGCCCGTGCGAGACCGGGGGCGGATTCTGGATCTGATTGAGGGAGGAGACAAGAGCTCAGACTGTCGCCTCACTACATAGGCTCCATGGGTGGTGATTCTACCACGGAACATTCGTTTCAAAACTCGGATCTTCATACGCTCAATATTAAGTTAGCCTAAACTAACCACACATATGATAATCATCTCATCTTCATCCTTAACATACCACCGAATGCTTACTTTGAGTGTTTTTGATAGTGAATTGTCGGTGTACACCTTGGCAAGACATTTTTTAACCGGATGATCCATGACCGAATTGCATTCAGGGTACCCTGAGGCTCCGATCCACTCAAGAGTTCCTCTACATATCGAGTCCATATCATCACATTCTTCGGGAATACACTGTGAAGTCTTCGGCAGACTCACTGCTTGCCGTTTCGGTTGGAGTCCATAATTCTCAGAACTTTTTGTGCAGACTCGCAGACTTTTGCAGAATGCTCGATCCGATGAGGGAATTCCAATTCAACGGCACAACTATAGCCGAGAGTTTTACGTGGCGCCGGCGCAACGACACCGCCGGTCTCTGCCACCCACACCGCCGGCCTCTGCCACCCACACCGTCGGCCTCTGCCACCCACACCGCCAGCCTCTGCCACCCACACCGTCGACCTCTGCCACCCACACCGCCGGCCTCTGCCACCTACACCGCCAGCCTCTGCCACCCACACCGCCAGCCTCTGCCACCCACACCGCCGGCCTCTGCCACCCACACCGCCGGCCTCTGCCACCCACACCGCCAGCCTCTGCCACCCACACCGCCGGCCTCTGCCACCCACACCGCCGGCCTCTGCCACCCACACCGCCGGCCTCTGCCACCCACACCGCTGGCCTCTGCCACCCACACCGTCGGCCTCTGCCACCCACACCGTCGGCCTCTGCCACCCACACCGCCGGCCTCTGCCACCCACACCGCCGGCCTCTGCCACCCACACCGTCGGCCTCTGCCACCCACACCGCCGGCCTCTGCCACCCACACCGCCGGCCTCTGCCACCCACACCGCCTCATCAGACCAGCTGCCAAAGTATCGTCTCAACTGAGGCTAAGTGCGAGCGGGCGGAGCCACATCAACACCATCCTGTCAGGACAGGGGATGCCGAAGGTCCGCATTCAACCGAACGAGTACTCGTGACACGGCGTGTGCGGCCGGTTGAGACCCCCCCCCCGTTGCGCCTGCCGTAGCTGGTTCGCCCAGTGCAGCGGCTAATACTGATGTAGAGCTGCTGTAGGCAGCCGCTAATGTAGCCGAGCCACTCACGACCTTCCTCCCTGCGCGAATACCCACAAAAACAAACCACGCGCACTCAACAATGTTGAAAGGTGTAGAGCCGTCAAGTTTCCACCAGAAAAGGCGGCTGTGGAGGCGCCGGACGAGGGAGTGCATGTGCTGAAAGGCGCAGTGCAGTTGAATCTCTGTGCATATCGGTGAGAGGTGTATTGCATAGTGTCTAGATAACCTTGCTCCATTAAGCACGTATGCAAAGCTGAAGTGATTTAGGGTGTCATACATTCACCAAATCCCATTGCGCTGAGCTGTTGTAACGCCACCGGACAGCGGACGCTCCGGCTCGGTGTGTGTTCACTGGCCGGGGCGGGGGTGGACCGACCGGACCGACAGACGCGGCAGACGGCGGATCACGGTGCGACCCAACAGATGTGCCCATCTGTCGTCCGACCGAACGGATGTGCCCCATCTGTCGTCCGACCGAACGGATGTGCACAATCTGTCGGGCCTCGTCAAGGCTACATCGAGCACAACGAACGCTTAAGTAAAGTACGCCATTATTCCATGGAGCTGAACTTGAGACGACGGAGCACAATTCGAGTACGCAACCCCTCCGCCACTTGGGACGGATGACAGGTGCAGGCTGCAGTGTCAGGATTGGAGCTGTGTTGCAACGTGAAGCGCTGTTGAACGTTGCCCGCGTGTGGATTCGCTGCCGTGAACTGCGTACTTTTAACACAGATTAGCAGCATGTGATCACGAATATTATTATACAATGGGTTAAATCAAAAGGGCACATCTGATTATGAGTGCAGAAATTAGAGATAAATGTTGTCACAAAAACGTTGTTGTGGTTTCAACAGCGCGACAGTCGGGCCGGGCCTGGTGGCTCGAATGAACGTTTGTGCCACACACACGCCGGAGCGGTCTTGCTCCGGTTTCGCCCACGCTATTGGCACAGCGTCAGCGGGAACTTGACGGCCGCGCGACTCGTCGCTCGGCCGCCTGCGCGGCGAGCCGCATCTGGCCGTACCTCCCTGCTCGAGTGTGTGTCCATCCTTGGCCCAGGTGACCTGAGGTCGCGGCCGGCCGGCCACCTGACAGGCGAGTCGCACAGAGCTGCCGGCCTCCACACGCCTCTCGCGGGGCCTCAGCAGGAAGAAGGGGGCCAGCGCGGCGTGCGAGTCTTGTTTGGCAGCTGCCGACTCCAGCGCCCTGGAAACGGAGAAAGGTCCGCCGCTCACAGACCCTGTCACTGGACCGGTCATGGCGTAGGTGTGGGAGCGTGGGAGCCAGGTCCCATGCCCTACGCCTACTTTTCGGATTTCAAACCATTAGCCGTATGGAACAAAATCGTGCTGACCCCTACACTTTCTACCAGAGCTTCTACGCCCATGCGTGATAGTATGGTCCAAGCGTAAAATAACATTATTAATTTCAAACATACATCATATGAAATGCATAACTGTCTTGATACAGCGACAGATATTTACCTCGTCTCATTTGTCGATGGTGGTCGTGAAACAAGAATGCGCAAATCAAACTATACAGGTGTGCATCATCATTAGGACATCCGATGCGGGTATGGCTGTGCGTGTGTATGTGTGTATGTGTGTGTGTGTGTGTGTGTGTGTGTGTGTGTGTGTGTGTGTGTGTGTGTGTGTGTCTGTCCTCTGACCTGTTGATGGCCCGGTCGGCGTCCAGCAGCAGCTCGCGGTCGAGCACCGTCAGCCGGGTGAAGGTGCTGCTCTCGCCGGCCGGATTGGCCGCGTGACACGTGTAGGTGCCCTGGTCGGAGGGCCGCACCCCGCTCACGGCCAGCTGACAGCGGTCGCGCAGCTGGCTGGGCCGCAGCCGGCGCAGTCGCGGCGGCAGCGGGATGCCGTCGCGCAGCCAGGCGACCTCCGGATGCGGCTCGCCCGCCAGCTGGCGGGCAGAGAGCGGCGGTCAGCACGCGTCAGCCCGCGTCAGCACGCGTCAGCACGCGTCAGCACGCGTCAGCACGCGTCAGCACGCGTCGACGGACGGGCGGACACGGTCGTCTCGAGGGGTGGCTGCAGCTCTCCCCCACCCACACCGGTGGTCCCCTGCGCCACTGTCACCTGACGCACTGATGAGTGTCAAAGGCCGCACAGTCCGCCCCTGCGATCACGAAGGCATCGACGCCTACTTAGGATTCGGAGGCAACGGCCTATATGTGCTGACCAATCTCCAACTATATCAGCCAACGCCATGTGCAATTATCGCCTACTTAGGAGGCTCTTCAAGAAGTCAACGCATGCTATTAAACGTAAAATTGAAACACACTAACTTATATCAAACGAAGAAGCACTTCTTGCACTTGGTCTACTAACATTTGGTCTACTAACACTTGCTCTACCAACATTCAGAATGACGTGAAATTGAGAGGTTGGGAAATGATTTAGACGCATTGATGTTGCAACGTAGATGCAGCATATAAAGGAAGCTTACACAGTTCTCCAATCCCGATTTCACGTTTACACAACCCATTTACACAACCCGCCCCATCGCAAAGTACCACTCCTGCCCTCATCTGACACCTCGTCCTCACGCAGCACCCGATCCTCACCTAACACTTCACCCTCACCCGACATCCGTCATCACCTGACACCTGGTACTCACATGGCACTTAGTACTCACATGGCATCCGGTCCCCACATCGCACCCGGTCCCCACATCACACCCGGTCCTCACGCCATACCCGGTCCCCACACGACACCCGGTCTCCACGCAGCACTCGGTCCTCATGTGACACCCAGTCCTCACGTGACACCCAGTCCTCACCTGGCACCCGGCATGCATGACACCAGGTCCCACATGATGGTCCTCACATGACACCCGGTCCCCACATCACACTCGGTCCTCACATGACACCCAGTCTTCACCTGACACCCAGCATACATGACACCAGGTCCCCACATAGCGGTCCTCACATAACACCAGATCCCCACACCACACCCGGTCTCCACACAGCACTCGGCACACATGAGACCAGGTCCCCACATGACGGTCCCCACATAACACCCGGTCCCCACATCGCACCCGGTCCCCACATCGCACCCGGTCCCCACATCGCACCCGGTCCCCACATCGCACCCGGTCCTCGCATCGCACCCGGCGCTCACCTGACACTCGAGCGTCAGACTGTCGCCGAGCAGACACTTGGTGGTGGCCGGCAGCGGGCGCGTGAAGTGCGGCGTGTTCCTGGGCCGACCCACGCGAACCGGCACCGAGCAGGCGCCCTCGCCCCAGCCGAACCGGTTGCGCGGCGTCACGCGGAAGATGTAGTCGCGGTCCGGCTTCAGGTCGAAGATGTCCATGCTGGTGATGACGGACATGCCGACCTGGTGGCGTTCGAGTGGTGGATCAACGCGGGGCTGTTCGGCGGCGGCAGCTCGTCTGATGACGTCACAACGGGACGGGGAGTTTTATGTCGCGATAAACTCGGGCGGTAGTGGGTCATAAACGCCACTAAGTAAGTGGCTCTCCAATTGTGCATTAGTGACAGAACGACCCGCGCCTGCTGGCAATCGGTACCAACACGCCACGTGACCTCTAGTCGTAATAAGAGCAGCCAGTTCTCCACCGATATTTTATCATATAAACGTCCAGCTGTAGCTTCTAGGCCGTTATAGACACACATCTTGGATGAAATCGACGAGCGGTTCACACGACCAAAGTTTGACGGTAGTATGTCGTCACGTACCGTTGATACTATCCTATCATGTCGCGTGACACTTGCTAATTATTTCCACGGGACCATATATTATATCAGGCAGCATCATTGCATTATTCCTTACAGGTATAATCTTCGCACGTTATTAATTTCGCTCGTCGTGTTATCATTATCAAAAGCTTGGGTGACAAGTGGAGCTCGGCATCCACAAACCTGAAGCAAAATATGATTTAAATGCGAAATTCGCCGTATTTCTGTGGCTGAGCAATTCCTGCAACCAGAATGAGTGATGACTGAAATATCCATTCCGAAATGCAGAGTGGCTCAAATATGCACATAGCAGATGCCTTCACTGCATAGTCCAGAAGAGGAGCATCGTTTGTCATGCTATCCCGGTGTGCGTCTGTCATTTCTAGCGATGAAATTACGACGTGGCGTCACCGGAAATCCGAAACCAAGTAAAGTTAGACCACGGTCCGCCCAACTCACCGTGTCCCACATGGCATCTTCGCACTTCAGCCACGTCTCGACCTTGTAGGAGAGGATGGGGGCGCCGCCGTTGTACAGCGGCCTCGGCCAGGCGAGGGACACCCAGTTCTCGCCAACGTCCTTTGCGTGTGGCAGACTCGGCAAAGGGCCGGGTACATCTGGCAAACACGCCTCCAACTCATCAACAAACAAAGAGCGGCGGTCCCGCAGGCTGTCGGAGATTGCACGAGCGCAAACAACACGACATGCGCACTCGTGTCAAGAACAAAACCCAGCTACAGACCAATACGGACACAAATACAGACGCAAACACAGAGAGTGACGACCGAACTCACAACAATCAAGTCACACCAGTGGTTGTGCACTCAACAGGAAACCAACACAGCTTGACACAGCACACACACCTTGACACGACACAACAAAACCACTTGTTGCCACTCGTGCAAATGCAGCCAAGCGTACGAACGCGAGAATGCGGGCCATTGCAGCCTGGCCCGTTGCACATCTTACCGACATGTGCCACTATGTCCGACAGGAACGGATGCAGGAATTTTGATCGGGGGAGGAACACTCATCTGGAGGGGCGACACAGATTGAGAAAATTGAAAGTGATGCACTCGAGTGTTTCTGGAGGGGCTCTTCTTCTACTGAGATGGACGCCTTCGGCTAAACCAATCAAGGAATGCACTTCAGCGTCCCTGGAGGGACGCCTTTTCCAATCAGACACGCCGCCATTCTGTGGAGTGCGCGGGCACATACTCTCTGTGCCCATCTAGCCCCTGGATCCCAAATGTCAGACAGGTGACAATGTATCGCTGTGTTAAACATTTGTCACACTTCACAAACCTCCTCTCAGATTCCTCACACCCCCGGCCTGGCAGCAACGCTTCTAGGTTGGCCATAAATTAACTTATTCGCAGCTGAGCTTGAAGCGGCTTTCGACAGCAGAATCGGCTGCCGCATTTCCGCGCCTCCAAAGAACCCGCAGCATAGCGATCGCGAACGTCGTGCGAACACGTGTCGAGCATGCAGACCCCGGCCGAGCTCGAGTGGCACCTTGACCCCGGGACCTTGGGCGCCGTCAGACCTTTGGTGTAGCGCTGCGTACGCCGCAGCTCAGCGGAGGCCATCAGACTGGAGGAGGTCCTGCTGTCCCAGTCTGGCGTCTGGGCGCGGTGTGGGTCCTTCACCTGGCGGAGGCGCGTGACCAAGTTATGACAGTGGGGACGAGTGGTCTAGGGGTAAGATGCTCGTCTCACAATCGACAGGTTGTGGGTTCGAGTCTCACCTGTCGCTACTCTTCGCCCGCGACCAATCGGCGTGAGAGATTGGCGACGCCATATGACTCAACGGTCGACGTGCCGTAGAACCAATAACCAACCAACCAACCAAGTTATGACATTGTCAACTCCTTAGCCAAGGTTGCAATGAGGTTTTCTTTACGAATGCAATGTTTGTCAAGCCTATCAAAATCCTTGTTCAAACAAGATTAGGTCTCATATGATTCTGGCATTAATCTGGATTGACCTAGAATATCTCAGAGGTAAAGTTCGTGACGATTGCGACGTGTATCCGTTTTCATCATCTGCTTCCTTAGCCCGTCGTACATGCGTCTATATCAAACTTCCGAGTTCAGGAAAAAAAAAACACAAGCTTTGTCACATTTCCGCCTATGTTTGGCTGAAAATAATATGAAGCATACGTGACACTTTTCATCGGAATATAGCAGCCGGCGGCCACTTCACCGTCATGAACACGGAAACCACAGGGACATCAGCATGAATTAATTCAAGCATACACCCCTGGCTCAAGGTCAAGGCATGCAGTCAAGGGTGAAGTTGGACATCCTCTCGTCAGTTCAGCAGAACAGCGGCAATCGCACCCTGCACGTGAGGACACAGCAGCAGTCGTGCACGTGAGCACGCCTACCCGGATGAGGACGTAGCAGCGGTCGACTCCCTCCAGGTTCTGCGCCTCGACGCAGTAGGTGCCCGAGTCGGAGAAGTGCAGGCCATGTATGCGCAGGTGGTAGAGGTCGCCGGCCGTCTCCAGGGTGGCGCGGTGCGACGCCAGCAGGTTGTGCCGACCTTTGTGGAATGCAACTGCACAGAACAGCGGCGGATCTAACACGTGTCCCGTAAACCTCGCGGACAACAACAAACAAAAAACAGCGAGATATAACATAATAACAATGCGAACACACAAATAGAGAAGGCAGTGTGCAGGTGGAAGGCAGATCATGGGCGTCCAAACCTAGTAAGAACATTTCCCAATCCCGCGGCCCACCGGCGAAACAGTGTGGGCGGCGCCATTAGCCGTGAATGTGCATAAAGTGCGTCATGAACCACCCAATAAATAAACAAACCTAGTAAGAACACGTAGCACGGTACGAAGCGAAATAAATTGAACGTGTGCATTACATCAAGATTAAAACGTCCTATCTCCAAATACCATTATTTTTGCATGATATGTGACTGACCTATGGGTTTGGGCCGTCCAGTGATGAGACAGGTGACCAGTCACCGATATTTAGGCTTAGGCTTTCCAGTGACGCGACAGGTGAGCAGTGACTGACCTATGGGTTTGGGCTGGTCAGTGACCAGTGACCGAATTTGGGTTTGGGCTGGCCAGTGATGTGGCAGATGACCAGTGACCGACATTTTAACTTAGGCTGCCCAGTGGTAGGTACTTGGGTTCTTTTACGGTGCATCCGACTGCTGGGTCATATAGCGTCGCCAACCTCACACGCCGGCTGGTCACAGGTGGACTCGATAATCCGGCCGGTTGTGGGATTCGAACCCACAACCTTACGACCAAGAGCCCAACTCCCTACCGACTGAGCTGCCGCGGCCCCTAGGCTGTCCAGTGACGCGATAAGTGCCCGGTGACCGACCTGTGGGTTTGGTCCGTCCAGTGATGCGGCAGGTGATCAGTGACCGACATTTAGACCTAGGCTGTCCAGTGACGCGACAGGCGACCAGTGACCGACCTGTAGGTTTGGGCTGCGCAGTGACCAGTGACCGACCTTTGGGTTTGGGCTGCCCAGTGATGCGGCAGGTGAGCAGGAGGTCGCCACCGTTGGCCACGAAGACCATGTCGTCCGGCTTCTCGATGATCCGTGCCGGCCGGCGGTCTGCTGACAGGCCGAAGCTGGGGGCGGGAGGAGCTCGGTCACTCGGTGTCCACCCATCCACCTGTCAGGAGATTGATGTGCTTCTGGTGCCGTGCCGTAAACCTTCTGGTTCTGTGACTCCACTCACCCGACCGGTGACCTCCATGGCCTGGCCTGACCGGTGACCTCCGTGGCCTGACCTGACCGGGCCGCGACCTCCCTCACCTGAGCGTGGCGCACGAGGAGACCGAGCCGAACGCGTTCGAGGCGCGACACGTGTAGGTGCCCAGGTCGTGCGCCG
Organism: Ashinkailepas kermadecensis; assembly: GCA_034440615.1. Lineage (NCBI taxonomy): Eukaryota > Metazoa > Arthropoda > Thecostraca > Neolepadidae > Ashinkailepas > Ashinkailepas kermadecensis. The sequence goes on along the minus strand of JAOTOM010004382.1, from coordinate 159,157 downwards.
TCAGACTGTACAGCGACAGCGTGTAGTCGGGGAAGCGGCCCCAGGCGCGCAGGTTGCCGCACGAGTGGCGCACGCAGTGGCTGTTGTGCAGCCACGTGATGTCGGGGTGTGGCAGACCTGCAGACGGGTCGCCACCGGTCAGCACACTGTGGCCGAGCATCGCGGCCGACCTCCGGAGAAGGTGGCTGTTAGTTAGTTATTTGGGCTTTACGGTGGACGACTTCATCGGTCATGTATCGCCCATAGAGGGTGTCTGTCTCTGAACACATAGATAGATAGCCACTGTGTTGGGGGTGTTCATCAAATGGGTGTGCAGAGGCAACAGTGTATAAGTTGGAACAGTACCTTCATTAATATGTAGTTAAGACGCAAGGCGCACAATGCATTGATTGTTCATATGGATGTTCTAAACACATTAAAGGATTCGATATGCATCGGGTTGCATGTCCCTTGCACAAAGGCGATACGGTGACAAACTAGCAATCACTAAACGTTCTAATATATGCTGTATTTGTGCATGCACTAGCTATTTAGATACTCAAACAGCACTCGCTTCAGGCTGCCACAATGTACAGCAGATGGGAGTTTTCTGCATACCAGCATTTCCTAAGCATCTATGTGCACGAAATGTATGTTGATTGCGATGTTTTTTATGTTTGTTGTCATGTTGTCACACCTACAAAGTGCACAAAGACGAAAAACCGCATTGTGAATCTTTGTGAATACATGAATTTAAACTTCGATGTTTAATGAACTGTGATTGGTTGGTTATTGGTTTTACGACACATCGACCGTTGAGTCATATAGCGTCGCCCATCTCTCACGCCGATTGGTCGCCGGCGAAGAGTAGCGACAGGTGAGATTCGAACCCACAATCTTTCGATTGTGAGACGAGCATCTTTCCCCTAGACCACTCGTCCCCTAATGAACTGTGATACAAATGTTTGTTGTCATGTTGTTGCACCTGCAAGGCACACAAAGAAGAGATAGCGCATTGTGCATCTTTGTGAATATATGAACTTAAACTTTTTCCGGACACCAATATTCCTCAATGACATTGCTTGGTTTCCGTGGCCACCACAAAACTGTATGTGCTGGAATCACATGCACCAAACCATGGCAATTTATGCAGTCACAAGCGATCAATTGTTATCTTACTTCATTCGTTATCACCGACAAGGGGTATTTTGTCACTTTCAACACAGAGGTGCGCTCAAAATAGCCCACCGGCCGTTCGAAACATTTCTTCCCACGCTTTTGTTGGGGGTCAGGTCGAGTGTCGAGGTGTTACGCGAACACTGGATACGTGTTCAACTGATCTCCCGGACATAACAGCCTCTTTGATCTAACGAATTTGCAACCGGGTAAGCGAGGCAATCCTTTTTCACCGAGGGGTTGCCCGTTTTCACCAGGGTTGCCCTGTGTCGTTTGCTGAACTGGAAGTGTCTGCAGGTGTGGAAGTGTCCCACGTAGTGCCTCCCTGCACCTTCGGTCTCCGCCACAGGCGGTCCCCGCCGCAGACGGTCTCCGCCACCGGCGGTCTCCGCCACAGGCGGTCTCCGCCACAGACGGTCTCCGCCACAGGCGGTCTCCGCCACCGGCGGTCTCCGCCACAGGCGGTCTCCACCGCAGGCGGTCTCCGCGTCTCACCAATATCTCGCAGTCGCGCGCGCAGGTGCCGGCGCGGGTAATACTCGGGAATGCTGAACGCCAGTCCCGGCCACGTGCCCGTCCGGTAGTGGTGTCGGCTGACGTAGACGATGCGCGGACGCAGCCAGCCGAGCCGCCGCCACGCCGGCGGACAGTGGTAGTGCGCCGGTGCGTGGTAGCGCGCCACCCGCTCCAGCGTGGCGCGCTCCGCCGCCGCCGCCGCCGACGTCGGCGGCGCGCGCGCCGGTGGCGCCACGCCCGCGCCGCGGCCGGCTGCCACGGCAAGTGTGACGTCAGAGGTTGGAGGTGTGCGAGCGTCGTCGAGCGTGCTGAGCCCGAAGCGGCTCGGTGGCGAGCCTCTAGATCATCATCGTCCCGCGATCATCATGCGGAGTATGACGTCAAACCATGGAACGTAGCAATATGTTGCCTGATTTACGATATTGCCGAGGCGTAATTGTTTCTTATGTGCATAATTGTACATGCATGACATTCACTTCCCTTTGATTATTTTTCAATGCTGGTCTGACTTGGTGTTGCTCAGCAAAACGACATCAGTAATCTGACGTCAATATGACGTCATAATCCGCAGTCAAACCTATACCAGGGTGATTCCAACAATACGGACTAGACAGCAGATGCTGGCTATTACGTCAATCACGACTAACCGGTACCGACCGGTACCGGTTAGTAACCGGTACCGGTACGCATGGCGATGGATGCCACTCTGGCAGCATGCGTGGTTGAGATCATCCATCGACACACTCCAAATACACCCGGCAAAACTCGACACACTTCGTAGTTAAGCTTCCCAACATCAGCGGTTGCCAACTGAGTGCTGGAAGCCCGTCCCGCTACCTAGTGTAGTGCACCACAGCAAGCTACCCGCCGTGCTCCTGGCAGACTCTTACCGGCCACATTGACCTTGAGGTCAACGCTCTGGCCCTCTCGAACTTCCACATCCCGCAGGGCGTCCAAGAACACTGGCCTGCTGCCGCCTAGCTTGCTGTCAGAAGGCTCCGGGGACAGCGTCCTTCTGGAGCGCCGGTCTGACGAGCACAGTCATCAGGGTCACGTCAGGTCACATCGTGTCACCGCAGGTTACACGATGTCATCTCAGGTTAAGCATGTCGTCTTAAGCTCTCTACGCTACCCAGTTCTCTTCAAGTAGTCTTTGGAGGCGTAACGTAACTGAGAGGAAAATACATGAGGAGAGGATCCCTGAAGGCACGACGAGATAAAAGAACAAACGTGCTATGTTTCATAGGTATCTGGACTTGGAGATGTAAAAGACGTAGTTAAGTTCATACCTCATGATCATCGAACTCATACCTTAGACTTTAATGTTTGAAAGGGAACAGGTTTTCTTTCCATCGTTTCCATTCAATTAACTTACTCCGTTAGTTGATCATCACATTCGATGTACTCTGTGCGATCGTTTCAATTAATAAGCGCATAAAACGTCAATATCTGATTTTGAATAATACCTCACCGACTACCCGCATTGTATGCATGCAAAGAAAGTGGTTGTCGGCGGTATTGTGAGCCACCGACGCCGACTGCAGTGTTGTGTACTTCACCGTTCCTCACCCGGTACCGCTATCTCTTCGGTGATCTGGTCCTTGTGAACCCTGTTCTCCGCCACGCACGTATACTTTCCGTTGTCTCCCTCCTGGGGCGACTTGACCAGCAGCTTACCTGGAACAACGGTATGAAGCGTCAGATCGGCAAGACTGGCGACGACATAGCACAGTTGCCGGCCTTGCACAGGTCACCTCATGTCACGCGGAACACCTTAAGCTCTCGAACACACGTGTATTGACGCACGCTTGGGAACACTGATGATCACCGTCGCGACTGCCAACACTTATTATCGTAATATTAGACATGTATGTAAGCTTAAACGTTATTACCACTGGCATTGCTCAGTGTCAGCTGCTGAAGATGGGGGAAAATATTCCGTGACATGAAGCGAAGCTAAAATACACTGATCTATGCCGAGCATTGGAGACGAAATTTTTTCAACTGTGAACAACTGAGAAAAACACGAGGGGAGCACTTAGACAAATATGGAAAAAAGTGCATTAAATGTTAATATGTCCCGATTTTCAACCGTATATATACATACCTATATACATACATATATATATATATATATATATATATATATATATATATATATATATATATATATATATATATATAATATACACATATATACATATATATATATATATATATATATATATATATATATATATAATATATATATATATATATATATATATATATATATATATATATATATAAAAATATACACATATATACATAATATATATATATATATATATATATATATATATATATATATATATATATATATATATATGTACATATATATATATATATGTATATATATAACATACATATATATATATATATGTATATATATATATATATATATATATATATATATATATATATATATATATATTTATCCATATGCATTCTTCTCCTCCTTGATTTCCTTGCCCGTTTTATCATCGAAACTTTAAGCTTCCCGTCGTAATTCCCGGACATTTTTTGCAAACACGAGTAGCCCCGTTCCATCGATCATCGATCCTGCGAACGGTGCAGAATACCTGCCCGAACTACGCAAGCACACACCGCAGACATTACACGACCTTTTGGCCGATGCTCACGGCATTGCCTCCCATCGGCAAACCTCGGGCAGGCTGCTCATTCCATCACCTAACGATAGAAACTCGTCAGAGACGGTTGGTGTTCGCCCCACAGGTGGAGCGCCTCCAAGTAGGGACGGTGCACTGCTGGTCAGTCACCGCAGATGGATCACAGTCAGCTGGCGGCTGCATCACAGTCAGCTGGCGAGCAAGCTCGTGCAACTCACAGACGCCGTCGTCCGACACCGTCTGGTGGAAACGGCTCGACCTGTGCATGTGGCAGCCGTCCTTCAGCCAGGTGACCTTGGGCGGCGGGTGGCCGGTCACCTGGCACTCGACGACGAGCACGTCGTCCTCCAGAATGTGTGACACTGCAACAGGGGTGCCGTGTCGCAGCCACTGCAGACGGATTCTCTTCTAGGTGTACGACAAGGGTGTACGCGCAATGGAGGGCTTGGTTCTGGCGTGAATTGGAGACGCGTGCTATTCGGTATGCTCTCGAAAATCAAGAAATATAGGACGAGAAACATCGTGATAGATGGGAATTGGAAAGATAGACGAGCATACTTACAAGAGCTAAAGCTGAAGGATACGGGTACTCGATTAATCGAGACCAAAATTCCAAACTGACAATGTTGTGGTCTTTGATGAGACCCGATTCGGCCTTACCACGAACATTTTATGTATGCCAGAAGACTAGCGATACAAAAGACATCATAGGCTGTGCACTCGGTATCGGTATCACCAGAAGCAAAGCAACAGCATCACAAAGCGTTTCGCTTGTCCGATTCGACATGTCATTGTTGACTTTGAACGCTGTTACAGCAGACCTCTACGGATCATCCCCATAATGTTGCTTCTGTTCCTTTTCCAGTTAAGTTCTGGCCTAAATCATTCTCATCTGTAAATATGGAGGTTCGCAGCCCATTTTCTTTCGCATGTTTTGTGAAAAAGTGATCTTGGTGCCCCTCTCCATTGCACGGGTTCTCCTCGGACTTGATGGGAGAGGACTATTCATTCAACAGCCGGGTTGAGCTTCTTGTGCTCCCCCCCCCCCGCTGACCGGCTAAAATTGGCAGTACCTTCAAACTGATGTCTTAGCCAACTGAACCATTAGCTTGTATCCGCTTTGCATGAAGAGAAGCGGCTTCAAAACGCTTTCGCTCTATCCAGCTACGAAATGGTTCCACACAACCCTGAGACCTGTGAGGTAGGTGAGGATTGCAGCCAACACAAACAGCCATTGCGATATGTGGGGAAGGTGGGGATTTTCATCAAACACAACATAGCCAATACATTTGAGACTCGTGATAATTGTGAGCACAAGACGTCTAACACAACTCCGATGACTGTGGAGAAGGCTGAGATTTCCGTACCGCTGAGGCCTGTCTGGAAGGTTGAGATTTCCATACCGCTGAGGCCTGTGAGGAAGTTTGAGATTTCCGTGCCTCTGAGGCCTGCCTGGAAGGTTGAGATTTCCGTACCGCTGAGCCCTGTGAGGAAGATTGAGATTTCCGTGCCTCTGAGGCCTGTGAGGAAGGTTGAGATTTCCGTGCCTCTGAGGCCTGTCAGGAAGGTTGAGATTCCCGTACCTCTGAGGCCTGTGACGAAGGTCGGCGGGGTGGGTCGAGGCTCGATGACACCGCCCCGCACGTGCAGGTCGGCCGTGCAGCTGGCGCGGCCGTGCATGTTGCGTGCAGTGCACGCGTACTCGCCGGCGTCCTGGTAGCCGACGTCGGAGATCTCCAGCGACGCCACACCCTCGGGCGACAGCGTCAGCCGCAGACGCGGGTCCACCTCGGAGCTGAGAGGCGCGCCGTTTCTGTACCTGCAGCCGACGAGGGGTGGGAAGTGGGTGGGGATGAGCCTCCACCTTGTGCGGAGCCGTCAGTCTCCGACGCCACCGAGTACAGTCACTATTCTGGCGGGAGGGGGTGGGGGTAGTCACTTTCTGACCTAAGTGGAACATCGTCTGACTCAGAGCTGAATGACGCTCCGTCCCGGCATCGATGGCGAGACATGGTGAGCCGGTGGATGCCGGAGAGTGGTGAAGGGTGAGGTCAACATATTGGCCTCTTGAAACTCCAGTCATCCGGCGCATTCACTGCTCACGCACACATACCCAATAGCCTGCAGCCAGTCACACACAGTGTTCGCTACGTTACCCTGAAGCGAACTAGCGTGCGCACCGCAAGCCTGCATCTGCACTATAACCCACCAGAAATACAATATTGAACATGTGCCAAGCAATCCAGACAGTCGCTTTCGGTTCTTCATCTTCCGTATCTGAACCAATCCTGCCATTTCCCGGTCACGCCACTGTTATTCCAAAATATCCAAATGCCACACGACGCTCCCGGACGCGACGCTGCCAGCTCGGAGACTCACCAGTCCACCTCGATGGGCACACCATCCTCGGAGATGGCGGCGCAGGTCATCTTGACCCGAGTGCCGACGATGGTTGTGCGGTCCTGCAGGCGCGTGCTCCAGCGAGGTCGTTTGCGCGGGTCGCGACGATGTTCCTGTTGTCATGCCATGATAATCATCACTCCTAGGTCACGGATTGTCACTGAAAGGTGGCGCGAATCAGGAGACAAATGGCTGCAGTCACGACCGCTTACGACGCTCTATTCATGTCTGAGGCAATACGCAACGTGAACACACGTGTCTACGGAAACACGTAGCGTTCATGGGAATGACATTGAGGAAAGGTTCCATGCGCCTGTTGGACTGGCGAACGTGGCGTACCGAGACGTGGGTTCGAATCTCATAGAACCCAGTGTTTTGCTTGCGCGCTCAGCTAACAACTGCACAGAGAGGGCTTCACTGGCTCGTGGTGGCTCGCCCACGTACAATGGTGGTTCCTTCAATTTCTGATTAAATTGATACTGTTGAATTAGAATTGCACGATGTGAAAATTTGACTTAGCGTGTGCCCAGCAAGGTTTTGTTAGTTTAATCCACAAGACCACTACGCCACTCCAACGAACAATCCAATGCAATTCAGAAACAAAATCCGTTTGGAAAACACATTATTCCAAGCATTCTGTGAGTACTTCAACTATACTAGAGTGTTCTACTCGAGCCAACAATATCCATTGATGTACCACAAACCAGTTCCACAATGACATTAATAGTCTAAAAGAGTGAGAACAATATCGTAGACAAACAGCCTACCAATGACACACAGCATGTGCTATATTGGATGCAAATTGGTTCTTCATTGATCATTTTCACTGAGGTTTTTCCTCCAAAAATTGATCTTAGAATATCAGCTCAATTGCGTTAACTATGTTACTCTGCTGAGTTCAATTCGTTACTGGACCGAGCTCCGTATGGATTAGTAGCACTGCTCATGTTCCAAACAATGTTTCCAAGTATCTAAAACTGGTGCTAACAATCCGGCCAATGACAATGCATTCCGAAATACTTACAGCATAATGTTGAACATTTTCTCGCTTCCGCTGTTGTGGAGCATGGGTAGGCTTTGGAAGAGACTCGTCAGGCACATGTGGAATGTGGTGTTCAGTGGCTGGTGTTGTAGATGGCGGGGTTTCCGCAGTTGCTCTCAAATTGCTTTCAGCTTCCGCTAGCTTTCCTATGACATCAGTTGTTGCCAGGGAAGCGTCTTTGCTCCGTCGTCTCTTTTTCTTCTCGTGAATTGAGCGGCTTTCTTCTGACTGTTGGTCTGAATCTTGAGCGATTTCCTTTCCTACAACCAGTCTGTCGCTAGAATCGCGGCCAATTACTGTCTGATGTTTCTCAGAGGAGCTCTGGCCTGGTGCAGTCTTCGAGGAATCTTTATCTCGCCAATTCCCTTCCTTTCCGCAAGAAGAGCTCTCGCGCTTCAAGTGTTCTATTTCATCTGCTGTGTCTACCTTGGATAATCTAGAGTTCTCCTCGGTTTCAATGTTCGCTGTTTTATCGTCAGGATCGATAATCTGTTCACAGGGCACACTTGGTAACTTGCTATGCTTCACCTCTGGTTCATCCTTCTCAGTTTCTGTCGCCGTGGTATCCGTACGTGCATCACTTGGAGCTTTTCGAATCTTGTCGCTGGACTTATGTGTACTTTCAGCTTGCATGCTGTCTTCATGTTCTATTATTGCTATGGATTCCCGTGGAGCAGCAGGAACTTCTCGTGCATCTTTGTTAGTAGCCTGAGATTTAGATAACACCTTTTCATCAGTTTTTACGGCATTTTCCCCTTCACTTTGTTTTCTGTTGCCTTTTTGATCATCTACTTCAGATCGATCTTTGCCTTCTGTGACTAAGGATTGCTTTTCTTGTAGCGTTTTCGCTACGTCTTTCTGTCGCTTGGCATGCGAGTTGTTCGTTTTTGATTCCACCGCTCTTGTCAACTGATCTTCGGCAATCATTACTCTAGGAATGCTTCCAATGTCGTTTCGTGCCTCGTCAGTGACTTTATCAGCATGATGAACATCTGTTGTGTCAGCTGATACTAAGTTCTGTCCAGCAGAAATGTTGTCTGACTGAATAGAAGTCTTTTCAGTTTTGCAAAGTTCTTCACTAAGGTCAATTGATTTGTTATCTTCACCTTCGACTTCTTTTGCAGTGGATTCAGCTGCGGTTAGACAAGGTGCGTCTGCGTCTTTGATCTTATCGTTCTTCGTCACCGTTTTCTTTTTCGTCCGCTTCGTATCGATCGCTTCTTTAGTCGTTGCATTCTTTTTCGTTTCGTGTTCGTTTTCTGTCCCTTCACCCTGGAGTTTCTGCGGCACACCCCGGATATCTTTGTCCGGTGTGATGGTCTGGGCTCGCTCCTTGACTCGCTGTTTCGCAAGAGGTATGTTCTCAGCCTCTGACTCTGCTAATTTATGTACTTCTTGTCTGTTGTCAGCAGGAGTCCCCGGAGTAGTTGGCTCGGCAGACACCACACCAGTCGGCTCGTGAGGAGACCTAGCAAGGTCATCTTGCTCATCGGTACTTCTCAAGTCACGTGGCAAAGTCGCCTTAGCAGTCTCCAGACAGTCAGAAATTTGGACTCCATCATGACCTGTAGATTCTACCACTGGAGGTTTCATGTCACACCCATCGGCATTAGCAGGCAGTTCAAGGCTCGGTTTGCTTTCGTCAGCCAATGGTAATGCATCATCCGCGTCATGAACTCTATTTTCGCCTTCTTCCACTAGGCTGGTGTGCAAGTCTGGTTGAACATTTGTTCTGTTTTCATCGAATGTCTCCAAATGTGTCGGAGCATGTCCGGAAGATGCTTCACAACTCTTGCTGATGGTAGTTCCTCTTGAGGTGTCCGCAATTGTTTCATGTTTCACGGATATATTAGCCTCAAGACCGGCAACACGCTTCTTCAGCTTCATTTTCTCCGCTTCGATCTCCTCCTGCGGTGGAAGAATAATACGATCCTCCAGGAGCGTACTGTCAAGCTTTCCTGCTGACTTCTTCGATGAGTCTTCTTTTGGCATCGATGTAAATGTGGGACTGTCTTCAGTGACGTCGTCATGCACAGCCTTAGGTTCAATCGTAGCACGGTTAGCTTGTTTTGGATGATCATTGGGCTTCTGCACTGTAACGTCTTGCTTATCCTCTGCTTTCTGTTCAACTTTAATATCAGACTCAATGCTAGATTCTTCTTTTTCCTTTTCGAGACACTGAATGGGATCCTTTGCATTTGTTTTTCTTTTCTTTCGTTTCGATGCATCTTCGTCAAGCTTCTTTTGTTCAGCTTCTTCTATTCGCTGTTCTTTCTGTTCGATTTCCTTCTTTTTCTCCTCTAGCTTTCTGCTCCTTTCTGCTTCTTCTTGCTTTCGTTTCTCTTCCACTTGTTTCGCCTCATTTTCGGCGTCAGATTGTCTTTTCCTCTTGCTTTCTACTCTTTTTTCATCTTCCTGGACTTCCATTTTGTCATCAATGAGCTTCAGCTCGTTCCTTATCTTCTTAATGCAGGTTGCGAGTTCATTCTGCACCGCTTCAGCCGCGCTCTCAACTGCCCAATCTTTTTCTGGGCTATCACTTCGCAGTCGGTTATCCATTTCCTCGCCCAGCTGATTCACCGACGCTGCCAGACTTTCCACGTCACTTTTAGCATTGATAGTCCCGCCTGCTGGCACCTTGTTCACCAGTGCAGCCAGCTGCTGGACCGTCTTTTTCAATAAACCGGTAGCATCTTTTATAATATCACTGGATCCAATAGCCAAAGCCTTATCACGAACATCAGGCTCCAGCAAATGCAAGTCTCTGATGCACCTGTGAACACTTTCCACATCACTAGCCACGGACAGTGCCTCACGATCCCAGGAATTATCCGACAAGTTGCCTGAAGCAGCTTTGGTCATAAGCAAGTCAAAGAATGAGCACGTGGACTTCTTCAGTGCACTCAAATCTTCTCGTATGATCTTTCTCGCCTCCCGTCCGCGGTACGCCGTTGTCGCAGCAGTGTGCTCCTCACCAATCTCCAGGAACACCTTCGAAAGCGCACCGGTAAGTCTTGTGACATTGTCTACATTGCTTGTAAATGCATCATTGAACTCCAGCATCGGAGTAGCTTCACAGGCCTCTGCTAATGCCCGAGGTACTGTTTTCACCTGTTCGCCCAATGCATGCAGCTTTTCTAACCTCTGCTGTAACTCAGGGCGAACTTCAGCCAAGCTATCAAACGGCACCGTGCCACTCATCTGTGTGGTGGCCTCAAGGGCATCGCGTGTGGCTGCGCAGAGACATGCCTCCAGTTGCTCCTGAGCTCTCTCGGGCAACACACGATCGCCAGTGACGCCGGTCACGGCCGTCACCATCTTGGCGGCAGCGTGCTTGCTGGTTGTCGCCTGCAGGTTTATGACAGCGTCCGACCCGGGGCCCGGCTCCACCAAAGCGCGCTCCACTGCAGATAGAAAGCCAGCAATCGAGTTGCCGAACTCGATTGTTCTCTCTGCCACCACCATTTTCGCCTCAATGTCTTTCATTTGTTCAATTGCCTGCGTGCGTGTGGTGTTGCTGCTGCGGATGGAATCTGAAAGATCGCAGATCTTTTGAGAGATGTCATCTGCTGAATGATTGCATGATAATTGAATATCCTCAGAGTTTGGATGCCTTAAAGTTTCCGTTAGCTTATGCACGGATGTGACAAGGTCAGTGACGCGGTTGCAGACTTCAGCAGCCGCCTGCTTTCCAATTGCATTGATGCGATCTTTCTGGATTTGTGTTGCCATTTTGGTTCCACGGATGCTTCTAATAGTGTCCTGTAGGGCATCTGTGACTTGGGACATGTTCTTGCTCAGTATTGCAGTTTTATCGCTGAAGGTGGGTATATCTTGCAAGCTGTGTTCTATTGTCTTCGAAACGGATTCTAGAGCTAGGCACATCCTTTTTTCGGCCTTTTTGGCCTCTTGGATAGTGGTGATTTCGCCGCTTATTGCGCGCTTAATGACATTTGCCAAAGCTTCTGACGAAACTTCGACTGCAGCTGCTGCCAACACCAGCGGTGTTGCACGTTGTTCTGCAACATCTATTTCGCCTTGGAGTGCTGTGACGGAGGAATCGGGTTCCTTCGTTGATTGGAAGGACGCTTGTTCTGCGGCAGCAATATCAGCATCACTAGATTTTTTAGTGCTCGGCAGCTCAATTTCCTTTGCTTCCGTTGACTCTTCATTCACTAGACCTGCAACAAGCGTGGCCGGTTCCTTCGTTGATTGGAAGGACGCTTGTTCGTCGGCAGCAATCTCAGCATCACTAGATTTTTTAGTGCTCGGCAGCTCAATTTCCTTTGCTTCCGTTGACTCTTCATTCACTGGACCTGCAACAAGCGTGGCCACGTCTGGTTCCTTGTTCCATGGTGCTAAAGTTTGCTCCAGCACTTTTGATTTCTCAATTACCGTATCTCCAGCAGATTTTACAGAGTCTGTTTCTTCAATTACTGTATTTGCAGCAGATTGTACCGAGTATGCTTCTTCAATTACTTCATCTGCAGTAGATTGTACCGAGTCTGCTTCTTCTGTGGTCGAACCTGCTGCGGGCTTGACCATGAAAATGTCCTCGATGACTGGAACGGCACCAGCCACGACTGTTGCTGGTTCTACACTGACTGGACCTGTCGCCAAATCTGTGGTCATAATCCCCTCGGTGATATCGCTCTGCAACAATTCCTTCCCACTCTCGTGGACAAGTACTTCCTCCACGTCTGCAACTGCCGAGTCTACTTCTTCAATTACTGCATCTCCAGCAGATTTGTTCGAGTCTGCTTCTTCTGCGGTCGGACCTGCTGCGGGTCTGACCATGAAAACTTCCTCGGTGACTGGAACGGTACCAACTATGACTGCTGCTGGTTCTACAATGACTGGAACTGTTGCCGAATATGTGGTCATAATCCCCTCGGTGGTATCGCTCTGCAGCAATTCCTCCCCACTCTCGTGAACGAGTACTTCCTCCACGTCTGCAACTACCTTTGGTTCAGTCAGCACTGCCTTGGCATGCGCAGTTTTTTCCTTGACAGAAAGGTCTATAGCTGGCCTCACTTTGACGGCAACTTCCTGTTTCACAGTCTGTGTTTCTGCGACGTTAACTTTCTGTGTTTGATCTCTATGTGAATCTAATGTGAGACACACTTCTCCAGGCTTGTCATGTAAAGCGGATATGTCCTGAATCTGAATAACATCGTCCCGCAACTTTTCATGATTATGCCTCGGAACTGTTCCCAGTTCTGCTTCGGTGTCAAGCTTAGCGACAGAGTCGATGACCAAGTCTTCAATTTGGTCTGCATTTTTACCTTTACTTTCTTTGCGACCGGCTTGAGTTGTGAGCCCCTCCTTCTCATCTTGGTGTTCTGCTGATTGAGCAAAATGGGTGACTTCGCAAGCTTCATTTTTCAATTTGTTGTCCTCTCCCTGGAGCCCGACGACAGTGCCTTGTTCAGATGGTGAAGTGGAAGAACCAGGCTTTCCTTTGCTACTAGGTTCCGCATTGTCACTAGCTGAGTGTGCCGCTGCTTCTGACATTGCCGTCAACGGTGCAGTGGCACTTGCTTCCACTGGCGCTGACCTGCCTACATCAGCATCATCCCTTTCCGCAACTTCGTTCTCTGGTGTCGGTGCAACGGCTAGCGCTGTCTCGACAACCTGCTTAGCCTCTTGGACTATGTCAGGATGCATGAGGAACTCCATCAAGAGAGGCGCCTCTGATGCGAGTGCAGTTTCAATGCCCAGTGATTCAACAGTTTGGGATTGGTCCAGAGCAGACGATACAATGCTGCAAATTTCCTGCAATTTCTCATTAGTCGCAGAGTCCAGTCTCTGTCTTCCCTCGCTAGCCTTTTGCAAATTTTTCGCTATTGTTGATTTGTCGACCGTAAGTGCCTGGATGCTGTCCGCTTGTGAAAACAGGTGGTTGATTTTTGCCCTTACGAGCGCACCTTCTTCCATAAGCACAGGCCGGGCAGCCACCATGTTGTCGGTCACCGCCGAGACACCGAGCAGCGTGTCCTTATAGTCGGCTATCTTGCTGATGAGCGAAGAATCCACCCGGCTGGAGCTTCCGTTGGCGCCGGAAACTAGGTCGCGCACGGAGCGAGTGAGCTCGTCAATGCTGGCGCGCAACGTGCCACAGACGGCGCGCACTTCTCGCGGTGTCGGCGCCGGCGCTTCGTCGGCCTCCGGCGTCTGACTGCGCATTCGCTCCACGGCGGCCGACACACTGTTCACCTCACAGGTCAGCGATTCCGAGTCGCTGACCAGTGTTTGTAGAAGCTTCAGGGATCCAATGGCCGACATGACGTTCAGTATGTTTTCCGTGTCGACTTTCCCACCCTCGAGCTGCTCAAGGTCACTAACCCTTTGGCCAAGGGAATAGAAGTCACCGACACTGCTTCCTAAAGATTCAAAGTCACTGAAGCTTTGCTCCTTCGCGGTTCTTTGATCGACGCCAACCATCGTACTCTCAGATATATCCTGTAGGGCCTCATCAAGCAACATCGAACTGGAATCCTCGTCGACAGACATAAAATCCTCACTGCGCGATTGCTCCACAGCACTACTGATGGCGTTGGCCACCTCCTGAACGGCACGCGATATGTTCTCAGCAGCCTGCCCTACCAGAGCGACGTGATACTGGGTGATTTCGCCGATCGTACATGGCTCCAGTTCCATTAATTTTGACGTAAAGCTGCTCACACTCTCCCGCAAGGTATGAATGTTGGCCGAAACTTCCATGATCGCCGGTGCAACCAACTCCTCCAACACTCGATTGTCCAGTGGAGTGGCGTCATCAAACGTTTGACTTGATCCTTCAACAGATGCTGCCAGCCTGAGCATTGTTTCGTTCAGCTGCTGGAGCTGAGGTTCTACTTCGCCGGGGTCTGTGACGACACCAAGAGCGTCTGTCAGCTGGACAATTACACAGCTCACCGAATCAGCACGCGAGCGCAGCATGCCCGGAGAGGGTTGGGAGGATAGCGCATCAACTAGCGCTTCCGTGAAATTATCAGCGCTGTCATTCAGGCTTTCGCACACGGCACAGATGCGGTCTTTGGCGTCCTGGATGCTCTTGCCTTTGTTTCCGTCCGTGGTTTCCTTAACTTCCGTTTGTTCTTTCTTCTCCCGGTTCACGCTGGTGATGCATTCCGCTTGTATTTCTGAGGGCGCCTCTTCCTTGGTTTTCTCATAATCTAACGTGACCGTGGATTGCGATCCAGACGTCCCATCAGCACTGGAATCGGTGGCATCTATGCGTGCCTTGTTGCTGCCCTGGACAATCTCGGCCAATTCTGTGACAATTGCGGTGGCGAGAGCCACCCTCTCGACCAACATGTCGCCTTTCAAGGAACAGGATTCGTCAGCGCTCGCTTGCAGACAGGCCGCCAGAGATGCCAGGCTATCCTGAAGGTCTACTGATTTGGGCTCCATTGCCTGGATTGTAGGCGTGTCTAAAACTTCTGTGTGTTCCAACGGAGCTTGCATGACAAGCTTCTCCAGTCGAGCAGCTCCCTGTTGCAGATCATTCATAGCTTCTTTGGTCTGAGCGGAAGCCGGAGGATCCTGAGTGTCCATCTGACATTTAAGGTTATCTATTATGCTGGTCAGCGAAGGTGCCAAGGAAGTGCTAATGTGGACATCTTCACTATTCCCAACCATGGCGGCCTTAACACAGCCGTAGATATTTTCGACAGTATTTTGTATCATTAGTGGTGTTACTGGACCAGATGGCACATCGTCCACAATGAAGCAAGTTTGTTCTGAGTGAAGTGGTTGCTTATGCATTAAAGCAAGGTCACCGTCACTTGCGATTATGGACTCAAAAATAGCATCAATGTCAGTAGGTGGCTCACATGACTCGGCTATCCCTAAATTTTCGGCAACTGCAGCCGGTTTCAAATCCAAAGGTGCGGCAGCTTCCATGTCCTCTGCTGTCTCTTCAGCGCGGTGATCCTGTGCCAGACCCACCTGGCCGGCATCATCTTCTGGTATACTCTCCTCAGTCTCGGTTTTTGTGCGAACATCTTCAACCTCAAGTTGACTCGATGGTGCAATGTCAGACAGTGCCTCAGTGATGTCATCAATCCATGACGTCAGGATATCATCCTTAATGTCTGGCTGCAACTGAATGCTTTTCTTGCTCCCAGCAACAAGGGTCATTACAGCCTTGTTTAAATTGAAAACCTTTTTCCTCATCTCCTCAGTACTTAGTTGGGTTGGCGCCAAGCATAGCAGACTGGCAAGGGGCTCCAATTGCTCACGAAGATTCGTACACGCACTCACCAACTGGGGCGTCATATCGTCAGCAGGTTGAGCGCGCACAGCCACCAGAAGCTCCAGCAGTGATAAGTAAAAATGCTCACTCTGCTGCCCTAGCACATCTAAGGACGACTCCGACATCGCTGGCTTGGAAACCAATGTCTCAGCAAGCGCTTGGAGACGACCTTCCAGAATCTCGCAGTTTTCGGTTACCACACGCCTTTGTGGCGCGGACTCGCTGCCAGGAGAGTCAGAGCGCGTCTCGACTACATCTTCAATGGCGGAGGTCAACGCCGCAAAATTGTGCGCGAGCTGTTCGCACATTTCGGCTAATGCAGCATCTGGCTTGTCTGCAGCTTCGCAAATAGCGCGAACCGATTGCTGAGCGGTTAAGCAGCGCTGGGTAACAACGTCCACAGCTGCTGCAACGACACCAGACACTGGTTCCCCCGGCTCCACTGTCTTCAGAGCGTATTCGGTCGTGTCAAATAGCGAGTCCACCGCTTCACCGACAGTGGCCACGAAGCGCACGGTCTGCGCCTCGGGAAGCGAGCGCGGCGGCTCCTGCAGTATCGACATCAGCCCCATTACCCCCTGCTTTGTGGACTGACACAATTCTGAAAGTTGGTGCAAGCTTGTCCGATCACCATCCGCGATAGCCCGTGCCGTCAGTTGTGTCAGTGCTGCAGATGCCTCTTGGAAATCATCCGCTTTTTCTTTGATGACTTTTTCTGCATGGTGACACGCAGCTTTGTCCAGCTGCTTCTTCACGGCGAAGTTGCAGGTAGCCACAGCAGAGTTGAGCGTCTCCACAGCTTCTGTGACGTTTGCGAGTTGTTTCTTCACGACACTTGCGACAGACGCGCCTCCTTCTGCTCGCTCCTCGACAAGAATCGTCATATTCTGGACAGCCTGCTTTAGTACGGCACTACTGATGCCGACGTCGGATATTTCTTTCTGCACTCTTACTCGGCAGCTTTTGTCTAGCGCATCACACGCTTCTTGTGGCGTTTCGGCAACGGTTGCTGTCAATGCCGCCAGGTCATCGGTGAGTTTCTGCACCTGGTCCGGGTCCACTTCCAACTGGCCGGAACTCTGGACGGCGGCGATGAAGCTCTGCACTGTCTCACAAACAGACCAAGTTAAGTCCTCGATTGACGTCGCCGTCGGAAGCTTCATTTGGGCGGTGACCTCGACCACATCTGTCAGCGATGTGACTGATGCGTTCAAAGACGCACTCGCGTCACAAAGTGATTTGGGTGTCGTTGTCGGGGATGCTGATGACTGCGTTTTCGCTGGCTTCACGGAAGTGTCTGATGCGCTCTTTTTCACTTGCTTCTCAGCAAGCTTTGTGGTATCGCCTTCGATCTCGGGTTTTCCAGATTGTAACGTACTTTCAGGTGCGATTGTGAGGCTAGCACAAGTTAGTAACGATTTTTCCGCTCTGTTTAGAGCGCTTACTGTAGCTTCTAAGCTTTCAAATAATTTTTGGACCGATTCTTCAGGGTTCTGGGCGGCCAACATCAAACGCATTTGTTGTATCGTCTGATCGAATGTTGGCCTAACTTTTTCGAGGTCTTCAATAGCCTTTGACTGGTTCGGGGAGAGGGAACGCCGTTTAACTTTAACTCCCTTAGCAGCGCGAAGAGAATCGGCATTCTCTATGCATGCTTTCACAAACTTAGCAAGGGAAGCCTTGATCTTCTTCATTTTCTTTCCAATGAGTTCTTTGCTGGCTTGTGGAAGAGGAATAGATTTATCAAACTTTTGCGAGAGTCGTTCCAAGTTTTCCTCTGACTGGGTAAGATTTTCATTCAAAGTGTCGTCTTCTGGAGCTTTTGGTGCGCTTGTAACAGTATTGGATACAATTCTCATTATTGTGTTTATGTCCGAGATTGATCTAGCTGCTTCAGCAGATATTTTCTTCATGCATTTGACTTCAGCAGCAATGTGCTTCTTTTTTATCGTGACTTTCTCAATCGTTGCAATGAGATCTTCAGCTTCTGTGTCAAAGGCTTCACCTTGCATGAGAAACTTGTGCACTCCACTCTCGGCTGACGACGCAGTCGCCTCTTGCATAACACTGATCACATCCATCAAGTTATCTTTGAATTTATTTGTAGCAGTTAACACTTCTTTCTGCGACCCCTCCAAGAGTGCTTGAATAGACAAGTTCATCTCCGGCGAGTCATCTGATTTCAGTGCCACTGCAGAAGCTTCAGCCGCGTCACAAACGGACGCCATACTTCCATTGACGACAGCAAGAAGCTTGATAGCTTCGCTTCGCAGCTTATCGTTTGCGATCAGGTCAGTCAAAGTGAAAACGGCTGCCGCTAGGGACTGCTGAACGGCAGTTGTTTGAAGACGCAGGTCAGCAGAACCTGTCATCGCGTTGCTCACCACCTTCTTGACCGTCTCTGAGAAGCTCACCACCGAGTCGCTCATGTCGCCAAACTTCCGTGAAATTGAATCATCGTCCACTGGGTGCTTCATGGATCGTAACTTCATTTGGTTTGCCTCCTCAACTGCACCAACAAGAAGTTGAATTTGGTCAGCGATTGCCTGTTCTTGTTTAACATACTGGCTGGTGGGTTCTAATGCACCTTGATCCTCACTTGAATTAGTAACAAGCCTTTCGATCTCGTCGCATATTTGATTCACTTTGGGGTAGATGGCTCGCTGTATGATGGGAGAGACACCTTCCAAGGCATGTAATAGTTCTGGATTGTTGGAGGCCTGACTGGCCAGCCTGTCATTGACTCTTGCTTTGTCACAAAGTGTGTTAAGGGCGAGTCGTAGACCGTCAGATTCAAGAACCTCACAGACCGACTCCACCGCCTCCAAGAACTCATTTGCGATGGCTTCGATTCGTCCTTCTGAGTTCTCTGCTGGTGCCGAGGTACACGCAGCGTTGCACACGGTCGTTGACAACATCTCTAGTGCATGCAGAGTTTGTTGGACTGAAGTTGGTTGCTGGGGAAATAGCGTACCTTCATCTCCCGTTAGTTCCTGTGATCCACGTTTCTTCACGGAAGCCACAGTAATTACACTTTCGGAACTGTGCAGAGAGAGGTTGTCACCGTCCGTCACGTCAACGTCCATGAGTTGAACATCTTCGGATTCCCGAGAGTTTCCACTGACCTCGTCGTCTGCTATTCTCACTGTGACGTTCTGAATTTGTGCTTCCATGCCGGAGATAAGAGCTCCTGGAGAGCAAACGCCAACTGCGCCTGCCACATATTCAGACGGAACATGCTCCAGTTGGTGCACAGTTTCTGCCGACAGTACGACGTCCTCACTACATGCAGCAAGCTGGGGAGGGCTAACCACCCTTCCATCAGCCACAACAGGAGAAATTAGCTTTGGCATCTTGTCAGCATATTCTAAGCCCGATATATCTGATACTTCCATTGCCTGTACTGGCGATTCAGTCCGCTCCGCTACCTTATTATGCAAGACGGCATCTGCTAGGACCTCAATCCCCTCGAAGCCAGATGTTTCACACACCTGCATCACCTGAAGTGGTGACGCGACTCGTTCATCGGCTTTGGCTTCAGAAGTTGTGTCACAAGGTATAATTGTGTTCTGAGAACTAGCAGGACATGGTTGCTGTAGGCATTCCGGTGGTGATGTCATACCTTGTTCTACCGTGTTTGACAAGGGCATGCATAATATTGTCCGAGTCGTTTGCTTATCATCAGGTTCTGTGACTTGCAGAACCTCCAGTGGTGATGATATGACTTCTTCAGCTTGAACAAAAGGCGAATCTTCTGATAGAATAGGGGAGTCCTCTAAGGACGTGTTTTCCTCAACCGCCATTGCCTGAATTGGTGAAGTGACCTGCTCCGTCGCCCTTGTTTTAGAATTGTCTTGTTCCACATTTAAATTGAGCACGGGCATTACTACAGCCTGCTCGAAATCAGACGTTTCTGTTACCTGCAGAATTTGAAGCGGTGATGTGGCGCGCTTTTCCGCCTCTGCATGAGACTCTACTCCCGTCATGTTGTCGGCCTTCTCTACACAAGTTGTCTCAACTACTTCAATCGGTTGGAGAGGCGACGTGATTCGCCTCTGAGCTTCAACAGTCGAGGTCACATATGGTAGGCTCTGAGGAGTTTCTAGATCCGTAGTCTCCAGCACTTCTAAAGTCTTCAACGGTAGCGATAGGTGTTCTTCAGCTTCAGCGGTGGTCACAGGATGTCCAGAAAGACTGTCAACCTTCTCGAAGCCGGTCACTTCCTCAACCTGAATCGTCTGCAGTGGTGAGATAGAGCGTTTCCCAGCATCAATCGTTGACACCGTCTGCGGCATTTTGCAGGCCTCCTCCATGCTCTGAGTCTCTGCGACTAGCACGGGCTGCAGTGGCGATGCTACTCGTTCGCCGGCTGTCACTGGCGAGATAGCTCTCCCAACACCCTGGACGACTGTACCCGTGGCCACGTCTTCACAGCACACTGCCTGCATGATTGTCAGGGCTTTTTGTATCGTCCTTGAATTTTCCTCTATTTTCGATTGAACATCGCACATTTCCAAAGGCAGGAGCACCGGCTCAATGACACCAAAAACTCCTTCGGATGTGTTGTCCTCCACGGTTGCAGCGAGAGCGGCTGTCAGAACCTTTCGCGCCACAGCCAGCTGCAGTGTGGGGTCGATCAGCTCACTTGCCACCAAGGCGCCAGGGACAGTACGATTGCTCATTTCCGACAGCGAGCTCTCCGACTCGTTGGGTGAGATCGGTGTGGCCTGTAAAATTGTCAAAACCCGCTGAGCCGTTTGTCGTTCTACGTTTTCAACGCTGACCTCTACGGCATTGGCGGTGGGAGAAATAGGCGTAAAGCTGCCGGCGGAACCCTCCGATACATCGTCCTTGCTCATTGCCGCTCGCAATTCGGTGAGCATTATATCCACTTTTCTCTGGGTGTCATTTGGAAGTGTCGTTCGCCTTGCCGTTAGAGGCATCACTGGTTCCTCCAAGCCTTGTACACTATCTTCTGGTACAACTTCTCCAGACACTACAGCATTCATGATGACGACCAATCTTTCCATCAAGCTGCATTCCTCCTCTGTTAACTGTGTTGTTACAGGAACTTTGTCGCTGGACAGGCAGGAAAGGGCGCCTTCCGAGATAACTTCCTCAACTGACTCAGTCCGGAACATGCTGAGTACTTTCTCAGCTGTGGCTTTCATGTCTTCTGGCATACATGCCTTAGTTGCCTGCTGGGATATGGGACGCTGGATATCAGACGCTGCACCTTCTGAAACCAGTTCCTCTGTTGTAGCTGCCTGAAGGACTGTCATCAAGGTCTGTACAGTCATGAGGGGGCTTCCGCTGACGGTAGTCTCACGCGCTGAAGCCGGTGATACTGCACTACTGATGTTGGACACATCTTCTTCCGTTCCGGACACATCCCGAAGAGCTGCGTGCACTGCAGCGAGCACACCACGACCACCATCTAGTTGAGAGTGCCTCCGGACCTCCGTGATCACTGCCTCCGTTGGAGAGATGGTCTCAGTCATGTCAGATAGGCAGGAATCAGCAGCTGACTCCGGTGTGAGTTCCACCTGCAGGGCCGTCAGGAGACGCTGTGCTGTGTTGCGAGCCTCCTGCGTTACCGACACCTCACGCACCTTCTGAGGTGAAGAAGGAGGAGCCATTTCAGACAGGGAGTGCAGAGCTGGTGATGTTTCGTCCAACACCGGCTTCACCAGAGTCATGATCGCGTCAACAGTAAGTCGGGGCTCAGTGTCATCTAATTGGTGTGCGACAGTGGGTGTGAGAGCACGCTCTATTTCAAGGAGTGTCTCATGAGGTACATCTTCGCCTTGACTAACTGCTTGGAAAACAGCCATCAGGTTCTGTGAAGTCCGATAGCCTTCATCAGAAGACAGAGTCTTACATTCAAGCGTATGCGAAACTTCAGGCATGTGCAGTTCTCCATGAGAGCTACTGGACGATACATCCCCTACTGTGGCCTGCTGCAAGACCAGCAACGCCTGATCCGCTGTCTGTCTAAGTTCATTTGGCTGCCATCAGATCCCTGGCAGCCAAGTCTGTTCCGTACTCTACTGAGTCTCCTATGCTGTTGCTATGCACTATCTGTCTCGCCTCCGGCAGCTTTAACAGGAGCTTGAGGATCCTGCGCGCGGAGGCTTTCTCCTCAGCCGCGACCAGTAACTGTGACGCCATCTGCAGCACTTCTGGTGTCACCCGTGGAGCCTCCGTGGCGAACTGAACAGCCCCGTGTTCGCCTTCTGCTGCCGTCTGCAACACCTCAGTCAAGGCTTGCACGGCCACGCTGGCCTGTGCAGTGAGCGGCTCCACTGCGAGTGCTGGCTCCAGCGCCTGCTCCACCTCCTCCAGCACAGCCTGCGACAGCTCGCGGTCCGACAGCGCCGCGGAGAACAGGCGCATCATCTGGTGAGTGCGGCGACGAGCGCCATCTTCGCTCAGCGTCTGCCGATGGTCGGGTCGACTGAGAGCGCGACCGATCTCGCCCAAGTACTCGTCGGGAAGGTGTTCGCCAGTGACGGCCGCGTGCATCACAGCCACCACGGCCTGCGTCAGCAGATGCGCTTCGTACGCCTCCGGAGTCGTCTCGCCGTCGAACGAGCCGCCGCGATCCGAGCCGTCGCTCTGCTGAGAGACTGCCGGCGAGAGGAGCAGAGGACGCTGGCTGACGGCGCCGGCCAGCTGCTGCGGCGTCGACGGGTGCACGTCCGGCGCCGGCGTAGACTCGCCGAGCACATCGTCCGGCCGGCGTTCCGGCCGGTCGTGTGGTAGATCGTCCGTCGCCGGAGTGGCCTCGTCGAACATGTAGCGACTCAGCTGTTCGTCCAGCGCACACGGCCCGACGTCGGACCGCATTGCTGCGGTGGTGCCGTCGTCGACCAGCTCGACATCGTCGCCGCCGAAGAACACGCCGCGCCACTCCTGGTCGCGCTGCGATGCCGCCAGCTCGTCAGCCGGCTGGCGCGCCAGCATCGCCGCGCGCACCTCGTCCGCGTCGAATTCGAACACCTCCTCGTTGGGCACTGGCGTGATCTGGCCGGAGGTGGGGTCGTCCGACGCGTACGACGGCTCCATCGCGTCGGCGGTGTGGAACGAGTCGGCCGCGGAGGCGGTGTCGGCCGAGCCCGTCGAGCCGGCGGCGCCCTCGAGCGCCGCGTGCGGCAGATCCGCGTCCAGCGGCCGACTGTCGGTGCGCACGGCGCGCCGCTTCCTCGACGAGCGGCCCGACGAGCGCGACGACGGCTCGTCCGTGCGCGACGAGGGCCTGTCGCCCCTGTCGCGCTGCGCGTGCGCGCGGCCGGGCTCGGCGGCGGCGCTGGTCGGCAGGTCCGTCTGCAGGTCGTCCACCTCGGCCTCGGTGCGCTCGTCGCGCTCGTCGTGCTCGTCGCGCCGGCTCGGCGGCAGCTGGTCGGCGGCCAGCAGCGACACGTCCACCACGGTCACGTCCAGCTGGACGTTGCCGGCCGTCGCGTGACCGCTGAGCACGCGCAGCGACTCGGCACCATCCGGCCGCCCACCTGTCGGACCGCCACGTCAACAATACGCCACCGCGGCGTAGTTGTCAACAATACGCCACCGCGGCGTAGTTGTCAACAATACGCCACCGCGGCGTAGTTGTCAACAATACGCCACCGCGGCGTAGTTGTCAACAATACGCCACCGCGGCGTAGTTGTCAACAATACGCCACCGCGGCGGCGACCAGATCATGTGCCCGCCTGAAGCGCCGTAGTTGTTTGTTTGTTAATTGGGTGGCTCACGACGCACTTTATGTACATGCACGGCTTATGGCACCGCACACACTGTTTCGTCGATGGGCGGCGGGATTGGGAAAGGTCCGAAGCACTGTAGTTGGATATATATATATATATATATATATATATATATATATATATATATATATATATATATATATATATATATATGTATATATATATGTTGGTTGACGGGCAACCAAAGAACAGTTCGTTTGTCACCGTGCTCAATAGCCAACTACGACTGGACTGAGTGCAAATATTGCACTCCTGTATCGGTGTGTTTCGAAATCTGAGCAAAAGGTGCACAGTTGACATGGGAGTCAATATCCACATTCGGCCACGGCGTCTGAATTCTATTGCAGCATTTATGGAAGAAATGAAATTCTGAGAAAAAACTAGACCGCCATGTCTGAACTCGAACGTATGCCTTTCTGCTCAAGAAGTATACGTAAATTATATACGTTGATTATATTCCGTCATATCTGTATATGGTGTAATGAATATAGGATGCAAAACTTGAAGCTGTCAACTTTTCATTGTATTTTCTGATGTTTCAGCATTTATTCAATTTCACCGCAGACGGCAACAGCCCACAAGTTGTAAATGCAATGAAACGGCATTCACACTTTGGTAGTTGTGATAATTTGACGTTTGGACAGTTCATCCCTAAAAAGCACTAACTTACCGCATGCCAAATGCTACTGAAGGAAGCAATGCAGCAACAGTATTTGACTAGTGGTACATGCGACGTAGAAAATGCAATACTTCTACTTAGTGACCACTTTAATCATGAGCATGAGCAACTATACATACTCACATCATGACTCAAAAACGTGCCTCAGTTCCAACCATGGCCTTCACCATCATCGGGGTTGAGCGGGTTAGGTCTCTCAACATTTTGGAAATCGAACATTGCACGTGGAGCATCGCATGGAATTAATTGACGCAAAATCCAAATGTCCTACCCGAGCGAGGGGCTGAATTTTGCCGTGACGGAGACCACGTCGGTGTCTATTCGCAAGTCGCACGTGTTGAACGTTTCCGCGGAGTCCGGCGGGATCACCTGGGGTTGGAGCGGACGTCTCGGACAGCTGGTCGCCGTACGCCTCGATGATGTCCTGCACCTGCTGGAGGCTGATCTCGCCGGTGCCGAACACGGAGGCCGACACCTCGCGCCCGTCCACGATGACGGAGACCACCGAGCCGTCGAACAGCGGCGTCTGCGGCACGACACAGCACAGCAACGTCACGAACAAGAACAGCACACCGCCATCAGGGAGGACAAGCATCACGAACGGCAACACATCAATGCAATAGCAATGCTACGAACAGCAACAGCGCACGACAGAGGGATGAGCGAAGGTTTCGGCTTGAAGCTTGACAGGTTATGCAAGAACAAATCTTACACGTTCACGTTCCCATCCGACACGGCGATGCTTTCGGTGTGACAGGTACGACAGGAGCCGGTTTGGGCGCAAACTTCCACCACTTAGTGTTCAAATTTCCTGGCTCTTTCAGATCTTAACCTCAGAATGCCAACCACTACAGCTCGACCATCCACTAGGCCATTCTGGACCCTCAGTCAACGAAAGGTCGAGTACTTGCTCTCGGAAAATAAAGGAGATCATGCTGGCTGAAATTATTGGCACCTTCAACAAATGCGCCGATCTCAACAACCAAAAGGCACTCGTGTTCACGAATGGGTCAAGGCACGAGGTCAAAGCTTACACCGGCATCACAGGACCAGGCCATAGGCTTTCCAAACGTCTACCGGATAACGTTTCCATCTTTACCGCTGAAGCAGTAACAGTACTGGCCGCTATCTCCATACTAAAGAAGCAAAACACGAGAAACGTAGTAATTTGTTCAGACTCCAAATCAGTCCTCCAAGTCAATCAGTAACACTCGCGACTACCCACATCCAGTCATTGATAAAATCCAACAAGCCGTGGTTCGCAACGTAAACAACATTTCCTTCCTCTGGATTACGGACCACGTCGACATCCCAGGAAACGAGCAAGCAGATGGGCCAACAAAGCAAGCCTTAACATCGACCACTTATTCCAACATGGAATACTCGGTAGACGACTGCAAAGTACTCCAACAACGCCACATACGTAAGCATCATCAGAACACACGGACACAGCACAACTCCACACCTCACCGCTCCAACCACACTTACAACATCAAACCAACATCAGGCACATGAAACACATCAAGCCGATCACACCGCCAAAAGGAAGTCACCCTCGGTAGACTTAGAACTGGTTGCACAAAGATTGCACAGCCTCAACTAGAAGATTATTATTTTGCAACACCACACTGCGACACCTGCAACATTAAATTAAGCATAAGTAGCATCCCGTTAAGCTGTAGTAGCTTTGATGCTCAAAGACAACCATTTAAGGCCTTTGCCAAAGAGAGAGAGCATCACCCTCTCACTTTCATCGCTTCTGGGTAGCAAATACCCAGAACTCCTCCAATTACTATTTGGGTATCTGTACGCCACCAAATTAGCAGGAGCACTGTAGACACCACACAACCAACGCATACTCTAACACGAACTATAGACCGGCCCAACCAGTCATAGCAGTAAAAGAAATAGCCACCCACGGATGGCATCGGACGTACACGAGCTGAATCGTGTTACCACTCGAAATAAATGGCGACCTCGCGGTAGCCATTTATAGTCAGACGTGGATGAGCCGACTGGCTTTGAAAATTAGCATAACGTAAATTTCCCTTAACGAACTTAAAGTACCCTGTCTACCTTGTAAACCTTTACATTAAAAAGTTCCGCGACTCCAGGTTCAGTAGGAAAACTCTCATGCATAAGTTCCAAAGCTGCCAAATTACCTCGTTCTTCCATTGTTTGGACAGCAGTATGATAGTCTGAAGTCTGAACTTATTCGATTACTGTTAAGGTTTTACCAATACATGGACTCCAAGGTCATCTTAGTTAATCATTTCACCGCAGGCTCCCTTTTTCCGATGTAAGGACAGGATTCCTAAATTGTTGTTTATCCTCGGTAGTGTATCGCTTCCTTTGTGCCTTGTTTCAGGAATCGTGCGTGGGGTCTACACCGCGTAGTCTATACTGTAGGCTACACCAACATTTGGGAGGATCAGGCCACGGCCACAGCTGTATCAACTGACTCAGCGTGTCCTCTGCAACTCCGACCCGTCACCAGAGAACACTCATCTGTGTGTGCTGCACACTTCTCCATTGAATTGACGACTTTTGAATCGTGTGCCGTTGTCGTTCGATCCTCGATCTCCGTATTCTCCGAGTATTTCTCCGTATTCTCCGAGTATTTCTCCGTATTCTCCGAGTATTTCTCCGTATTCTCCGAGTATTTCTCCGTATCCTCCGAGTATTTCTCCGAGTATTTCTCCGTATTCTCCGAGTATTTCTCCGTATTCTCCGAGTATTTCTCAGTATTCTCCGAGTATTTCTCCGTATTCTCCGAGTATTTCTCCGTATTCTCCGAGTATTTCTCCGTATTTCTCCGAGTATTTCTCCGTATTTCTCCGAGTCTCTGCACATTCATAAACAGCGCCCCAGCCTAACCACCATGGCCTCATCTTTTCCGTTAAATCATGCAATAGGTTTTAGCTCGCGGGAGGGAGTGAGACATGAAGCCGATCGTGCTTCGTTTTACATCCGTGTGTTTTAAAGTCGCTGCCTGCATGATAAGTAACTTTGTGTCCTTGTATCGCCTTTGTTTTACTGTTTTCAGCACCTGAAGATGTTACGCAATGTAACGAAATGTTGGCCTCATACAACATAGTCCTAATGAAGATCTTATGATCTGCATAGCTCTATTCTACAACTATGTTTGGGACGATAAACATTATATATATGTATATATATATATATATATATATATATATATATATATATATATATATATATATATATATATATATATAGATATATACATGTATATATGTATATATATATATATATATATATATATATATATATTTGTATATATACATATATACATATATATATATATATAATGTACATGTAATGTATATAAGCCCACACTGTTTCGTCGGTGGGCCGCGGGATTAGGAAACATCCCGAGCGGTGCGAGCGTTGAACCCGGGACCTCCGCATCCAGAGCTCAACATACCTGGAACGATTCGGTGCCTGGGGGTGTGCCGAACAGCGACATCATCTGCGACGTCCGCTCCTCGTTGATGGTGGACAGGGACGGGTTTCTGGCGAGGCCGAACGGCTCGTGCGGGGGCGTCCGGCACTCTGGCGGCGGGCCGTGCTCCTGTCGCATTCGCTTCACTTCTGCAACAAGACAATTGTATGGAGTGCTGCAAAGCTGCATGGAGTGCCGCACGCGCGCTGCTCTGTGCGTCTGAGGGAGATGATGGCGCGCAGGCATCATTTAATATCTGAATGATATCGCGGAGATCAGACAAGGCGGGGAAGTCCATTAACGCTCTCCCCTTTTAAATAACCAACATGCAAAGGAAAACAAACCCTAAAGGGCTGTTTGAAGGTAGTCCGTACATGGCTAACGAGTAACTGAATTGGAGCTGCTGACCATGATGAAAACGGGACTTCCACCACTCTTAAATACTGCGTGTACTATGGACTCTTACAAGCCTGTATGCTGCTACCTTCAGCATGG
This sequence comes from Ashinkailepas kermadecensis, assembly GCA_034440615.1. Lineage (NCBI taxonomy): Eukaryota > Metazoa > Arthropoda > Thecostraca > Neolepadidae > Ashinkailepas > Ashinkailepas kermadecensis. The sequence goes on along the minus strand of JAOTOM010004382.1, from coordinate 130,711 downwards.
CGGTAAGCCGCCTATTGTAAGCCGCCATGCTGAAATAAGAAAAGTTATCAGTATGAAACACAGTGGGCACCTTCGAGTCCGAGAAGAGCGGCTGAGGAGGAGGCGCAGCCCATGCAGTTGGTCGCCTGGCAGGTGTAGTTGCCGAGACAGCACCTGCCATCTCCGTCGGCCGTGATGCGGTGAATGTCTCCGGCCTTCAATTCGGCCCCGTCCTTGTACCACTTGAGGGCCGGCTGAGGTGTGCCGACCACCTGGGGTCAGGTCGTCGGTCACGAACGCAGACACCGTAAGAGAGGTGGTCACGAACATCGGAGCCGTAAAAGGTGTGGTCACGAACACAGACGCCAGAAGAGATGTGGTCACAAATACAGACGCCGGAAGAGGTGTGGTCACGAACACGGACGCCGGAAGTAGTGTGGCTGTCTGGACTGCGTTTTTGAACGTAAGATTTATGAACATTCGAATGTTGAACAACTCCGACTGACAATGACGTCTTTGCTGTTGCTAACAGCCGACGTAAGCTCGTGACAGCAACCAGTGAACATTTGCGCTTATCAGCTTATGGTATCCGTTATTATGCGTACTTACATGACGTCAAAAAGCGTTGCACTGATGTCGCCTAATTGCATTGGACTTTCTTCCATTTTATTTAATGCTTTTCGTTTGTATTGGGTTGAACCAATTTGGCGTTTGAAAAATGCACTCCAATTGTAGAAGTCATGTCTGAAAATTAAGTTGTGTGCCGAGGAGATACGGAGTCGGGTCTGCCACTGCTGTACAATTGCGCATCTTCACATCAGATCGCATCGCATCACATCGCATTCGCATCGTCCCTCCTCCACACTGCTCATCTGCGTCCCTATACACCGAAGCCCCAAACTATTCGCATACGCACTGGATGATCGAGTTTCCTCGCTTGGGAGACGCCAACCAGCCCCTTCCCCTGGGAATAAGCAAGCAACATTTGCATCGACTTCATTTGAATGTACATTTTACACCCATGCTGCCGGAAGTTCAGGAATATTGATTATGAGACACATTTCCACCACCGTAATGCTTGCCCGAGTCGCAGTGGTGTATGTCTACCGAGAGCGCAAGGCACACTCGCTCGCGGTCAGCCCGCGCCCATCCCTGCCCTCTCCACTGGCCTTGCACTGTAGGTTGACGGTTCCGGTTTCGGTGAGGCTGGCGCGCAGCGGCTCCAGGAAGTAGGGCGCCTTGTAGTGTCGCGGTCTGTCCACCGTCAGTCGACCGGTGGTGATCGCCTGGCCGGCGGGGTTGGTAGCCACGCACCGCCACTCACCCTGCACACACACACACACACACACATGCGCCAAACATTTTCAGACTTCATTTTACCTTTCGACGCTATCATCACTGGATGTTATGAGCTTCGGAGGTTGTGAGCTTTGGAGGGTGAGCTTTGTAGGTTGTGAGCTTTGGAGGTCGTGAGCTTTGGGGGTTGAACTTTGGAAGTTGAGCTTTGGAGGTTGTGAGCTTTGGAGGTTGTGAGCTTTGGAGGTTGTGAGCTTGGGAGGTTGTGAGCTTTGGAGGTTGTGAGCTTTAGAGGTTGTGAGCTATGGAGGTTGTGAGCTTTGGAGGTTGTGAGCTTTGGAAGTTGTGAGCTTTGGAGGTTGTGAGCTTTGGAGGTTGTGAGCTTTGGAGGTTGTAAGCTTTGGAGGTTGTGAGCTTTGTAGGTTGTGAGCTTTGGAGGTTGTGAGCTTTGGAAGTTGTGATCCTTGGATGTAAATGAACGTAAATGAAGATGTGATCCTTGGATGTAAATGATGTTACGAGTGCTCCCCCGAGTATACACCGCCGCCACACGGTCAGCTGGCGGTCAGATTTCGCCCAGCCCCTTTACCCCATGTCTAGACGGGTCTTCCGACACGGACACCGCCAGACGTCCAGTGTTGTTGTACGTTGGCATGTGAGGATACTGTTAACGCTTGCAACGCTACCGCGTCTAAGCGATACGTGCCTACAATCGGACGAGCATCGCATGGAAAATAAACACGATGTCGGATGCATCAGTTTCCGCTGTTGCTTTGTGCCAGCATTGAGTAAGCTTTGATAAGCCTTGATTGGCAGCCACCTGTGCTGTGCTGAAAACATCCTGACGTCGCATTCTCGACGAAAATTAGCATGTCACTGGTAAAACTGCAGTACAAAGTATGGCTTGCGTAAGTGAGGCATGGGTATGTGGAGGACATAATGTTCAATGATAGATGATTTGGAGACTACGCAACCGTTTTCATAGCTTTCTATGACAAATTTCAAGGAACCGTATAAGCGAAACATGTTGTTCACATGGTGTGAACTTCGATATCTATGTTGAAGTTCAAGCATTCGCAACAGCCTTTGCACTTAAGATATACACAGCCTTCCAATGCTGGAGTTCCCTGAAGGAGTGTTCCTGGACCTTCCCTGCTCGAAGCAAACTCAACATGAAGCCGATGCATGGGGCATCGCTTTGCATGCATGCATATGCCGGGGCGCAAGGACGGCGAAGATGAATCACTCTTGTGACCAAAAAGGATACAGCTACCATTGTGATAGCATTGCATAGCTAACAAAATGCCGTCTTATGGCAGCTAAATATTTCCAAATCACCCCCGTTTTTGCAAAAGTCGGACATAAGGAGACGAAAAGCGGAGCAATGGATGTATCCTATAACTGCAAGCTTCCACTGCAAAATGTGTAGGCATTTTTAATGCAAGCAACTTGAGCTCGCAGGCAGGGAATACATTGATAGAAAATGGCTAAATATTCGTATTTTGAAAAACAAACAAACAAACAAAAACACTAGGCGTATGCAGTGCATGCACAATGAGCGAGAGTGAGGCTTACAACACAAATGTATTGAGTTTTGCTAAAGCCAATGAATGTTTCCTACCGCAATGCGTCCAGTGTTTTATTTAATCATGAAAAACATGCATTGCAACTGACAGCATAAACACGCAAATGAAATGGCATAGGCAATGGCAGAGACAGAAAAGTGTAAATGGGTTTGAATATGAATTACATGCCTACGGTCAGTAGGGAAATGAAATGGTTTGCCAAAGCGCTATTTTCTTTCATTTGACATAAATAAGGAGCAGGTGATAATAGGCGTATCGAGGGAACCATTTTAGGAGCATTACTTTCTCTCTGAGGTCGTCACTCGCGAAACTTGAAGTCGCTTTGTCATGCCGACAATTTTGATGCCATGTGATAGATACCACAGTAAGGTAATAATGCATATTTTTATGTTGCAATCGTCATTTTATCAATAATTATGCGTCAAACTGATCTAGTGATTTGCAATGTTATTAGGGCGTGAATGTCTCAGATGTACTGGATGCTCGTTACTGTGCTTTGTGTGGTATGTGTGTGATAGCTTGGCGATATGTGAACCATTAAGTTCCTATATTTTGCCAATCCTCACTATCATTGTCATTGTCCACAATGCTATTCTTGCTGCTCATGTCATGATGCTTATGATAGGAAGCTAAAAAAATATCTAAAAATTGCTTGCATTCACGCACACGCCTGACAAATGTGAAGTTGAATCACGGCACATCGGCAAATTCGAGTCTCGGTCGAACCGGACAACTGGTGATTCCCATCAATCCGTGCCGTCACGTGACCCATCGCATCATTCAGACACGCCTTCCAACTGCTCGAAAGCGCTTTTATTGCTCTTCAAAAACTGTGTTTTAATTCCTGCCGGTGTGGCTTCATGAACAAGGGTCTTGTGCTAAGCAGAAGAACTTGTTGTGTGAACCCTGGTCCCACCACGCGATCCGTGCATTCCAGTTAAAATGGACTGAATTTCGACCAAGAGTTTAGCGTGCCGTCAGTGCACCGAAAGCATATAATTTCGATGCAACACACAATCGAATAGTTCACTTCTGCCAATGCCAAGTTCCATGTCAAGGTCAGAGCAGCAAACGGAGAACCGTGCACAATCCCACAACTATCACGAAGCTATCACCATGCTGAATAGCTGTTGACCTGTAACACAGTGAGCTATTGCTGTCGTCACAAATGGCGTACAGCGCCACCCGGGCGGCTCAGGTGAACGTCGCCTTGCCCGCCCGATCACCTCCTACCGGCCTCACAAAACGTGTCTCCGATGGCAAGGGGTGCACCAGTTATCGAGTGTCACACAAACAGAGAGCTGCCGCGGAACAGAGCGCCTCGGGCGTCCGAGAACAGAGAGCCTGAGGCGATACCAGGAGGACAATGCCAACCGCGCCACGCTGGTGTCGTCTTCGGACCTTCAGGCAACTTCAGAAAGAAGAGTGCACACGGAAATGGGCCTTGGACACGCCCGGCAGTGGAACACCTTCCCTGCGGGCTAATCTCGTCCGACGCCCACAGGACTGGCTACTTTCCCTGGCAAATTGTGCCATAAATCCAGCCGGGCGCAAGTGGAACCTCGCAGATTTCCAGTGCACGGGCAGGAAAATGTTCGCATGGCATGCTCCATCTATGAGTATCTATGAGTGTGTTGCCTGTCTGGCTAATGATTACCGAACAGTTCACAATGCCCAACAGAACTCATGATATATATGGACATGGATTGTTAATTTCTTCAAGAAAAGCAAACCAACGAAATGGGCGTTGACATGATGCATTGATATTATATTTTCGATCGACACTTAGAGTGGACAATGGGCTATGTAATGCTTTAAAACTCAAATGCTTTGTACTAAAAGGCCTGCAAATCTTACTTGTACCGCTGCGTAAAAGCATAGTGTACTTAAACAACAGTTGTTTAATTACACTATGGTAAACGTTCAGCTCCGCGGCATTATCAGGCACAAAACTTGGTGCAATACATGTCTAATTCTGGTAGATTGTGATATATTGGATGTGTGCTTTCCTAAAGACGTGTATTTTTAATTGTCAAAAAATATTTTTAGCCGCTCATTGGCCCCGAGTTAGAACACTATAGCGCGCATTAGATATTTTTGAGTCGAAATGCATTGAAGACTTCAAGTCTGAAGGGAGAGCTCCCTCGGTACTGTTTCCACTAAGCAAACGTTTCCCGGGAATGGACTACTTGAGCAGACAAGATCATTTTTTCTCCTCCCTGATGATTTGGATGATTGGTTGGTTATTGGTTTTACAACACGTCGACCGTTGAGTCATATAGCGTCGCCAATCTCTCACGCCGATTGGTCGCGGGCGAAGAGTAGCGACAGGTGAGATTCGAACCCACAATCTTTCGATTGTGAGATGAGCACCTAACCCCTAGACCACCCGTCCCCGATGATTTGGATGACGTTGTCTCGACCACATACCTGGTCGTGCAACTGAACAGAGCTCAGCTCCAGCTCATACTTCCCGGGAGCGGCCCTGTTCAGTGCAACGGTGCTGTCCGACTGTACAGGCTCCTCCTTCCGGAACCACGTCACATCCGCTTCTGGGTACGACGTCACTGCGACAAATTGGCAACCGTCAGGAGGCTGCTGATCAGTGCTCTGAACATCAGCCTTCGACATGGTTCAGCTCCAAATAATGCATTTTTGGATAGACAAATTGTTTAGGTACCATGCCAGAGGTGTCTTGGACCTTCCTTGGCGTTATTATATGGCTAAAATAGACCCGAATACCTGACTAATTAATGTTGCAACTTGTTAGTTCCATTTAGATGATACATTGCCTTCATGTTTGCGATCAGGCTGCAAGCTGTGTTGACAGAAATTACAATACAGCTATAATTTAGGCCGTATGTATTCTTACACAACAGCGAATATGTCCTAGTCTTGGCCATCTTGGCAGTGTCTGAACCACACTTCTTTATGTACGCTGTCAGAGGCGTGCCTAGAGGATATGTTCTTCAGATCTAATCGGCTTACAAAACTTTACGACGTCTTCAATTTTCATTTTGACCCTGATTAAAGGAAGATAACGGTTAGACTGAGAAAACGGATGAAGAACATGAAGTTTGTATACACTGACATCTTCCAGACAACGACATCGCTAGACGGATGCAATGTCAAGGAAGTTCCTAGTTTTTGCTCCATGGTTATTTGCTAACGCTCACCTGGCAAGAGCTTTTCGCTAGTCTCCTCATCTAAAAATGGTTACCAACATCCCCGTTTCCCCATCATTTCGTCAGAGCTATAAGACAAACTGCACATCTGCTTCCGCCGAACAAATCCCACGGTATCCGTTCGTATGTCAGTGACATTCCAGATCAGGATAAACAGCACATGTGCTCCCAAAGAACAAGTCTCACGGTAGCTGTTTGCATGTCACAGACATTCCAGATCAGGAGAAACAGCACCTCTCAGAAAATGGAGCCCAGGCGTCTTGCACCTAACCGCGCATTGACTCGTTCTTCAGACAACCACCAAATAGGCACCGGAGTTCAGCTTAGGCTCGTGAGAACTGAATGACATCTTTCTTGACAATATGTAACGGCAGACCAAGTTAAATATTTGCCGTTCACACCATGCTTGATATGCAATGGCTGGTATCAGCCTGCAGCGCACCATTGCGCTGTTCACGGGGTAAAAAAAATGGTCACTGAACTTCACTGCATGTGGCACAACAACTCTGCTTCAGATGGATCAGGATAAACAGCTGTTCGGTGTGAGTACATATATTATCAGAGCTACACGAGTTTGGCTTCGGGAATGTCACCGACGGCACGAAGTGATGTAGCAGCACCCAAAGCAAAACACTAATCCTCGGTACATATGTGCTTCAGTAATCTACCGCTGCGGGTAGGATTGCGCTCAGTAGGTCGGAGAAAATACGCATCAGGACGGTAAGTGAGCAATAGCACTTTTTAAATTACGAGAAAAAACGCAACGAATGGGTAGTTAGTTATGTCTCAGCTAAGCAATGAGTAAGATATATCGTCAATATCGTCAATTGAGCGAATTCAAAGGAAGGCGTCAAGAATGATTCGGGGAACGACAGGATCGAATTATGAACGATGACTGAGGCCATTGAAAAAGTTCGCATCAAAATACAGCAAATTGGTGAAGGATCTGATGCTCGTATAAGTATCCAAAATTATACATGGTGCTCTAGATGTACTAGACATCCTCTCGACTTTTATGAGGGACGTAACAGGGGCCAAACATTTAAATCAAAGAAAAAACGATGTCGGACCAGGTTACGATAGCAGCAGTTCTGCACCAGGATGGTACATTCTTTGAATGTGCTACCTCCCGTTGTTGTCGAAAGTAGTTCACTAGTATCATTCGAAAATCATTTGGAACTATATTCCTCCGGCCATTATTTTTTCTTAGCATGTGCGCTCATGTGATTATGATATTCACCACCGACATGGTGCTGCCGCTTTCTGTGATGTCCCTGTAAATGCTGTCCTGCAATGTCCTGTCATGCGTTTTCTTCATCCCGAACCAAATATCGAGCCAACGAGCCGTTCGGATCAGAGTTGCGCGGTTTTGCTTTGCCCTCTGTGACCTGAATGACGGGCCCTAGCGGCTCCAGTCCCACCGCAGACCAGCCTACCGCGGGCGGCGCCGCAGCGCAATAACGGGCCCTAGCGACTTCAGTGCCACCACCGCCGGCCAGCCGCGCGCCGGCGGTGCCGCAGCGCGGCGACGCACCTTCGACGGTGAACCGGTGTCGGTCGGAGATGCTGACCACCGCCTCGGGGCTGAGTCCACGGCCGAAGCGGGGCGGCAGCTGGCCGTGGCACACCTTGCACCGCTCCTCGTCAGTCAGCTGGCTCTCGATGTCGGCCAGCGTCAGCTCGGCAGACGACTGGGCCGTGCCCATGCAGTTTCTGGCCAGGCACGCGTACACGCCTGCGCCGGCGGCCGGCGCGGTCAGACGTGGCGAACCTCGTGCACCGCACGTGCAGTGGAAACGGTGACGAGGTGCGGCGGATACTGCCGGCGGGAGCTCTACACTGTGCAGGTACGGTGGAATTGTTGATGAGGTGCGGCGGACCCTGCCGGCGGGAACTCTACACTGTGCAGGTACGGTGGAATTGTTGATGAGGTGCGGCGGACCCTGCCGGCGGGAGCTCTACACTGTGCAGGTACGGTGGAATTGTTGATGAGGTGCGGCGGACACTGCCGCCCGGGAGCGGGAGCAGCACTGTGCAGGTACAGGGTGCAGACAGACAACGCCAACGCCAGTACGGACACGTCATAGCGCTTTTTATTGGAGGTTGAGAGGTAGGTGGTGTCTTCCGTAATATTATGAAACATAGGCTTGTCCTTCCCAATGTTGTGTGACGTGACCTGTTGTTGTTTGTTGTTTTTTATATGCTATTCCTCGCTCGTTTCGAACGAAAGGGAAATTTGTCCCCGTAGATTGAATTACTTCCCATGAATTTCGAACACAAGAAGTACCATCAAACATACTATATAAGCTCAGACACTATCGAGTGTGCAATGCACATGCATCTATACAAAGGTAGGGTTGAGCACTGTCGTCGAGTACATCAGTGCACTGTACATGACACAAGTGTGTGACGGTGATGGTAGACACCGGCATGGCATGACATGGCCCACACACATGAGCACATGGGGGGCAGTCCTGCGCAGACGTACATACACACCTGCACAAGCAAGTTTGCATTGTAATGTGAGAAGTTAGGTGTAGACGTTAATTGTGCGCCCTTCAAAGCTGAACAGTCACGCTGCGAAAGAAGGAAGAAGACAGCCGCCGTTTTCATTTAGGTGAGTTGAAGTAGCAGGTGTGGTTCTTTAAAGTTCACGTGTTGGTCAGGACCAAGAGGCAAGAAGGTGGGTGGCTACATGAACCGGAGATTCAGTCACTGTCAGGAGCGATCCCTGTTATCACAAACACCAAGGAACACGTGACAGCTGGTGAAGAACAGACACCACTGCTGAATCTTGTTGCGGTTTTAGGTATTGCATACTCTCACGTTAGCACACTGTTATCCCTGCTGTGTGGGTCAGATTTGCAAGATCCTTGCCATATCCTTGCGATATACCTCACCTAGCAGCAGACAAGTCCCATTCGAGTCATTTCGACGAATTGACCCATTCGATTTTCACAACCATTCGAGTCATTTCGACGAATTGACCCGACCATTCGAGTCATTTCGACGAATTGACCCGACCATTCGAGTCATTTCGACGAATTGACCCGACCACTTTTTATAGGATTACATCGAGCACTCGCTGAATTTGTTCGGCTGAAATAACCCAGCCATTCCGCAAACGCTACCTGACAACATTAACCCGCTGACCTTGTCGGGCCGGCCCTGTTTCACTGACCTCACCCGCCGACCGTGCTGTGCTGACCTTATCGGGGCGACCTCGTCTCGCCGGCCAGTTCTACACCTGAACCGGTTGCGGCGGGTCCACCCACCGAGCGAGTTGGTCCCGCTGAGCTGGTACACGTCTCCCGGCTTCAGCTCCTGGCCGTCCTTGAACCAGCGCAGCAGCGGCGTGGGGTAGCCGACCACCTTGCACTCGAACGACACGAGGCCCTCGTCGGTGAGCATTGCGCGCAGGTTCTCCATGAAGCGCGGCTTCCGGTAGTTGCGTGGCACTGTCGAAAGTCGGGGTCTGCATGTCAGGGGAATCGCTTGAACGTGCCGGCGCACTCATATGTCGAGATCGCAAAGCCAATGGCTGACCTGATGCACTCAGCTATCAGCGGTACTGACATGGATTGTATTGTAGCTTTACGACGCACTCAGCAGCTGAGGCCATATGGTGTCGCCTACCTCTCATCCTGGCAGGAAGGGCGGGCATCGCGGAGAATCGAACTTCGTACCTCTAGGAGTGCCACACTCACACAGCCTAGCCACTGAGCTACCGACGCCCATGGTACTGACATGTGGCGGGGACTGCATAACACCGAGCTATACATGGCAAATCATATATGTAGTAGACGCTACAACCAGCGGCTTCCGCGGCTTCTTGGACCACTTTTACGGATATATTGGGATTATTTGTGACATTTAGTTTTGCTCATTAATGCTGGATGCCATATAGATAGGGCCTTCTTTGCTTATGTGAGCAATCGCCAGCTATTTGCTAAAAACAACTGCTATTCACAAACATTCACGGCATCCACAACTGAACACAAATGAAAAATCCTCACAAGCAAGCAATAATATTCCAGAAAAACAACCTCCGAAAACGACCAATGCTTGAAACACACAACGAATTCGGAGAGGAAATTCACCGATAACTTTGGGGCGCGCTAAATTGCCAAATACGCTTGCAAACCGTTCGAAAGGTCGGAAGCGTGCGATTGCTCCGGAGCGCATCGCCGGCCAGTGGCGACTGACCTGCCAGTATGACATTGCACCAGGTGTGCGTGACCCCGCCGGCTGCGGTGACCTCGGCCTTCCACTCGCCGTCGTCGGTCAGGTCGACCCCGCTGACCTGCAGCCGCCAGGTGCCGTCGATCTCGCTGTCCGCCGTGTACTTGTCGGACAGCTCGGCCGGCCGGCCTTTGTTGTACCACCGCACCGAGCCGACCGAGCCTGGGTCGGACACTGCAACACCGTGGTCGGCTGCGTCACGTGGCACAGGGGGCAGCACAGCGGTGCAGGACATAGCAGGAGAATCGTCCGGTAAAAAGAGTCATTTTTAGAGCGCCCGTGAGCAGGGCCACGCGCTACAGGCATGTGTCATGTAGTAAGGGTTGTACAACTTTGCTGTCCCTGGAGTCTCGCACGGAAGCATTTTTAGTCATAGTGGGTGGTACCCACCACTGCAAAGTAGCAGCCCTTACTGGAAACATGTAGCCCGGTATTTCAAAATCAAAGCTGAAGATCTCTCACCAAACCAGGGGTACAGGTCCATATTTTTACGAAACATCAGATTGAATACGGAAAATGACAAATTGACATTAGCAGGTTACGAAACCAGGAGACCAGACCCCACCCCACCTCCCGACCCACCCGAGATCTCCAGCCATGCTCAAAATGTATTTGATTCAGAGTACCACAGTGAAAAACTGCTTCTGAAAAGCCAGTGAGTATGTTAGTGGGAAATTTGCGTCTCTCGTCGAGCGCAGACATTTGACTACTAGCGCCACAGTGCGGCCGGTGGGGAGAACTAGACGACATATTGCAGGTATCTCGGAAAGCCATCAAATAATCAGCTTATTTGATTGAGAAAAAAAACATCGTGTAAGTGCATAGTAATGCCACTGCCTATGCATCTGGTTGGCTTCATAGCGATTCTCGGAATGTCTGGCACGGCATTTAATCACTGAATTTACGGTATCGAAACAAACATGGACAACATCTGACCAAAAAATACAATTTAACGATCATCATCTCGCAACTTGTCTGGAAGAAAAAAAAACTCTGTCATGCCTTTGATCGCACGTTAAGCTGGAATTATCATGTCTCCATCATAACCCGTCGTTGCTACAGTATCTTGGCTGGTCTATTGCATCTGAAGCACTGCCTACCTCCCAGCGTCATTACCACGCTCGTGGATGCCTTCGTTCTGGCGCACGTCTGTTACCGCATCGAAATTTATGGCAACGGTACTCAAACCAGCCGCTCTCAGATTCAGAAAGTCTTGAACTATTCAGCTAAAGTAATATTTGGTCGCAGAACGTTTGATCACGTATCGGAACGGCTACAAAAACTCCGCTGGATTTCGGCGGAGGATCTTGTCAAGCATAGCACCCTGACACTGACACACAAGGCGCGGTGCACTGGCGAGCATGAGCAGCCCGCCAGTCAGTTTCGAACTGTTGGAGAAACCCACCTGAGATCCACGAGACAGGACGGAGATCTGTATGTGCCTAGGTGTAGAACCGAGATGGGGAATCGGCGCTTTGCCTGCTGGGCAGCAGAACAGTACAGCGCCCTGCCGCCCGCCCTGAGACTGCTGACTGTGCCGCAGTTTGGGCAAGACTTGAGGCGCCTTATGTCGCAGAGGTTACCGTGAAAGGGCGGGATATCTGTATGCGTTCGAGTGGTGCTAGAATGCTTGATTTTTGAAGCCACGACCCCTGCTTGCTTTACCCTATTTTTCTGGTAATGACGAGGGGCTGTAATAGCGAAGAGTCTATCTTGGATCATCTCAACACAAGTTTTTGTCTTTGTCTTTGGAGGGAACGAGGCATAGCAGATCGGAACCACTGCTGTTCTAGACGCAACTTCCCCCGTCTGGAAAGCCATTGTGCCTCTCTGGAGTCACTGCAACGTCCCCGAGACTTGGCTGACGTCACCCATGCTGGACTGACGTCACTCATGCTGGACTGACGTCACCCGGCCGAGACTGACGTCACTCGTCCGTCGGACGGGTTCGACCTGTTTATTCAGGCCTGGAACGATACGGTGGAGGCAATGCGGCGGGACCGGCGGGACCGGCGGCACCGGTAGCCGGCCTGGCACCTGGCCTGGCAGGTGGGCTGGCATCCGTCCCGAGAGGAGGTGATCAACACCGGGCGGCTCTCTGTGTGTCGCCGTCGGGACGCCTCTCTGCGCAGGAGCGAGCAGACGCGACGCTGCCCGGCTGCGGAGCTCTGGTCGACGCCGGGGCGCCACCTGCGGAGGATCTGCGGAGGATCTGCAGGGGATCTGTCCGTCGTCCAGGCGCCCATTACGGAGGTTCTGATCGACATCAAGAGAGCGGACGGCCGGCGCGCTTGCGTGGAGCGTGCCGACGCGTCGGCGCGGACGGCCGCCAGATATTTCTGTCCCGCCGACTGTCTGTCTGCACGGGCACGTGCTGAGAGTATGGTCTGGGCCGGCCGGCGCCGAAAATAGTCGCTGCTGGGCCGGTCGGGGGCGGGGGGGGGGGGGGGAAACAGTGGCGGTCAAAGGTCAAGGTCGTTCCGGGAAATTCATCGGGAGTCCTTCTGACCGACTGTCCCCTGAGATGAAAGCGGAACTGGCGGGAAGCCGCCATAATCACGGGCTTCGTGGAGCACTTTCACTCGGCGGTTGGCATGGAAACAGGAATAACAACCTCATTCTGGAGAAGTCGACTTGAATAACCGTCTGATGAAGCGATTTGCCATTCAGGTTGCTTGAATCTACGCATTCATTCATCTTCATGCGCCCTTACATTAACAAGTGTGATGCACATATAAGCGCATTTTTTTATCGTCCTGCTCACTATAATCTTTTCGTCAATTTTGATGCTCTCAGTACTCACGGATCTCAAATGCTACTCAAAGACAAGTGTCTCTCTGAACGTGCCCACGGAGAGACATACGATAAACCCGTGCACCTGACGACCTGCGTTGGGTGTCGGCTTTGTGTGTCTCCCGGAAAGCTGATGATGGGCAAGGGCGTCACCACATCTTCTCGCTTCACCGTCACCTGCAAGGGTGAATCTTCCCTGCTTGACATGGGTATAACAGTGTCTGTAAATTGGCGGCGCAAGTCCTATTTGAAACGCCCTTTCAATGGCAAATATGTATTTTTATATATTCACCCATATCCTGAGACAAATATTTTTTTCTTCATTCTTGCCATTGAAAGGGCGTTTCAAATAGGACTTGCGCCGCCAATTTACAGACACTGTTATATATATGCATGTATATATATATATATATATAAAAAAAAAAAAAAAAAAAAAAAAAGCCTGAACTACCTCCCATGTCACTGTTTTCACTTGTGTGGTTTAGTGGACAGAAAAAACCGTCGAAACGGACAGACTGCGTGATACGGAAACGCTCAATTTCGGCGTGATACTTCATCCCAGCCCCTCCACGTAACGCATATTCAGTACGGAATGTAGGCAAATGGCTGCAAGCAGTCTTTATTTGCTGTCGGCAACAAGTTCGACATCACTTGGATCTCTGCACGAAGGTGCTGTGTAATATCGCGGTATCTTCTTCTTTTAGACGTCTGTGTGCGCATCTGACGCTTGGCGTTGCGGACCTTTAAGCTGGATCTGGTTTTCCCTTTATAACCCTCTGCTGCACGTTGAGGTCTTCAATTGCACCGAGCTACTGAAATTATTATGCACATTTTGTTCGTTTGCATGCAATGTTTAGTCTCGGTCGACGCAAATAGGGAAGTCCCGTACTCCTTAGTCTCGGTCGACGCAAATAGGGAAATCCCGTACTCCTTAGTCTCGGTCGACGCAAATAGGGAAATCCCGTACTCCTTAGTCTCGGTCGACGCAAATAGGGAAGTCCCGTACTCCCTCGGCCGACGCAAATAGGGAAATCCCGTACTCCTTAGTCTCGGTCGACGCAAATAGGGAAGTCCCGTATTCCTTAGTCTCGGTCGACGCAAATAGGAAAGTCCCGTACTCCTTAATCTCGGTTGACGCAGATAGGGAAGTCCCGTGTACTTCTGGTATTTTGAGACCAATCACCGAGCTTGACATATCCAACATCTGGCTACGTGAAGCGCATGAGCATTTAGATGTGGACATGGGCAGGGGATAACACGCTCTACGGGTTGGCATTGGTTGGCAGTGTTTTGGGTTGGCAGTGTTATGGGTTGGCAGTGTTGTGGGTTGGCAGTGTTATTGGTGGGCAGTGTTGTGGGTTGGCAGTGTTATGCTTCTTTTAAAGTAGTTTAGTCCGAATTCTTCCTGGGGTGGCTTTATGGACCAGGGTTCTATTACTAAGCAAAGCTTGTTTCTTGAGCCACCACCCGATCCATGAATTCCAGTTCAACGGCAGAATGTTGATTGAGAATGTAAAGTGCCGTCAATGCACCGACACGGCCGCCCCCCCCCCCATAGCTCGCCCCGGCCTTGTCTGACCAGTTGCCAACTGACTTTCCCAGCTGGGGGCTAAATGCGAGCGCGTGAAGCGACTCACCAGGACAGTCTTGCCATTTTTTTTAAATTTTTTTTTATTTTATTTTTTTTTTATATTTTTTTTAAAAAAAAAAACATATAAAATATTTAAAGTCTGAATTAACATAAAAAACATAAATTATATTTTTTTTTTTCCTTAAAAATATAAACATAAATTATATTTTAGTATCGGACTGTCGTCCCCTGTCTTGCCAGGACAGGGGAAAACCAGTGCAGGCCAGCGCTCAAACCAATTGGGCCACCCCGGGACGGCAAACTTTCATCATTTCGTGTTGCATGGAGTGAACGCGGAACAAAGCTGCCTTTCCTCCCCACCTGCCCTGGATCTCCAGAGCGCCGGGCGGAGTGCCTCAGGGCCGACTGACCTTTGATCGAGAGCACGAGCCGCTCTCCGACCTTGACCTTGCGGTCGTGGAGCGGCTGCAGCAGGTGAGGCGCCGCGTCGCCGGAGGAGTGCACCGTCTCTGCCAGCGGCTCAGTCACCAGCCTGCGGATCACACGGACATAGCACGTTCCGGCGGCCAGCACCAAAGGCGCCGAGGTGCGTGCTCGCGCCGCCGTACATGCTCCTGCATGGTGCACCTGTTGGCACAGTACCCAGGCAACGTCGTTCCGCCTCTTTCAACTAAATAATGAACGCACATACCGCACGATGAAATGGAAATCATGCGATGAAGAGATGAACATGAAAGCAAGGCATCCTCCGGCTAATTTTGGAGGTCGGGTAGTTGATGCCAACATACGTAAGCAGACATGTTGAGCCTACTCGGCTAAGACCATGGTGTCACGGCTGCTTGACGTCGCTTTGGTTGACCGTGGATGACAGAGCATGAGGGTCATGTGGGCCACGACCACCGCCGAGAACAAGTGAATAAGTGGAAATGTTCCGCATGGCGATTGACGTTTTGTATTCTTTTCGTAGTGTTTGAAGCCACTGGTAGCTACTCCAGCACTACCGATTGGTGTCCAAACACTGATAATGATGATTGATCGATTAATGATTGACGATTACGTCTGATCATCGAACAACGGCGTGAACCAAGCCGAGGAAAATCCAGAGGGGTTCTTCAGAGGTCATGACTTGGTTACTTCGAAGTTTGCGCATGCTCTATGAATGTTGCAGCCCCCGAAACCGATGATGATGAACGTCGCAACACCCGAAACTAATGGTGGCTCCCAGTGTGTCGAGTTCACGAGACTTTGTCTGTGATAACACGGTGCATTCATCCTCTCGGAATTGTTCAGTCAACTGCGAGGAACAAAGTTAAACGTAAACTTCACGTAGACTACGACTAAATCAGCCAAATAACGTGAGATAAACATGGATAGCAAACTTCACATGAATTACGACTAAGTCAGGCAAACAGCGTGAGATATGCACGAATAGCAAGCTTCACGAGAATAGCATGCCGAATGAATGCATGGAATCTCGACGATAAGGACAAGTGCACTGCTGCAGTTGCTGTACTGCTAGTGGCACAGCGTGCGCACATGTTCTGCTGAAGCGGTGGTGGTCGCAGCGGCAGCACGGGACTGTCGGCTGGACTTGCTGACGTCTGGCGAGCGGCACTTTCCCCGAGATCGTCTGGGGGAAGCAGACCCGGGTCAGTTCCGACGGTAGAACGCCGCGATCCGAACAACAGCTGGGCGAGTCGTGTCCGCAGACAACGCGATTAGCGGAGAGCCAGCACGTGCGCACAAGGCATTAGCTGGTCTCTGCAGAAGGTAGGCCCGGGACAAGGGAAGGCCCGCCGTCCATTGGCCAACTTGTCGGTCTCGTAACAGGAACGTTGCGGGTTCGAGGCTCGCGGTATTCAGCGGTCAGGCGACTGTTCAGTGATATATATATATATATATATATATATATATATATATATATATATATATATATATATATATATATATATTGTCTACATTCATTCATAGCAAGCTTGCGGAAAGCATGTTCGATAGATACCATTCGCCTGTGATCGTTATGAATTATTGGTGAAGTTGATAAACCTGGTAATCTACAAACATTGAGACACGCCTCTGAAGGTAGCTCAGTGATGGCCCCCGGCTCCCTCTCTGGGGACGCCTCCTCGCACCCTTGGCTGCGCCTCTGATGAAAACTTTGCCGGATTGAGCTGGTTTCAGCCGGTTGAAGTCATTATTGGAACGAGATGCTTGAAAATAATTTCAGCCGGCATTTTGCCAGCATGTTTTATGGATGCTCTTCAACATGGCCCCCATGGGTGCTGCTGGACTTCGTCAGCTCCACCATGGAGCTGACTAAGTCCAGCAAAACCCACGTCCTTCACCATGGTGGACGGCGGGGGTCGGGGCGGGGTGGGGAGGTGGCACATCCCCAAACATCATGAAATTTAATATTACACCTATGGCATTACGTGGACAAAATCGACGTAAAGACCTCTCTGCGTCCCATCCATTCTCCACCAACCATCAGAAATCCATGGCGACTGCCATGAGCTTCACAATGGTATGCTACTTCCCCACCACCACCTCTCCAACTGGCAGATAGTTATCACCCGCCTGGCTGTAGTGCTCACGTTGCAGCACTGCCCACTTCCAAAGCCCGCGGCCAATTCGCATCCACACGAAGTGCGGACTCATGCACGTGCGGCACAGTGTACCCACAGGGGACAGATGCTGTACACCAGGCTGTGTGCTGCGCCGCGCACTTTATTATGCGTATGGAATGCGCATGCATGCACAAATGTAAATATGTGCACGTTGGATGCAAGGCGAAAAGAAGCACGATGCATTTTGATGGTCATGTCTTGCGGTACAGCATAACCGGCATGCAGTTGAAACTGTGCCGCATGTCACGCGTGGCGTGCGGGGCAGTATGTCTGGAATCGCGGCTCGTCTGTGTTGCCAGTCACATCATGTATTTCATTACTCCAACAGTGCATTATGCTTCAACTTCAACAGATTTGCATGCTTCAACGGACTGTCCAACCTGAGATAGTTGGTTGGCGAGCGAAAATGGTTCGAGTGATGCGCGTTGAAATCACAAGATCCAGAAATCACAAGATCCAGAAATCACAAGATCCGGAAATAGCATTTGGTAGTGATTCTAGGAAGGAGTAAAACAAGTTGGACATGCAAGCGAAGTCGATTTCCAAATACGGAACTCGAACACGCTTACAAATTCTGGAGACGAACCCGGGAGCCCCTCCCGTGTGAGAACATAGAGCTAAAAAACGCACATGTTGAACCCAGAGCCAATGCAGGCCACGGTCAGATGAAATGTTCCTTGGCTGACCCGGAAAACTACCACCGCTCACCTTAAATTTTGAGAATTTGCGTTCCAGTGTAAGCTTATGCGAACGAAATTCCTACAATTGTTTGTGGTTTAAAGGCATATCATATGCAGGCACAAACTATACTGTGAGGATGCTTTTTCTTTGAGGAAAGTCAAACAGTCTTTTGAAATGGACAGCGTGAAGCTACAGATATCAATTTATTTGCATTATTATGTGGTGGTGTTTTTCAGTTCCATCCAGAGCCGCAATAATGTAATAATGTTTCCACGTATCAACTTGACAAACTGCATGAGTTGAGACTTCTTTGAAATATTTATCTTCCATTCTCAAAGAGATCCGTTGGGTTGTCCTTAATCTAAAGATTGGACGACGGAGATGCAGCAAAAATAATTCGTCTATTAGCAGAGCTCAATAGTTTTAACATAAAGGTAGTGTAGGATGTGGCACAGGCATGTTCGTGTTGCATACGCACCATGTGATTAAATACATATTAATATACAATTGAATAGTCTTCATGTTAAAATGTAACCCTTGATTCATCATATATTGACTTGAGCTAGGTCCCCGGCGATGTGAGGTACTACAGTTTATGAACCCTTTCCTCGGGGTTTTTCCGCGCTAGCAGCCAAAGTAGTAGACGCAGATACACCAAATGCTTAGTAGCTCATTATGCATCTGTTTTGCATGTTTCATAAACATTTCAGGTCCGTCAGCAATGGTCATTGATCTGGGACGGGTCAAAGGGGGTGATGTTCAAATATATTAAAGGGCTGCCAATCAGTGGCTACAACATATAAGCACCAAACTCAGAGCATGCTGTCCTCTCATCAGGACACACACACTCCTGTCTGGAAATGTTAATTAATGTCAAGGTTACTGACCTGACGTCAGGTCAACTTCCGTGCATTTGTATCGTATTCAGTGACGAAGCTACAATTTGGAGGTAATTCGTCACGCCGAAGATGATAAAGAGCATGAAATAAGCATGCTGGGTTAAATATGTGTGAAAGGTCAATGCCATAAGGTAAGGTCATTATCATGCGCATATTCTACACAATGCCACCCTATAGTGAATGCTGATGCTCTTCACCAAGAGATATCTGAATTCAGTTTCAACGCCGCCTAAGTCGTGCGACATGACGTTGGATGACAAACGAACGACCTAAGATGACCTTACTTCGTGCAAGCTGACCTGATTTAACCTGCTTTGATCTTTATTTGGGATTACTTTCCACGCAGTGCACACTTAGGCGAATGTTGAAAAGATCGGTTTATCAATGTGAGTATTGCCCCAGCGTGACCTGAGGTCAGGTCAGGTGGTCAGAAACTCGACAGTTTGCCGTATTCCAGTATCGTATCATCTTTTTCTTAGAAGACAATGTTATATTTCAAATGTGATATTCCCGAAGTACTCTAGCTTCAACTTACATGACCTGACCATGTGGTGTGACCTGACCTGACCTGATATTTTTGCAATGTCAATCGGATACAAATATTTTGATTGAATGGTTTTGTTGGAACGATCCGAGACATATATATATATATATATATATCTATATATATATATATATATATATATATATATATATATATATATATTTTATTTCCAGGTCATTCTTCAAGTAAGGGTCATGTCACTGGGTTGACCTATTATGACCATTAGCGACATCAGTATAGCCGAAAATTTATAGATATTATGTGATATGAGGTCTAGGCTATAGTGGCTTGCCAAATACATCTTTCCTGTACCTCCAGCATGTATAGTTTGGAGATTGGTTTTGTTTTGTTTTCAAACCTGATTCTGACCCGCCCTGACCTATCACGTCTTGACCCTTTTTACCATGATCAATATAAATGCATTCATCTATGTTAATTTTTTAACAACAATTTCGAAAGAACACAAGCTGTTTTTTGTACGCAATTCCAGGGACTTCAGCATAGTCCGTGTATTGACTTAATGCGATCTCTGGTGACCTTATTGTCAGTCAATATGCGAATATCAGGTATGTTTCGAGCTCTTGATAACCAGGGCTTTCAAACGATGTTCTGCATTTCATCCTAGCGTACGTAGATTGGAAATTACAGGGGACTTTCAACAGCATCCCCACCCCACCCCACCCCTTCCCCTCCAGTTTACTAACTTTTCCAAACAAATGCAGTTATTCAAACGTAGATGTACAACTGTGTGCGTTTTAAATGGTGCTATTAGTAGGTCGTGGGCATATTATTAATTTTGTTTTTGTTTTGTGTAGCAAGAATGACCACACAGGATGTGTGCGGAACTCGTCTCAGAACACCTGACCAAATACGCCGCATAACATTTCCTAGCTCACGTCACAGGACAGGCAGCAGAACAGATCACAGAACGCACAGAACGCCCACCACATGTGATATACATAGATAGCCACAAAATCAGTCACAGACCACACGATGGAGTGCCACAGAATGCTACCGAACGGATAACAAAATAAGACCTGGGGTCTGTAATACAACTTTTCATAGATCCAGAGCTGATTGCACGCAAATATTGCATGAAATGTAGGTGTGAAGACTCAAGCACGTATGCCATTGTAGCATTAATAACTGAAGAGCTGTCATTGGAAGACCATGGAAACTTCCGGTCCGTTGCATTAACAACGGATATTATGTTGCATTACGACACGAATTCCACTAAATGGAATTCGTCACCTTTTAACCGAATGAGAGCTTATTATGGTCACATACATCAAAACTAAGTCCTGTGGAGAATCCTGAGGTTAGAGGTATGTATTTATAGTTGCTTGGTGTGAATTAATGAGATATGTGCACCGTGCAACAGGAATAGGTCAACACTCCCTTCGGGATCCAGATGAAAAGTATGCGGTGAAATTCCGGTTGCATGACATGAACGCATCATGAAGACCTTTTAGGTTTTTCGGGCGGGGCGGAGGGTGAGATAGTTGAGCTGCCATACAATGAAATTAGTTTGATCAATGCCTGCAAATTCTTCGTCGTTTGGTGCAATGATCACCTTTAGAATGTGTCATGTCAGGAAACTTCCATCTTTGGTAGAGGGTAGAAGACTTGTCCCCTTCCATATGTTTGTCTTTTAACCCGCGCCGTCTCGGGGGTTGTTATCCCCCCTCCCAAGGTTTTCCGCGGACAATGAAAGAACGGCGCGCGGCAGCGAGCCGAAATTTGGCATACCTTTTCCCACATCAATTTGGCATGTTGTGTCAAAATTTTGATGTCAGGTCGTCTAGGGTCAACGAGTTAGTGAAAGTCAAGTGAGGTGACCTAAAAAAAGTTCAACCAGCCGTCACGCTTTAACGGATATAAACATTTTAATGAAGCTTTCAACGTTTGCTTATCTTTAGGGGCACAACAAAACGCACCAGAGGATTTTTCCCCGTTTTGTATTACTTATTAGTTTTGCATATATGCCCATTAGAGTTAAATCGAAGGTTCTGGCTAAAGTAAGCATTTCTTTATGAAAGCAAGTTGACTTCGAACACCGTTTTTCGGTCCGCTCTACCCATTAGAAAAAGAAAAATTGAAGAAAACTTTAAAACTCAAAATTTTGTAATTTCCAAAAAATAAAATTGTCATTTTTGGGTGGCCAAAAATGTTCTGGCCCTGGTCAATTTCGTCTTCCTTTTCTGATTCCAAATAATTTTTTTCTTCAAATCTCCCCCAAAATGAATTCCCTAGAGCCAAAAACATGATGAAGTCGTGAAAATCTAGGCCCCTAGTGAGGTCACTTTTCGAGATAAAAAAAAATTGGGGATGGTGCCTGGCCCTACTCTTCGAGCGCTTTCCGATGACATCTCTTTCGTTTTCGTGCGACGTTTAGTTTGGAGATTAGAGGGGGGGCGGGGTTATCCCCCCTGAAAGTTTTGGTTCTTTAAAGACGTAATTAACGCAATAAGCTTTCCAATGACATATTTTCCAAAATATTTGTCCGTAGGTTATCGAGATCTGAAGGGGCGGCTTAATAAGCCCTCGTTAACATTCGGATGTATTTCCATGCCTTACACATAAGGGTTACAACTTGCCTGGTTATCACAACATATGCGAGAGCCTGCGACTCGTGCACCATCTCTCCAGTCAGACATCTTTTGGTTAGCGCATCCACATGTGCACATGAACATGTCTCCCAGTCCAAGTGCAGGATCTGCGCCGATAGCAATTTGTGCAGCAGTTTAATTGTTGCCACATTGGCCACAAGCCACATTATCTTGTTAATGACATGTGCCTGCCAGAATGCATATCTATTCACGCAAGCGCGTCGCTCTAATGCGGAAGGCTTTCGACGCTGGCTGGTTAAGTTCAGTCAGTAGGAAGCGTGTCGGCCACACCGCGAAGGCATCGCATATCGGCAACTAACGGACAGCCGTTCCGTCGTAGGCGCGCAGTTTTGGCGCCGGAAGCCGCCGGACCGGCGCGGCGGCTGCTGTCCGCGACACTGCAATGACATCTAGCGGGCGTCACTGGAACTGCTCCGGCTCGTACGTCACCGGCGGGGCGTTGCGGCGCGCGTGAGCTTGCGACCACACATCGCTGCTGCGACGACACCCGTGCTGTCGGACACTCCATCACGGATCGGACGCCGACTACTGCACCGGGTCCTGCACTCGATCGGTGTCGCTCCTGGACGTGCCAACAGCTGGAGCTTTCTGCACAGCGAGCTGGCAGCTGCAGTTGCCAGCTGCACCACACCACCTGCCACTGTGGTGTACCGGTCATAGCACCAACACAGTGTACCACTGCACCAGGCGACCTTCCACCGTAGTGTACCAGTCACAGTACCAGTACAGCGTGCTACTGTACCACACCACCTGCCATTGTGGTGTACCGGTCATAGCACCAACACAGTGTACCACTGTACCAGGCGACCTTCCACCGTAGTGTACCAGTCACAGTACCAGCACAGCGTGACATTATACCACACCACCTGTCACCGTGGTCTACCAGCCATAGCACAAGTGCCACATACCACTACATCACACGATCTACCACTATAGTCTACCAGTCACAATACCAGTGCAGCATACCACTGCACGTCATAACTCATCGTTGTAGTGTACCAGTCACAGAATCACATTATCAGCAGTGCACCACTGCATCAGGCAACCTACCACTCTGGCATATCAGTCACAGCACCAGCACAGTGTACCACTGCACCAGGCGACCTACCACTGTAGTGTACCAGTCGCAGTACCAGCACAGCGTACGCCTGCACCAGGCGACCTACCACTGGTGTGGTAGTCACGGTATACGATCGTTATAGCCAGCGCTGTATGTGGGATGAATGAATACGTGCATACTCATGCGACTGAATATATTCCGTAATAAGAAGTGAATGCGTGTATCCTTATGCGCCTGAATATGCCCAGGTGCCATATTTGCTGTTTCCCGTGTGGTATTTGAGCTGCGCCACGCCACAGGAACGTATTTCCAGCTGGGTCAATCACCGCGACCTGACAGCACGGACATGACATCACAGCTGATCGTCGGTATCCCTCCTGGTAGGTCCGCATCCATCTTTTGCCAGATATTAAGAACATGTCTGACGACGATGCCGAGTGAGTAATACGGCTGGTGATATAGAGGCTGGCCTAGGCTGACCTTTGGCAGAGTAATTCCATTAGTCAGATGCCGTGATTGACTTACTGGCCTGTCCTGAACACTGGGGCCACACCTGGGGCGGAGGACTGACCTGTCCTGAACACTGGGGCCACACCTGGGGCGGAGGACTGACCTGTCCTGAACACTGGGGCCACACCTGGGGCGGAGGACTGACCTGTCCTGAACACTGGGGCCACACCTGGGGCGGAGGACTGACCTGTCCCGAACACTGGGGCCACACCTGGGGCGGAGGACTGACCTGTCCTGAACACTGGGGCCACACCTGGGGCGGCAGACTGACCTGTCCCGAACACTGGGGCCACACCTGGGGCGGAGGACTGACCTGTCCTGAACACTGGGGCCACACCTGGGGCGGAGGACTGACCTGTCCTGAACACTGGGGCCACACCTGGGGCGGAGGACTGACCTGTTCTGCCCACCAGGGCGGCACCTGTGGCGGAGGACTGACCTGCCCTGCCCACTGGGGCGGCACCTGTGGCGGCGGACTGACCTGCCCTGTCCACTGGGGCGGCACCGGTGGCGGCGGACCGCTGGGGCTCGGTCTCAGTCGGCATGGGGCGCCACCCGGAGGCACTCTCGCTGGGCGGGGCGCCATCGGTGGCAGGCCACGCCTCTGCGCTAGACGGCAGCGGCGGCGTGCCGTGACCCCAAGGCACCTGTGGCACAGAGGTCACGTCACTGGCGGCACGTCACTAATCGCCAACGTAACGAAATGTGGACCACTGCGGGAGCTGCAACACGTAGTGGACTTCCGTGTTGCGACATCACATGGGCGATGTGAGAAGTGCGCTTGAGACTGACAAAGCGCCCAATCCAATTAGACGGTCAAATCTAACCACCTGCAGACATGTAGGTAGTTGTAGATGGCTAAGCTGTTCAGCATGACACTGAATGTGCCAGTATGAACAGTCGGCAGCCAAACGTGGTCAATTTAGTATGCAGGCGCATTGCAGTTTAGCAAAGATAGCAAAGGTGTGAATGAAAGCCGTTGTGAAATAAGCGCACCAAGTTGTCTCAAGTGTACCAAGTTGTCTCAAGTGCACCAGGTTGTCTCACATTGAGCGGAGGTGGCGCACTGTCTACAACGTGACTAAAACACAGGCTTTGTCTCAACAGCATGATTTGAAACAAGCGAGGCACATAACGCTTGTACATTTCGGCAATGGAGTTATACCCAGAATACGCCCCCCCCCCCCATGTCAGAATGACAATATCACGCCACCCGAGCCTTCCTTCCGGTAGCAATGACTTTGAACAGGGCTTGATCACCACAACACATGGATGGTCACGTTCCCATGCATCCGCAACCAAAGCTGTCCTGCGGTGTTCGCGTAGAGCATGCAATAAACCAGATCCTGGTCCCAAACCAAAGGAAAACTCCTTTCCACACCGTAAACTCAGCGCTACCGACAGCTATGCGTGTGAATTGACACGCAAACGCAAATAAGTGCTCAATAGATGCTATTTACCTTGTCTACGAATGCATCTTTTTACGCCAATGCCTGCTCGGGCGCCAGGAGAGCCAATGCCAACGCCTGCTCGGACGTTAGCACACACGGGAAACAAGGATATGCTAACCAGCGCCTGCTGCAGAAACCATACGTCGATCACGAGGCCACGTAATTCCGTTCCAACGGCATAACGTATAACCAGGCTTTTCGCCTGCGCTGCCACAGCCCCGCTTTTTCGTCCACCTGGCACCGGCAGTCAACAGGCAAAATGACGAGGACCGCGCGGGATTCGAGCCCACGTCTCGTCACGGAGCGTGCGCGTGTCCAGTGCCGTGACGCAATGTCGGCAGGACTGCTGCACGCGGTCCCGCCTTCTGAACAGACGAAAACCGACCGGCCGGAGACACCTCTGCACACTCAGACACTCGTGTGTAGCGAACATGCGGTCAGAGACACCTCTACCCACTCAGACACTCGTGTGTAGCGAACATGCGGTCAGAGACACCTCTGCCCACTCAGACACTCGTGTGTAGCGAACATGCGGTCAGAGACACCTCTGCCCACTCAGACACTCGTGTGTAGCGAACATGCGGCCAGAGACACCTCTACCCACTCAGACACTCGTGTGTAGCGAACATGCGGTCAGAGACACCTCTGCCCACTCAGACACTCGTGTGTAGCGAACATGCGGCCGGAGACACCTCTACCCACTCAGACACTCGTGTGTAGCGAACATGCGGTCAGAGACACCTCTGCCCACTCAGACACTCGTGTGTAGCGAACATGCGGTCAGAGACACCTCTGCCCACTCAGACACTCGTGTGTAGCGAACATGCGGTCAGAGACACCTCTGCCCACTCAGACACTCGTGTGTAGCGAACATGCGGCCGGAGACACCTCTACCCACTCAGACACTCGTGTGTAGCGAACATGCGGTCAGAGACATCTCTACCCACTCAGACACTCGTGTGTAGCGAACATGCGGCCAGAGACACCTCTTCCCACTCAGACACTCGTGTGTAGCGAACATGCGGCCGGAGACACCTCTACCCACTCAGACACTCGTGTGTAGCGAACATGCGGTCAGAGACACCTCTTCCCACTCAGACACTCGTGTGTAGCGAACATGCGGCCAGAGACACCTCTACCCACTCAGACACTCGTGTGTAGCGAACATGCGGCCGGAGACACCTCTACCCACTCAGACACTCGTGTGTAGCGAACATGCGGTCAGAGACACCTCTGCCCACTCAGACACTCGTGTGTAGCGAACATGCGGTCAGAGACACCTCTGCCCACTCAGACACTCGTGTGTAGCGAACATGCGGTCAGAGACACCTCTTCCCACTCAGACACTCGTGTGTAGCGAACATGCGGCCAGAGACACCTCTACCCACTCAGACACTCGTGTGTAGCGAACATGCGGCCGGAGGCGAGCGTCGGCCGGCCCGCGCACTCTCTCGTGATATCAAACACGACCCCGGTAGTCGTACACATCGGCCGTGCGATAAACAGACGGCGGGCGCCCGGCCGGTCGTCGCGGCAGCTCGGTCGTCGGCGGCGACGCGGTCCGCCACGCCAGTCGACGGCGCCGACGCGCGCTCACCTGAGGCGGCTCCGTCGTGAGCTGCTTACTGTTGGCGTGCGTGTCGCCGACGGCGTCCACGGCGTGAAGCGCACCGGTCTGCCGGCGGCGGCCGAGCTACGCGGAGCCGGCGCCTCTCGCCAGCCCCCCACAACGGAAGACTATCGCGATCGAGATATCCTGTCGCGTGCACTCGCAGACGCACGGGCGGCACTCAGCACAGCACTCTCTCACTCGCCACGGTACACCCGGCTGCTCCCCTCACAGCGACCGCAAAGAGCCGCGTCCCTCGGCCACCGCACGCGACAATTCACCGGCGGCCAGCACTGCTGCGGCGGGCCCGCTCTCCAGCGTGCGACACAGCCGGCAACAGGTGGGCTGGCGCGGCGTGCCCGGGCGCCTCGGTCGGCCGCGCCGGCTCCAGGCGGCCGCCGTCGGCTCAGACGACTCCAGTCGGCCGCCGTCGGCTCCGACGACTACCGACGCGACACCTGGACGCCGGACGAGTGGCGGACCGGCGATGGGCCGGCTCCGGCGGCGCTCGGCTCGCGCTTGGCACCCGGCGGCCGGTGCGGCACCAAGGTCGCCGGTGCGCCCGTCCAGAGGCCGCTGCCAGACGTGGCGGTGGGCCGCTGTGTCGGGGAGCCGCTCACGTGGGCCGCTGTGTCGGGCGACCACTCGGACAAGCAGTATCGCCACTGATGGGGCGCTACGAGCGAGACGTGGCTGTCCCTCGTCGTGTTGTCGACTTGGCTGTCCCTCGCCGTGTTGGCAACGTTATAGATTCGCTCTGGTGAAACTCTCAACCATCCCAACACGTTCCAGAAGTCCCTGGTGCAGGTCCAAATGAGGCGACGATCGAAACCTGACCAGGGCAATGGAGCCGGCAGGGTGGAATTTTTATAAGCAGCTGGGTGGCGAGGGGATTGTTGGTGTTTCATGATTCTGCTCGTAGGTGGGCCGGGTTAAAGTGATGTTCCACGTGATGGGTGCAAACGCCGCAGGCTCGGTCGTCCTCTCAGAGACGTAGTCTCCGTCATATTCTCTGAGGCGTAGTTTCCGTCGTACAGCCCGCCGTAAGCTTAGACCGAGGATGGCGAAAATCATGGTGAAAAGATAATGATAAAACTGTTTTCAACACTGGAATGGACCTCGGAGGAGAGGGTGGAGCGGGTAGAAACGAGAAATACGAAACTGTCGGCATTTGTGGGAAAATATGTGCAATGTCAGAGGATAACTGAAGCCGTCCGCAAATGTGTGTCACACGCCACGCCCACTCAAAGGAAAACGTTCACACGCCATACTGTCCCTTCTCAAAGTTAATATAAGATTAGGCTGACGGCGTGCACTAAATATCTGGCACCAAAATGTATTTTGAACACAAAATCTGAAGACATCTACCAACCGATGCTGATGGCACTTAACTTGAGCCGCCAAAGGAATTCAGAGTCCTAAGCACGCTTCTAGCTTGGCATGTCGATGAATTTCTCTGGGGAGGTAGATACACAACATTTGGTTGGGCCGGCTCCGACTGTATCACCGACTGGAGACACTCAGCTTCTTGTGAGTTATCCGCTGTGTCCCAAGGGCTTTTAATCGGCGCCGCGCCGAAACAGCCGCTCTGGTTATCGCGGGACACCATTGGCCCCCACGGGCGGTGACGTCACGTGTTTACCTCGCAGTAGAGCGAGCCTCCTCCGGGGAGCCCGAGCCGGCCGAACAATGCGTCTCGCTCGTCAAGGCAGTCGGCGCCCGTTCATCTTCATTACAGTGGAGCGAGCGGATAGTGGTGCCAGCTGCCATCCATGCCGCCGGCGTCGTCAGCCTCGCGATTCAGCCGCCCTGAGAGGACTCTCGGCCCGCGGCTCAGCCGCTCTGAGAGGACTGGTGACCCACCCGGCCCCGGGGCTCAGCCGCTCTGAGAGGACTGGTGACCCGGCTCGGCCGCCGAGCCGCTCTGAGAGAGGACCGGTGGCTTGGCTCGCCAGAGCACTGTGTTGCTCCGAACCTCTATCACAAACACGTGCTCTGCAGACGTGGATCACGCTGCGCTATAGAAAGGCGCGAACTGTATAGAAAGGCGCGAACTGCATAGCAGCTCAGATGGTGCGCATGGCTTCCCCACCCACACGGATCCCCACCAGTGACGCCATCTCTCTCTCTCTCTCTCTCTCTCTCTCTCTCTCTCTCTCTCTCTCTCTCTCTCTCTCTCTCTCTCTCTCTCTCTCTCTCTCTCTCTCTCTCTCTCTCTCTCTCTCTCTCTCTCTCTCTCTCTCTCTCTCTCTTTCTCTCTCTCGCAGCCTCACCAGGGCCGGTCGGAGGAGCCGACCGTGCCAGTAAGCGGCATATCCGCCATCACTCTGTCTGAGCACCTGACTGCTCGCCTGTTCTGCCGGCCTGCCACCGCTCGGCGGAACGCCAATTTTACGACATTGACCCGGGCGACCATCGGGTATTGGAGTTACGCCAACGGGCCGGGCCTCTCACGCCGCACAGACAACGGGAACTGCAATGGCGCTGTCGAATCGCCATGGAAGGTCCGAGAGTTGGCGAGGTGGTTCGAGGCGCCCGGAGAAAAACCTACCAGTTGTAGAACTCCCTTCACTCGAGTAAAAAAAATACACGGCGATGTACCATCCGAACGTTGTGACAGACTGAGGCGAGACCCCGGTGAAGGAAGATATCCGGTGAAGGAAGATAGTATCCTTCAGATCATTTGGCTATCAGCTGATGACGAGTAGCCCTTTATAATTGCAGTGCACTTGCGCCCGTTGCATCCAAGTTTAATTTGTTGATTCGGATTACGTTGCGACCCATTTTGTGTGCAGATAATAAAATTATGCTTCTGTTTCTTCTTCTTCTTTTTAACGATGTATCTACGTTGTTGGGCGTATCCATATCTGCGCACTGAGATGGGGATATGATGCACCCAGGAGGCACATGTTGAAGTATCCCATATGCAATGAAGTGCGGATTTTCACGCAACGAAATCGTGAAGAACAACGCTACTTCTGGGTCAAGACAATGTATCATGGCTCAGGATGCAAAACGGCGAATACACTGAAGATAAACGAGGAATAAATTGCAATGCCTTCAAGTCAAGAAAACAATCAAGCACTGCCATGTGGACAGTTGAGAATTTGCAAAGCGCTGGCATTATTACCATGGTTACCGGGTGCACTCGTGCTGTGCGTGCATATCCAGTTCGTCTGCAGCACATCACCTCCGGATGACGCAGAGGCTCCGCGCGAACACAGCCCATGACGGGCGCGCTCGTACGTCAGCAAGCGTGACGTGCGGCCGTGGGTCACGCCGGCCATAATTCTGACGCCGTAACTCACAGGCGACACGTCTCAAGGGCGTGAAAAATGGCGTCCCACTTGTCAGACGAGCAACCGCCTGGCGCGTGGCAGCCCGGCGCGCGGAAGCCCGGCGAGTCACGGCGACGCGACGGTCGCCGGCCAACAGGTGGCGTCTGCGCCGCGACTTGCGACCTGGAACCTCCAGATCTGGAAGAACCGCGGTGCGGCCCAGACCCTCGCTCGGCCGTGGAGAGACGGTGGTGTAGGGTGGCGGCTGTAGCAGCCAGGATGCAACAGCCAGTGGGATGTTGCAGTCGGAGGAATGCGGCGGTCGGCTGGGTGCGAAATCACCACTCAGATCGGGCCGCTGGAGGAACGGCCGGGCTGGGTTCGTCGCATTGGTGGGCAATGCCGGTCGTACTTCCACACGTGGCTGTGGAAGGGTGGTGCGGTGACTGTGGTGCTGTGGTGCTGTGGTGACTGGTGCGGGTGCCCTGGTCGTGTAGGTATGTGTTGCGAATAGTGCTGGTGCCTTGATGAAAGCGGTTATGTGTCGGGCGGCTGTGAGCCGGTCGTTCCCTTGCTTGCTCGCAATATCACCGGGCGAGAATAGTGTCCCTTCTTCTTTGCCGCATCAGAGGTTGCCGTTCCGCCATATTCGGCGGATGGATAATGACGTTATTCTGCAGCAGCAAGTATCCAATATCGCTCCCAGTCTAGAACGTTTTGCAACGGCCATTCAATGCACGTTTCCGTGGATAAAACTGAATAAACCGTATGTCTTGCTGCCAATACAGACAACACACCAACGCAGGTGTCCCAGATCTCATTCTGTGGTCAATATAAGCTGCGATGTCACCCATAAAAACAATTTCACTTGGTGCCAGAGCTGATAAATCATCTGACAAACACCGGGAAGACAGCTGGAACAGAGCAGCCTAGCTACTGCTCAAATCACGCCCACACCTCACAAATCGACACCTGCCGTCGACAGCTGAAATCAGCATCAAAGGCAAAGGTTCATAGCAAAAGTTGTCAGTCCGTCGTGACGTCATCTGTTGCATTTTTCCACTGTTTCAACCATTGGGCATTCCGGATTTGGTTGAATATCACGCTGTTCAACCAAATGTGACCTTCAGCTTCAGCAGCTGACGACAGCAGCGTCATCACCAGCAGCACGCTGCCGACTCACCTGCCCGCCGCCGGCCGCCGGTGACGCGGCCGAGTCCACTCTGTCGCCTGCGGGGGAGGCGCCTGCGGAGCCGCCGGCGGAGCCGCCGGCGGAGACTGGCGGCAGCCGGCCGCCAGTCGCCGGCTCCTGCCGGTGCGGCCGACCGCGTCTCACGAACGGCGTGTAGTCGTCGCGCTGCTGCACCACGGCCCGGCCGGGCTCGGCCGCGCGCGCCGTGCGCGGCGACCGCGGCGGTCTGGGGGGCGCCGCCGCCGCCCCCGCCGCCGCCCCCGCCGCCGCCTCCGCCTCCTCCGCCACCGCCGGCGACGTCCGGCCGGCGGGCTTGGGCGGCAGCGGCGGCGGCTGCAGCGACAGCCGGATGCTGGCCGCCGACAGGCCGGCCGAGTTGCGCGCGCTGACCGTGTAGGTGCCGGCGTCGGCGGCGCCGCTGTCGGCGATCGACAGCTGGGTGCCCTCGGCCACGCGCCGGATGTGGTAGTGGTCGTCCTCCACCAGCGGGTGGCCGTCATGGTGCCTGTCGGACAAAGAGGCTGTGAGGATGTGAGGCTGCGAGATGTGAAGCTGTGAGATGTGAGGATGTGAGGATGTGAGGCTGTGATGATGTGTGACTGTGAGGCTGTGAGGGTGTCAGGATGTGAGGCTGTGAGGATGTGAGGCTGTGAGGATGTGAGGCTGTGAGGCTGTGAGGATGTGAGGCTGTGAGAATGTGAGGCTGAGGATGTGAGGCTATGAGGATGTGAGACTGTGAGGATGTGAGGATGCGAGGAAGATCGGCTGTGAGGAAGTCAGCAAAGGACGACGGAGGCGAGGGCGGGGAGATAACAGATGGGGAAGCGCCCGCCTCCCCAACTTTAGATCAGAAAACCTTGCGGCTGTTGCATGGAAAGGATCAACTTCAAAATGACTTGCTCCCACCCCCCTCCCCAGCTTTGAGGCGGTGCCAGTGCCACTATATTCAGGAGAAGGGTGTTGCGGTGTCTGTTGGAGAGATAGCGATGTGAAGCAGCCGGTAGAGAGGAGTTGCGGTGTCTGTTGGAGAGATAGCGACTGTGAGGAAGAGTCAGAAGAGGTGTCGGTCGGAGAGCGACGTGAGGAAGTCAGGAGAGAGGAGTCGCGGTGGTGCCTCCCAGGCAGAGAGTGGCTGTGAGGCAGAGTGAGAAGAGAAGCGTCGCGGTTCCTCCAAGGCAGATAGTGGCTGTGAGGCAGAGTGAGAAGAGAGGCGTCGCGGTTCCTCCCGGACAGAGAGCGGCTGTGAGGCCGAGTGAGAAGAGAGGCGTCACGGTAGCGGTCGGACATGGGCCAGACCTGCAGGGGTCACAGCAGCGGGTTGATAGAGGCGCAGGGTTGGACGACCAAAAAGTCGCAGCTGAAGCGCGATTTTATGATCGCGCGACAAGTCGCTGGGTTGTCGCGCTAGCAAAGATGGCGTTAGTTCACTTGATGTGCTGCGCTTTCAGAAAGACTACACGAGCGTCCTGGTGCTCGATAGACCGCCGGTCTGCATGTTGGTCGTGCAATATCTGGGCAGGCACAGAGAGTATAAATTCTAGTAGGTTTCCTGTTTCGCACACAACAAAAAAGATAGCATTCTTCTATGAAGCATAGTCACGGACCCCGCCACCATTCAGGATGAAAGAATGTGTCTTCGAACATCTGTTTAAAGTTTCAATATGCGCCTGCGGTCGTTGCATGGGAAGAATGGAGCAAATATCGCAACATTTCCACCACCAAACCGCATAGTTTTTTTTTAGCATGGCGGAACACATGAGAAGTTTACCAAAGCTTTGCCGTTTTCCTCGTGGACGGGGGGTCAGGGCGAGGGACAGGGGTTAGGGCGAGGTCTTGGCAGCATGCGAAAGGGAAGATGATGGGAACGATCACGAGAAAGATGGGAATAATTCAAACTTCTTAGGCGGAGGCAACGTAGAAAATTAATGCGATGGCGGAACGTTGGAGCATATATTTCGCAAAATAGCTAAAACAAATGTATCCCAGTCAAAGGTAAGAATGCGACGTGGACTTCTGAGTGGCGGCAAGCTATTAGATAAGCAGATTGTCTGCTCCCGTTTGTTGGTTGCTGAGGAGTTTCACAACTGGCGGCGTCGCTGCTATTGCACGCTATTGACGCGCAATCGACCAAGGCAGATTTTGCCCAATATGGCGAACAATTTGTGTGGCGTGAAGATAGGCTAACGAGGAATATGCTGCAGGAAATGGGGCGGGGATGGTCGAGGGGTTAGTGTGTTGAACTCTGGATACAAAGGTCCCGGGTTCAACGCTCGCACCGCTCGGACATTTCTCAATCCAGCGGGCCACCGGCGAAACAGAGTGTGCGGCGCCGATTAGCAGATTGCATAAAATGCGTAGTATATCACCGAATAAAAAACGCAATGGAACAACAGTAGCAGATTTGGTCGTGTGACAGCGTTTCGGCGTTGGTGCAGACCCTCATTGGTGCTGACAAAGACATCCAGCGGGTGGCGAGCGGGCGCCTCATGACGTCATCATGGCTGCGCGGAGCCTGTCCGCCAGATCACCGGATCACCGTCGTGCTGCAGTGGACGGCGGTGCCGGAGCCGAGGCTGGTCCGCGTGTTATCCGGCACGCCGGATCTGACACGCGGGCGCGCGTGTTATCCGGCACGCCGGACACCGTTCCGCGTGTTATCCGGCACGCCGGAGCCGACACCGTTCCGCGTGTTATCCGGCACGCCGGAGTCGACACCGGTCCGCGTGTTATCCGGCACGCCGGAGTCGACACCGGTCCACGTGTTATCTGGCACGCCGGAGCCGACACCGTTCCGCGTGTTATCCGGCACGCCGGACACCGGTCCGCGTGTTATCCGGCACGCCGGAGCCGACACCGTTCCGCGTGTTATCCGGCACGCCGGAGCCGACACCGTTCCGCGTGTTATCCGGCACGCCGGAGCCGACACCGTTCCGCGTGTTATCCGGCACGCCGGAGTCGACACCGTTCCGCGTGTTATCTGGCACGCCGGAGCCGACACCGTTCCGCGTGTTATCCGGCACGCCGGAGTCGACGCCGGTCCGCGTGTTATCCGGCACGCCGGACACCGGTCCGCGTGTTATCCGGCACGCCGGAGCCGACACCGTTCCGCGTGTTATCCGGCACGCCGGAGCCGACACCGTTCCGCGTGTTATCTGGCACGCCGGAGCCGACACCGTCCCGCGTGTTATCTGGCACGCCGGAGCCGACACCGTTCCGCGTGTTATCCGGCACGCCGGACACCGGTCCGCGTGTTATCCGGCACGCCGGACACCGGTCTGCGTGTTATCCGGCACGCCGGACACCGGTCCGCGTGTTATCCGGCACGCCGGAGCCGACACCGTTCCGCGTGTTATCCGGCACGCCGGAGCCGACACCGTTCCGCGTGTTATCTGGCACGCCGGAGCCGACACCGTCCCGCGTGTTATCTGGCACGCCGGAGCCGACACCGTTCCGCGTGTTATCCGGCACACCGGAGCCGACACCGTTCCGCGTGTTATCCGGCACGCCGGAGCCGACACCGTTCCGCGTGTTATCCGGCACGCCGGAGCCGACACCGTTCCGCGTGTTATCCGGCACGCCGGAGCCGACACCGTTCCGCGTGTTATCCGGCACGCCGGAGTCGACACCGGTCCGCGTGTTATCCGGCACGCCGGAGCCGACACCGGTCCGCGTGTTATCCGGCACGCCGGAGCCGACACCGGTCCGCGTGTTATCCGGCACGCCGGAGCCGACACCGGTCCGCGTGTTATCCGGCACGCCGGAGCCGACACCGTTCCGCGTGTTATCCGGCACGCCGGAGCCGTCACCGTTCCGCGTGTTATCCGGCACGCCGGAGCCGACACCGGTCCGCGTGTTATCCGGCACGCCGGAGCCGACACCGTTCCGCGTGTTATCCGGCACGCCGGAGCCGACACCGGTCCGCGTGTTATCCGGCACGCCGGAGCCGACACCGGTCCGCGTGTTATCCGGCACGCCGGAGCCGTCACCGTTCCGCGTGTTATCCGGCACGTCGGAGCCGACACCGGTCCGCGTGTTATCCGGCACGCCGGAGCCGCGGTATGCGCCGGCCGGCGCGGCCGAATTCCCGCCGGGCGCGCCAAATCTCGCTGCGGCGCGCCAAATCTCGCCGGTGAGTCAGCGCTGCCACCAGCCGCGACACGGCGTGTCGATCAGCGGGGCCGCGAGGCAGCCGGCTGTCGCTGCGCCTGACGCGTCCCACCACCGTTCCACCAAGTCCAGCCTGCCCAACTCGGCAGGGCTGGCTCGCGCTGTCCTCTGGTCTCACGGGAGGGGGGGGGCGAGCCACAGATTGATGGTTTCTCATTGGGCTTGAATGGAAAGCTCGAATTCGACGGGTGAACGTTGGGGAGCAGATCGTAGTCCCCTTTTGATTGGCGAATATTCTATGTCTTCGCGTGTCGAAGCTTCGATTGCCTTCAGCTGCTAAGGAAGTGCTCCAAATTAGCTGAATGCTCCTCCTATCCTTTTATCCGCATACGTCGAGAGGTCAGCCCACACGAATATAGAGGCTTCAGTTGTTGAAACCCTTTGGAAACGATGCGCTCGTCTTTTCAACTTCCATCTTCTTCCACACGACACACAGGTGCCTGTCATGATTTATCGAACTCGGCGAACGAGAGACCGACACAGTGAACAGTGTCCTCCTGGTATGCTACCCGACCTAAAAATGTACTTGGTTATTGGTTTTACGACACGTCGACCGTTGAGTCATGTAGCGTCGCCAATCTCTCACGCCGATTGGTCGCGGGCGAAGAGTAGCGACAGGTGAGACTCGAACCCACAACCATTCGATTGTGAGACGAGCATCTTACCCCTAGACCACTCGTCCCCCTAAAAATGTACTTGAATTCCTATTCCTCCTACTTTATTATCTGCTACCCGGGAAGGTGTACCTGAGTACATGTTCCTTCACTTTAATATACCGGCCGATCGACGTTCATTGCCGCCGGCGTAGCATGCTCCCGGCCTCGGCAGGCTGACACACTTGGTGGGATGGTGAGCCAATGCCACCATTTTTCCGGCTTCGGCCAGTGTCCTGACGCTCCCAAATTTCATGGTGCTTTTGTTCCTTGGATT
This sequence comes from Ashinkailepas kermadecensis, assembly GCA_034440615.1. Lineage (NCBI taxonomy): Eukaryota > Metazoa > Arthropoda > Thecostraca > Neolepadidae > Ashinkailepas > Ashinkailepas kermadecensis. The sequence continues at coordinate 94,461 of JAOTOM010004382.1, read as the reverse complement.
CCTCCAGGAACTGCGGCTACAGTGGTTATAGACGGTAGTTACAACTATATTGTAGTTGTTTTATTATCCGTTTATATAAGTGGCGAATAGTTCGCGATGGATAGTGTTTCGTATCACTATGTTCGCAGACAGTGGATACTGACGTTTCTAGCTCCCGCGGAGTCGGTTAAGGGCACGTACGAACCGTGCCACTTTCAATGGGCGACTCTGAACCGAGTCACGACCAAGGTCGAATCTTGCAATGGCGTGCATGGTCTACAGGTGGTTTATATCATTCTATTTATTGGCGAATGGATAAAGCTGATAAGTGATTCTTCTCTACACATCATACACATCTCATCGCGTATTGCTGATACCTGCATCATAAAATGTTTGCTATCCTCGTTAATCATAGAACATTCTAAGCACACAAATCATGTCACCGTTTACGGAACAGATAAGGCCGCGCTCATCAGTACGGCATCAGTGGCGATGTGGATCTGGAAATATCGACAGCGACGCTCCGAATGAGCGGATGCTAGATGTGTCTCCGACGCGAGATGGCAGGTGATTTCATGCCTGCGTCGCGCGGAACAAAGATGACCGTATGGGGAGCCCTACGGGCACGCGTGAAATCTGCAGCTGCCCGTCAGCCTTCGCCTGCGTACTGCGCAGGGAGACGACGAGCCGGTCTGTCTGTAAAGGGGAGCACGGCATTGGGTCAATCTTGAAGCGTCAATGTCATGCAATGTCTTGAACAGCAATTGTACGTCTCTCTCATTCAACATGTCTGGTGCTTCAACCACCCTAGTTCTGGCAGAGAGCGAAGTCACTCATTCACGATAGCTGAGAGGAGAGACGATATGGTGCCAAAGATTATGCATTCATGCACTCGTTTCTGCTGATATTTTGTGCATCCTCTCCAGAGATATTCAGTCCCGCATGTGGGGAAATACTTGTGCTTCCATTAATAATTTGGTGGTTATTCGTGGCACGTGGTACCCCACTCTAGCCAAATGTATCAAGATGCGGTAGCAGCGACGTGTCACGTCACAAATGTGCTTTTTCACGATAGGTGAGCGTCGACGATGCACCCGGTAACTCACAGACTGTGACGGTTCTATTTCAGAGCATCCGATGAGTACCGAGTGGTTTTGTTCTCTGCCTCGTCGCCTACATTTCGCCATTACCATTTCTGCTTTGTTTTCGAAACCTCAAATATATTTTGTGGTATCCCAGTTCATGGCTCTGGCAAAGTGGAACCGATGCGTGGTTTCAGTTCCTGACGATCTTGAATTACATCTGCATCAAAGAACCGCGTCAAGCGAAGGGCATCAAAGAGCTGGGTATCGTCTGCATGCATCGCACGTTAACCGTGTGGCATGTGCTGCGGCATGTCATCTGTGCATGGCCGGCGCAGCGTATGGACTTGGATAGACCCAGGTGCGATCCCGTGCGTCACTGGGAGCTCTGTAGAGTCGTAAAGGGACTGCGTGCAGTAGTTGGGCCATGCAGAGAGCCATCGGCTGTTGATGCAGCACCACTCCAGCTTCCCCAGGAGACGGCCATGCCCGACCCTAAATCAGACATTTCGACGTCTCGGCAGTGACTAGTGACGTCACCGTACATATGTCAAAATGTTTGGTCGCGTGCATGACAGCATCCAGCATGGCCGCCTCCATGGTACACCGGAGCGAAAACCGCATTGCTCTAGACATAGCATATGTTGCTGGGCTAACACACACACACACATATATATATATATATATATATAAATAAATAAAAGTAGTCAAGCAACTTATTTTCTGAAACTTCTCAAAATTAAAAGAGTAAATCTAACCCAGCCTAACCTAACCTAGCCTAAACTGCTTTTGAAGAAAAACAAATCAATTTTTGTTTGAAAATTTGTGTGAAAATTTTTGGAAACGTTTCGGTATTATTGTGCTTTAAGGTGGTAACAGGAACAGTTTTTACACGCATTTGCCTCCATAAAGCAAACAAATGGGTTAGGTTTGGTTAGGCTAGGTTAGTTTATATTTTTAAGTTCGAAATAAAAAAATGAAACAAAATTTCTTCTTTTTGTCTTCATTTCCACAGAAAATAAGTGGTCCCATCATCTTAGTCATTTTCATAAACATGGTATCCTAAATATTTTTTAAACCTAATACTGAAAATTTACCCATTTTTGTCCGCAAAATATCATTTTTAACAATAGCAAATCTCAAAACCAGACATTGAAAAAGAAGTGGTTGAAATCCAAGGTTTTTTTTGGAGGGTACCCTTCTAACTTGTCCAAACTTACCGCGTCCCTGGTTTGCCCCCCCCCCCCCCATTTCGAAACCGTGGTTACACCCATGGGTATCAGATCACAACCAAACCATAAGGATGCTGTTTAATAAATGCAAGGGTATTCTAAAATTGCTCTGATTTCCATTGAATTAAGCGGTGGTTTACCATGGAGAGATTGGACGCTGGTTTCGAATGACCAGGTTCTCCGGTATGGGAAGATGCTGAAAATTAAATATCTGAATTTAACAAAGCAATTGTGCGCTATCCAAATGAGGTCTTCCATCGCACACGCTTTCATAGATATTACACACGAGTCCCGGAATGTAGCGCCCCTCCACCGGTGCCAAAAACAGCGGCCGCGCCGGTCATCATACTGATGACGTCACATGCTTGTTGGCCCGCATTGCTGCCGTGACGGATATTACAGAAATACCGCCGGCCCGCCAGATATGTAGTCTGTTGGCGTTGCTTCGCGGTAGGTCAGGGTGGCTTGTGCTGTGAACGTTAAATTTATGATATTTATTTGTGAAGTGGAGGTCCCATCTTTGTGAAGTGGAGGTCAAGATGGATGGTCATGTTGGCCCGGTAACGCGTCAAATATGATTTATTTTGGGTGCTTTATTTGAAGTGGGACATATCAAATAGGATTCGGTTATCGTCATGTAATTGTCTATCTGTGCCTACTGTTGGTCTCATAATTAGAATACAGCGCATACCTGGGCAGATTCCGTGACCTTCACCAGCCCACTCAGGCATATTATCCACCAAGAGCAAGCAAAATCTGACTTTTTTTAATGGTAAGCATTTTTGGACCTTGTCCAACGCCTCCAAACTGCTCATCTGGACCTTCCAGTGGATATACCACCTAATGTCATCTGTCAGCCGTTTGTCAATCTTGGGCGCTAAACAGCTCTGATAGGTTGGAAGGACTGTGACTCCTGATGCAAGAATACAGAATATTCCACTCGATCAATCACACAGGCAGTCTAGTCATGTTTGACTAATGTTTTCCAGAGTGGTGTGGTCAAAATATTTTGAACGTCTACCCGTGATAGTGACAGCAATCCAAAGACGTCAAACAAATACAGCATTAACAAATGGAAGTTATGGGGTCCAGCAGGCGTCGTATTACCTTTCAAGGCAACATACCTAACCTAAAATATTGCTCTGCATGCTGTGTATGTTTCTTAAACTAACCATTTTCTGACATAGCCCTACCTTCCCCTTGTTTCCTGTATTATAAGGCATGATGGCCTTGATCACTACTCTCATGATGTTAGCATCACCTTCCATTGCTTGGCAAACACCATTCATGGTGCAATAATACAAACATTGCATGTTTGTTTCATTTATCAGCATCAGCAAATGTCCAACGGCAGTGAAAAACATCACCAAAGTAAACCATGTAAGTGAAATTAATCAAATAAGTATATTAAGAATATGCAAATGACTGACGATGTAAATGAACAGGGGCCTTTGGCCCTGCGCCAGCCTTCCACTTGAGCATTCGGCTCAAGCAACCTCCAGTACTGAACCCATCGCTGCGGATGCATGAATACCGTTGCAACCAATAATACCGTTGCAACCATGAATACCGTTGCAACCAATATTTTTGTATTAATGCCTTAAATTCTTTTTTTTTTAAACAAACAAAAAGCAAATCCCATTTCGCTTGGGCACCTACACCACAAAAATGTGCCTGAAAATTGGGTCCGGATTGGCTTCGCTGGTTTAGGAGTGACGTGGAGTTTCTCGTGATGAATACCCAGAGGCGGATGCAGGAGAGGGGCACTGGGGACTTCCACATTGAAAGGTGGCGCCCCTCTGACTGAGAAAAGGATCCCGCTGCGGGAGACCCCAACACACCTCGCCTCCGCTCAGCGTTTTTTTTAAAGCCAAAGGCGCCCCTGTCAGAGAAATAAGCGCACCCTTACGAGGAAAAGTCGCCATCTTGAGATAAGAATGTTCCCCTTTGGCATACTCGAGTGCATCCTCCTCCCATTTTTCCTGTTGCTCTGCTGACTTCATGCAATTGATAATAAATGACCTTAGGTAAATACATATATATATATATATATATATATATATATATATATATATATATATAATAGAAATAATATTCATATGTAAAAATAGGCGCGTATTCTATGTCAATACATATCCGATGGCATTTTTGCTTCTTTAGTGGGTCTCAGTTCGTAAGGTCACGAGGAGCCATCTCCCCCCCAGCCCAAGGTGGCATCAGAGGCTGGCCGGGCCAGGGTTAACGACGTGTAGTCGGTGACGGCCGACAGCAGCAAAGGGCATTCCACACATAGCGCTTGCAGTGCGGTTGGCATCGCCGGCGCGTGTCGATCCTAGTGGCGGCCGGGTGGCCGACGGCTCCGACGGGGGCGCTGAGCGTCGGCAGAACGCTCCGCCGCAGACGGGCGGCTGGGTGGCCGACGGCTCCGACGTGGGCGCTGAGCGTCGGCAGAACGCTCCGCCGCAGACGGGCGGCCGGCGCGGCGGGAGCGTCTCACCAGCGTGTCACGTGTCACGTGTCACGCAGCAGCCAATCAGCGTCCGCGGAGCCAACGCTCGCGGAGCAGCTGCTCAGCTGGTGGTGGTGCCAGTCGGGCGGCTGTTCGGTTGGTGGTGGTGCCAGTCGGGCGGCTGTTCAGCTGGTGGTGGTGCCAGTCGGGCGGCTGTTCAGCTGGTGGTGGTGCCGGTCGGGCGGCTGCTCAGCTGGTGGTGGTGCCGGTCGGGCTGCTGTTCAGCTGGTGGTGGTGCCAGTCGGGCGGCTGTTCGGTTGGTGGTGGTGCCAGTCGGGCGGCTGTTCAGCTGGTGGTGGTGCCAGTCGGGCGGCTGTTCAGCTGGTGGTGGTGCCAGTCGGGCCGCTGTTCAGCTGGTGGTGGTGCCGGTCGGGCTGCTGTTCAGCTGGTGGTGGTGCCAGTCGGGCGGCTGTTCAGCTGGTGGTGGTGCCGGTCGGGCTGCTGTTCAGCTGGTGGTGGTGCCAGTCGGGCTGCTGCTCAGCTGGTGGTGGTGCCAGTCGGGCGGCTGTTCGGTTGGTGGTGGTGCCAGTCGGGCGGCTGTTCAGCTGGTGGTGGTGCCAGTCGGGCTGCTGCTCAGCTGGTGACGGTGCCAGTCGGGCAGCTGCTCAGCTGGTGGTGGTGCCAGTCGGGCGGCTGTTCGGTTGGTGGTGGTGCCAGTCGGGCGGCTGTTCAGCTGGTGGTGGTGCCAGTCGGGCGGCTGTTCGGCTGGTGGTGGTGCCAGTCGGGCTGCTGCTCAGCTGGTGACGGTGCCAGTCGGGCTGCTGCTCAGCTGGTGGTGGTGCCGGTCGGGCCGCTGCTCGGCTGGTGGTGGTGCCAGTCGGGCCGCTGTTCAGCTGGTGGTGGTGCCAGTCGGGCGGCTGTTCAGCTGGTGGTGGTGCCAGTCGGGCTGCTGCTCAGCTGATGACGGTGCCAGTCGTGCGGCTGTTCAGCTGGTGGTGGTGCCAGTCGGGCTGCTGCTCAGCTGGTGGTGGTGCCAGTCGGGCCGCTGTTCAGCTGGTGGTGGTGCCAGTCGGGCCGCTGTTCAGCTGGTGGTGGTGCCAGTCGGGCTGCTGCTCAGCTGGTGGTGGTGCCGGTCGGGCCGCTGCTCAGCTGATGACGGTGCCAGTCGGGCGGCTGTTCAGCTGGTGGTGGTGCCAGTCGGGCTGCTGCTCAGCTGGTGGTGGTGCCAGTCGGGCCGCTGTTTAGCTGGTGGTGGTGCCAGTCGGGCGGCTGTTCGGCTGGTGGTGGTGCCAGTCGGGCGGCTGTTCAGCTGGTGGTGGTGCCAGTCGGGCCGCTGTTCAGCTGGTGGTGGTGCCAGTCGGGCGGCTGTTCGGCTGGTGGTGGTGCCAGTCGGGCCGCTGTTCGGCTGGTGGTGGTGCCAGTCGGGCGGCTGTTCAGCTGGTGGTGGTGCCAGTCGGGCTGCTGCTCAGCTGGTGGTGGTGCCAGTCGGGCGGCTGTTCGGCTGGTGGTGGTGCCAGTCGGGCCGCTGTTCGGCTGGTGGTGGTGCCAGTCGGGCGGCTGTTCAGCTGGTGGTGGTGCCAGTCGGGCGGCTGTTCAGCTGGTGGTGGTGCCAGTCGGGCCGCTGTTCAGCTGGTGGTGGTGCCAGTCGGGCGGCTGTTCGGCTGGTGATGGTGCCAGTCGGGCCGCTGTTCAGCTGGTGGTGGTGCCAGTCGGGCGGCTGTTCGGCTGGTGGTGGTGCCAGTCGGGCCACTGTTCAGCTGGTGGTGGTGCCAGTCGGGCTGCTGCTCAGCTGGTGACGGTGCCAGTCGGACTGCTGCTCAGCTGATGACGGTGCCAGTCGGGCTGCTGCTCAGCTGGTGACGGTGCCAGTCGGACTGCTGCTCAGCTGGTGGTGGTGCCGGTCGGGCTGCTGGCTAGCTGGACCGATTAGTCTCGACTCGAGTTTCCTCGAAGCGACCAGGCATTTTCGGATGTTTTTCCATGTGGTGGATTTGAATGTCTGTATGACGTCAGAAAGCAGCTGAACAGGCCCGGCGCTAAGTAGCTTACACAGCGTTGTGCCAGGTGCGGTACTGTCGCTCGGTTTCTGTACTGTCGGTACTGTACTGTTTGGTCTCTGTGCTGTCGGTACTGTGCGTTGGCTCTCTGTACTGTACTGTTTGGTCGCTGCGCTGTACTGTTTGATCTCTTCACTGTACTGCTTGGCCTGGGTTCTGGCTTCTCTGACGTTCATGTCCGTTCCGTACCTCCATCTGGCTGAGTGGCATGCGATGTTCTGCGATGGGCTGCCATACTGGCTGCCATACTGGCTGCCATGTCGCCCATGTATCAGTGATAGTTTGGCGCCCGTAAATAATCTGTCAGCTACAAATCCAGACACCGCGCAGCCTGGCTTTGGTGTCGGCTGGAACACATTGTGAAATTATTCGTTGTTTGGCAGAACTTGATATCGGTAAATGGTTGAAATCAGTGTGTTCCCACTGGCGGATCTAGCCCACCGGTTTGGGGGGCCAACTTTCGGTTTACGGCGTCAGCCTCCCCCTCCCCCTTCCGGGGGAGGGGGAGGGGGAGCCTGACCAAACAATTATAACAAAATACCTTTAAAATTGGAGATTATTTCACTCGGAACGCTATTTTTTAACCTCAGCAAAGGTTACTGCATTTTAATTCAGTTTACTTTTGTTGGTTTGGGGGCCAAAAGACACTATGCCCCCCCCCCCCTTTGAAGCGCTTAGGGGGGCCATGGCCGGAATGCCCCTCCCCCCCCCTGGATCCGCCAGTGTGTGTACTATCACTGATATTGTTAGCAGTGATTGGAGCATTAGTGATCAGCCGTGGTTTGCTAGTTATATTTTACGTTATATTGACTGAACATAAAAATACTGAACTAGGTATGTGCACGTTAAGTTTGTAGTGTGGATGTGGTATCAGCTGACGCAGCGAGATGACACTTAGCAGGTGTAGGTATGCAGCAGCTGTCGAAGCTGGTGTCGCCCAGCAGGCATACCGGCCTGTCGTTCGCGAGTGACAGTCAGCTGATAGTGGATGTCGCCAATGGCCGGAGGTCGGTGTGGCGCACCTGCCGGGGGGGATAGCGCGCGCACGATCAGCCGTTTTCTGCTGCAGTGGTGCCGGCGGACAGCCAGTGCTTGGCGCCGTCAGCTGTTGGGCAATGATGTTATTGCGACAAGTGATGGCCACACTTTCTCCTCTGCTCCACGCGCGGCCTCTGCCGGCGGCGGGGCAGCCAGGGAATGTGCGGTCCGTTTCTGGGGCCAGCCGAGTCTCGCCGAGAGGCGGCACCTTCTGCCGGTCCGACTGCAGCAGATGTACGTCGTCGCCGACGTGTCTGGCAGGAGCGTTCCCGTTGATACGGCCCACCCCGAGATGAGGTGGTGGGGGGGGCTGTGTGGGGGGGCTGTGTTGCCGACGTGTCTGGCCGGAGCGTTCCCGTTGATACGGCCCACCCCGAGATGAGGGGGGGGGGGCTGCGCGGCTTCTGGCGCGGTATGTTTGTCTAGTTTGACGAACTGTCCGGCCGGATGAGGCCGCGCCATGGATGATGTACGCCTGGATTGGAAACTCCGCGTCGGCGCCTTTGATCTGCGCGTATCAGCGGCACCAACCTGCCACCTAGCGGAGGGTAAGCAAAAACATGGAAACGCGGCCAGTTTTAGGCCGTGCGCCTATGGGAGTTCGGGGTACGCATTTCGTATTGACATTTTTTTCAATTGATTCAGCCACCCCAGGAGGATTGCATCTGCCTTTCATGATACAGACTTGATCAAGGAACCTTACCGTTTTTTCCTTATTGATTTATTACGCTCCGTTCCGAAGTTGTGATGCGAAGTCAGGGCATCTGTGAGAGGGAGCCGAATTCCCCGAAAGGGTCGGCCCACCGATGTTGATTTCCTAAAATGATCGGAGGGGCAAAGTGCATGAAGGCAATAGGCAGACTAAATTGAATAGGAGGGGGGTCACATTCCATAGGCTTCCATGTTAGAAATTGAAATTATTTCAGGTGGGGGGAAGCAAGCATTGAGGGGGCAGTTTCACTCTCAAAGATAAGAATGGGCGGTTCTGCTTTCGCTCCCACCATCCTTGCTCTCTCGATATGTGGCTGATATTTTCCGGTGGAGTGGTTTACACAACTGAATGGGAGAGTACAGACTTCGGCGTATCCACCAATCCGCAAAGAGGATCGAGCGGAAGTTCAATGGAGGGTACAAGCCTCCTCCTCCTACATCATACCACTGACAGATTTATGATTTTGCCAAGGAGGAGTCATTTCTCCAGAGGGGCGGCTCTTGGTCTAGAACAGTTATACGGGGTACACTCCGATCTCCCAGAGAGGCACCATTTGTTTTTGTCTGAGGAATGCCTTTCGCCGAAAAATTCGCGGCGTGCGTTTAGACTCCCGGAGGACTGCCGTTCCCAGGCCGAGGAGCGCGTTGCGCTGAGAAATTCGAGGCAGGGGCACACTGGAACCTCCAAGAGAGGCGTCCTTCGGGTCATAAGGGGTGCCACTTTCGCTTCCTTCCCTTGGATCAGCCCTTGCAACATACCCTAGCTGGCAACGCCACTACCTCTCGCCGATTCGCTACCACTTGCCAGTCGTTCGACTCAGGGGTGTTGTTTTACATACCTTTGAGGGGAACTGCCACCTTAATGTTTGCTTAACCACGCCCGCAATTATTTCAACTTCTAACATTGGAGCCAATGGAATGTCCCCCCCCCCCCACCCCTCCCCAATTCATTTTGGTCGGCCCATTGCCTTCATGTACTTTTCCCCGTCCAATCATTTCAAGATCAAGATAAAGATAGAGAGATAAGAGATAAAGATTCAAGATAAAGATCATCAAGATATCAACATCGGTGGGCCGACCCTTGGGGAGAGGTGGGCTCCCTCTCACAGATGTCTTCACTTCGCACCACGACAACTTCGGAACGGAGCGTAATAAATAAATAAGGAAAGAACGGTGAGGTTCCTTGATAAATGCTGTATCATGAAAGGCTGATGCAATCCTCTTGGGATGACTGAATCAATTATAAAAAATGTCAATACGAAATGCGTACTCTGAACTCCCATAGGCGCACGGCCCAAAACCTGCCGCGTTTCCGTGTTTTACTTACCCTCCGCTAGGTGGGCTGATACGCAAACAGCTGTTGGTTTCCAATCCAGGCGTGCATGATCCCTGGTCCATAATCCATGATCCATGGCCGCGCTGCGTGGGACCGCCGCTCCTCGCCACAGGTGTGTGCACATTTGATATTTTAAAAAAATATTGACTTGCTCAGTAGGCAGGCTACCGTTTGAACGCTATGGCGAGGTATTACTGGATGACTGAGAAATTGTTATCGAGGTGAGGCGAGGCGTTCCAGGCACCATATTTCCCCGCAGGTGCGTCGCTGATCGGGAAAAAAGCCTAAGGGGAGGGATGCACTCAGACCCATCCACAGAGAGCACATTTTCCCCGGATGGACGCCTTTCACTGCAAATCTCGATGACAGGTTGCACTTGAGCTTTCCGGGGGAGGGAGAAGGCACCCTTGGCTGAAGACTTCGCGACGACACGGTGGTCGGGCATTCTCAATGTGGCGCTGTTTCCCGATCCGGGGCGTGGCGTTCTCCGATCAGGGCACGTCGTGCTCGATCAGGGAGGGGCCACACACCTCAGTGCCCACCATCGCCACTCTGGATCGGCTCACGGGAGTGTGCGAATGAGGCGGCCATCTTCCACAGAAGCAGGAGGCGGGGGGGGGGGGGATAGGTACGTCCCGTCAACATATTCGGAACTTAACATTAGGTCCATGGATGCTACATGAAATAATCGACTAAAGCGTTCGATGCTCTTCTCCTGGATGGCCTCATGAGTGGGGGAGGGGGCCTCATGAGTGGGGGAGGTAGGGGCACGGCCTCTACAGTTAGCATGTTGGGCTATCAGATGTCGATGTATTTCCCTATTTAGCCCGATGTTCATGTATTGCCCTACTCTTGCTGTTGTCAGTGCATTGTGCGGCCCCGTGCAATCCCCACATTGTGATGCCCGCGCACATCAACTAATCGCGTGGTCCGTTTCCTTGCACGTAGTATTCCGCTCGGCAGGCTCGTGCCACCGCACTGACGAAGCCTCGGCGGCGCTGAAACCGCTGTACCGACAGGCCGCCGTCTGCGCGGCCGACAACACACAAACCCGGCACCGCTGCAGTGTTGGCAATCACGCCGCCATCTCGCAGTCGTCCACATACGTCATCGCAATCAGCTGACTGAAATGCAGCCACTCCCACCGGAAGACGTTCACGGGATGACTGGGCGCCGAGAGTGATGGATGGTCCAACGGAGCCATCTGGCCTGGATGGATGGATGTCCGGGTGGTCCGCACAGGGTAGCCGCACTGTTCCGCCATGTATTTCTATTTGTCTGTTTCTACGCGGACGACAACCACTTTCAATTTTCGCTAAGTATTGAGTATTAGACTTCACGGTACTCATGCATACCGGGAAGTAAACATATATATACCGTTAAAAATACTTCGCTCAACACAGGACAGTGTTATCCACTTAAATACCGGTGGCGCAGTGCCCCAACATCTCCTTTCCATGAGGCAACCATAATACAGGTGTGCACTTCAATGGTAATAAGCACGTAGCAGGCGGGCACAGAGTAATACACATGAATAATTCAGTATACGTTATCATTCCATGCGAGAAAAGGAGGATCAACTGTCCTATTGATGGTGAAAAGCTTAGTCGTTTCGTGTCACATGCTTCTCAATAACCAGCCACTTTTTATTTATTATTGCCATTCTCTGTCATTTAACCACACTATTAATATATTTACCCGTAATGGTGACTTACGGTTTTGGCCAATGACTCTTAGAATTTGATAGAAAATCGCCTTTCATGTCTTGCGTCGTGTGGTTGAGTACTGCAAGTCCCTGAGCAAAAGCGTCATCTGGGTGTGTCTTAAGTGTTTAAGTGCTTAAGTGTGTCATCTGGGTGCAAGCACGCACGTTATGTAGTTGAGTGGTGGAAGCCTATGGCCTTTGGCGTTAGCCGTGTGTCACCTGGGTGCTAAACACATGTGTTTCTGGTGAGAGTTCTCCGTTGATCTCAGGCTGCCAGAGGTCATTGCAATGGTGTTGTATCCGAGGGCCCGAACTGCGCACGGAGTAATTACCGCGGCCATTCAGCCCAATTGCGAGGATTTATTTACGAACAACCAGTCCGGAATTATATGTCCGGTGCCACGAAACAAGAGTTCATGGAGGTATTTAACGCTTTTGCCTCTTCATTCCGTCAAATGCACATATGTGTAATGCTACCTGTCGATAATATTGTTGTTTGATCCTCTTTTCTCACAATGGTGGTAGCGTGCATGCTACTCGGACAATACGACCAGTGGCCAAGCCAGGACCATGTCATACGGATGGGGCTAAGAGCCTCACCTTGTTTTGTTCCCTTTGTTCTCAGTCTTAGGGCAACTGTCTTTTTCGCTGCCAAGTGTGAAGTATTATAGCCAGATGTAGCCATATGGCCAGGTGCTCATCTAAATACACCGCTGATTGTGGCTGTTAATGTGGTACTTCGGTAGACAAAGGAATGCTGGCGCATTGGAAAGGACATCTCAACGTCTCAGAGACGGTTAAAATCAGAAGGCTATTTAGATACTCCCTCCTATTTTCCCGTGGTGGTCGGAAAAGTGCCGAGAGGCGTTATGTGCCAGAAATAGGGCGCTTCGTACCTTTAATATAAATAGTTTTGTACGCCACATTTAATAGCTTTCCGCAAAGCACGGGCATTCGCTAGGCGTACTATCGCCAAAGCGAAACGAGAACCATGAAAAGCATACGTCAACACGTTCAATCGATCCACATCATTGTCATCTGTATGGTCCCGCATTAAGCGCTTTTCTGGAAGGTATACCACAATTCCATTTCCCATCTCACACATGGCCGGTCGAGATATCATTGACCTGGAAGAAGTAGCGGGCGAGATGGGACGAGCTTTGTCAGCACGCTCGAAAAATAGTATTAGCGTGCGCTTCTCGACCTACAAGGCTCGAGGCGAAGCACACCCCCTTGATTTTTCAACCACAGACCTCCTCGAATACAACATTCCATGTTCTACTTCCGAGCTGACCGCAGCAATCAGCACTCTGAAGAGCGTGGCAGAGGGTCCGGATACATTGCATAATGATATCATTAAACGTTTACCAACAACAGCCTTAGACACGCTCCTGAAAGCACTAAATGACATATGGACAACGGGCACGTTTCCATCCTCGTGGCGGAAAGCAATCGTAGTGCCTATGCGCAAGCCAAATAAAACCGGTAAGGACCCACTACATTATCGCCCAAACTCGCTCGCATGCTCCTTATGTAAGCTATTTGAAGAAAAAAAATCGTGAATGTCCGACTAATGTGGTTTTTAGAACATAACAATCCTCTCTCTATGATACAGAGTGGTTTCCGAAAACATCGCAGCACTCTTGATTACGTTTTAACACTCGACTCTGTTGTGCGCTCTGGCTTTAGGAAGCAATGCCACACAGCAGCGATATTTTTCGAAATTAACGGAGCATATGATACTGCATGGCGGCACGGTATTCTTATGAAGTTGCACCTCATGGGTATCAGAGGCTCTAAGGGCCAGGTGCTCATCGAGCCATATGGCCAGGTGCTCATCTAAATACACCGCTGATTGTGGCTGTTAATGTGGTACTTCGGTAGACAAAGGAATGCTGGCGCATTGGAAAGGACATCTCAACGTCTCAGAGACGGTTAAAATCAGAAGGCTATTTAGATACTCCCTCCTATTTTCCAGAAGCACCGAAGTCGAGCTTGTCATATTTACTAGCATTGTGCAGCTCAATAAAATCGAGGTAATTTTGCCAGTGGTACACAACACGGCCAAAAGCCAACTTTTGCAAAAGTGGTGTTTGGTGTCCTCTGCCAGAAAACGAGAGATGATTTGCGATGCCTTAATGTTGTAAAGCACACTTGTAGCTCCGTCAATCGCTTTTAGTGGCGTAGCTGCCGTTGTTGTGCTTCCACACACCTGGCTGCAAACGTCTCGGGGAGAGGGCCCATCGACCATCACAGCGGTCGACATCAACGGCACGGTGGCAGGCCGGTCAAACTCAACAAGACACACACGCGGTCATCACGAACCCCGCTCAGCAGCCGACCTCACGACGTTCCTATGTGTTGTGCGAATGTCGAGTTTCACATTGTTATGCAACACAGTGCGCAATCTGTGAGGGCACAGGGAGAAACACGATAGCCATCTGCATGCATTGGCCCGATAATGACCTGGTGGTGTTGCATGCATAGATGGCTGCACCTGCGTACGGTTACGTGTGTTCGGTAACACAGAAGCGTTCCGTTTTGTGGTGGGTGGCGGACGCGGTGCCGTTCGTGCGCTAACTAAGGGCGAAATCGGCGTGCGCAAGATGCCTCGATTCTCCGAGCTGACGTGACCGGAACGCCTCGGCGGAGCCCCTGGAATTATTACCGGTAATGGTAATAATTCCAGACATTGCATTGGCGGGCGGCGATGGTTTCCAATTGTCGTGATCGTTTCTGCCCAACTCGGATGAATCATTCATCGTCGATCAAACAACTAGATTGATGTCGTTAGAGATGATAAGCTCCTGTCCACAACTCGAGCGTTTGATTCCGCAGAGGTCCATGTTCAATGAGTCGTGATAAAAATACAGCCAGACTTATCGATTATTAGGAGTGGATCACGGCAGGGTCGGGGCTGTTTTTGACCTGCAAGTGCACGTTGATGTGCGGGGTGATGCGCAAGGTGACGTGCGGTGTGATGTGCGGGGTGATGCACAGGTGATGTACAGGGTGATGTACAGGGTGATATACGGGGTGATATTCAGGGTGATGTACAGAGTGATGTACGGGGTGATATGCAGGGTGATGTGCGGGGTGATTCACTGAGTGATGTACGGGGTGATATGCAGGGTGATGTGCGATGATATGCGTGGTGATGTACACAGTGATGTACGGGTGATGTAGAGTATGATATACGGGTGATATGCAGGGTGGTGTGCAGGGTGATGTGCAGGATCGTTGCACAGGATAATCGAAAAGTCATAATAGATCACATACTGCTCAAAAGAAATGGACATACAACTTTCGTGTAGAAGCTAGGATTCTGTTCGAACTTCCCGCTTTCTAGATGCGGGAACATAACACATTTTTATATTTTAAATGAAATAATTTCATTTGTAGGCAGTTCCTATTATACGTACCAGAACGTCTGGACATCTCTGTAAATACACGGCATGTGATGCCTTTAGTGTAGCTATTTATTACTCCCGTATCACAGTTCGCACACCGAGTTTTCTGCTCCTGCAAATCTGGCTCGGTCAGGTGGGACATGAGTTCCTGAGTAAATAAGGTTTGGTAGGGTATACTGGCGTTTCTGTGTAACTAAGGCTTGGTTAGGTGGGCTGGAGTTACATGGTGCATCTTCGGCTTGGTAAGGTATGCTGGAGTTCCTGTGTAACTAAGGGCTGAAGTTCCTGTGCAAAGAAGGCGTGGCAGGTTGGGTTGGAATTCCCGACTCTAGTCGGTATACCACGAGAATGAATACTGATTGCTCACCGAGTTCGTTTCATTGGCTCGACCGTCGGCTGCCTTCCGAAGCAGAAGGGAAAACGAACAGCGTTGGCTGACGAGGCCGGATATGACACATGAACCCTCCCTCCCCACCTCCCAATAAGTCCGTCATATCGTGGCCATGGCACGGTGTTGGAGGGGATCAGACGGCGCCGGTTCTGTGTGAGTGCAACCTCCTCCCCCCCCACACACACTCCACCCCCGTTGCGCATTCGGCGCGCTTGGCTTGGCTGCCGACTCTGTTGACGCGAATGACGCAACGGCGACCGGGGCGTCAGCACCTGGCCCAGCTGAGACGAGGGTCGGCGTCGGCACCTGGCCCAACTGAGACGAGGGGGGTCGGTGCCCGGCCCAACTGAGACGAGGGTCGGTGCCCGGCCCAGCTGAGACGAGGGTCGGCGTCGGCACCCGGCCCAGCTGAGACGAGGGGGTCGGTGCCCGGCCGAGCTGAGACGAGGGGGGTCGGTGCCCGGCCCAACTGAGACGAGGGGGCTCGGTGTCCGGCCCAGCTGAGACGAGGGTCGGCGTCGGCACCCGGCCCAGCTGAGACGAGGGTCGGCGTCGGCACCCGGCCCAGCTGAGACGAGGGTCGGCGTCGGCACCCGGCCCAGCTGAGACGAGGGTCGGCGTCGGCACCCGGCCCAGCTGAGACGAGGGTCGGCGTCGGCACCCGGCCCAGCTGAGACGAGGGTCGGGGTCGGCACCCGGCCCAACTGAGACGAGGGTCGGCGTCGGCACCCGGCCCAGCTGAGACGAGGGGGGTCGGTGCCCGGCCCAGCTGAGACGAGGGTCGGCGTCGGCACCCGGCCAAGCTGAGACGAGGGTCGGCGTCGGCACCCGGCCCAGCTGAGACGAGGGGGTCGGTGCCCGGCCGAGCTGAGACGAGGGGGGTCGGTGCCCGGCCCAACTGAGACGAGGGGGTCGGTGTCCGGCCCAGCTGAGACGAGGGTCGGCGCGTCGGCACCCGGCCCAACTGAGACGAGGGTCGGCGTCAGCACCCGGCCCAGCTGAGACGAGGGGGTCGGTGCCCGGCCCAATTGAGACGAGGGTGGTCGGTGCCCGGCCCAGCTGAGACGAGGGTCGGCGTCGGCACCCGGCCCAGCTGAGACGAGGGTCGGCGTCGGCACCCGGCCCAGCTGAGACGAGGGTCGGCGTCGGCACCCGGCCCAGCTGAGACGAGGGGGGTCGGTGCCCGGCCCAGCTGAGACGAGGGTCGGCGTCGGCACCCGGCCCAGCTGAGACGAGGGTCGGCGTCGGCACCCGGCCCAGCTGAGACGAGGGTCGGCGTCGGCACCCAGCCGAGCTGAGACGGGGGGTCGGCGTCGGCACCCAGCCGAGCTGAGATGAGGGCCGGCGTCGGGTGCCAGCGGGCCGGTCCAGCCCTCACGCCAGCTGCTCTGCACCCTGTCTCGTCTCATCTCTGACTCTGCACCCTGTCTGTCCACTCCATCCGAACCGATTCCCATACACATCCCATGCGGACCTCGTCCACGTCCGGTCCGAGCCTCACCCCCGCACCATCCGAGCTGCATCCTGCATCTCGTCTGCACCGCATTCTCGTACCATCAAAACCTCATCCCCCAAGCTATCCAGGCTTCATAGATAGAGGGGGGGCCGGGTGCCGACCCCCCTCGTCTCAGTTGGGCCGGGTGCCGACACCGACCCTCGTCTCAGCTGGGCCGGGCATCGACCCCCCTCGTCTCAGCTGGGCCGGGTGCCGACGCCGACCCTCGTCTCAGTTGGGCCGGGTGCCGACACCGACCCTCGTCTCAGCTGGGCCGGGCATCGACCCCCCGTCTCAGCTGGGCCGGGTGCCGACGCCGACCCTCGTCTCAGTTGGGCCGGGTGCCGACACCGACCCTCGTCTCAGCTGGGCCGGGCATCGACCCCCCTCGTCTCAGCTGGGCCGGGTGCCGACGCCGACCCTCGTCTCAGTTGGGCCGGGTGCCGACACCGACCCTCGTCTCAGCTGGGCCGGGCATCGACCCCCCTCGTCTCAGCTGGGCCGGGCACCGACCCCCCTCGTCTCAGCTGGGCCGGGTGCCGACGCCGACCCTCGTCTCAGTTGGGCCGGGTGCCGACACCGACCCTCGTCTCAGCTGGGCCGGGCATCGACCCCCCCCGTCTCAGCTGGGCCGGGTGCCGACGCCGACCCTCGTCTCAGTTGGGCCGGGTGCCGACACCGACCCTCGTCTCAGTTGGGCCGGGCACCGACCACCCTCGTCTCAGTTGGGCCGGGCACCGACCCCCCTCGTCTCAGCTGGGCCGGGTGCTGACGCCGACCCTCGTCTCAGTTGGGCCGGGTGCCGACGCGCCGACCCTCGTCTCAGCTGGGCCGGACACCGACCCCCCTCGTCTCAGTTGGGCCAGGCACCGACCCCCTCGTCTCAGTTGGGCCGGGCACCGACCCCCCTCGTCTCAGCTGGGCCGGGTGCCGACGCCGACCCTCGTCTCAGTTGGGCCGGGTGCCGACACCGACCCTCGTCTCAGCTGGGCCGGGCATCGACCCCCCTCGTCTCGGCTGGGCCGGGTGCCGACGCCGACCCTTGTAATTGCCGATCCCACCCCAGCCTCACCCTTGTAATTCCCAACGTCACCCCCGTCATCTCCCTGTCAACGTCTGATCTGCATCGTCATCACGGCGTCACCTCCCCGTGTCTCCTCCGCGCCATCCCCACCACATCCCCGTCTTATCCCCCGACGAGGCACCACCTTTCCGTGGTGGGGGGATTGCGTGCCCCAAGGACCCGGCGGACCAGGCCACCGGTCCACTGGTGGGGGGCGAGACTAAGAGTACCTCACTCGTCCTTCCATCCATACGCTTCCATTCCAATGCCCATCCTATCTCAACGTCTGTGTCCTCCACCTGGCCCTGCAACATCAACTCTCCGTACTACGAGCAGGTAGGGCAACTTCCCCGGTCCCGCCCATCAGCTCAGCTTTATCGGGGAAGCTGCGGCCCCCCCCGGGCCTCGGCCCGTCCCCCGGGGTTGATGGAGTCCTGGAGGCTGAGGTCCCCCGTCGCACGGTGCTAGTTGTGACGAGGAACCAACACGCCTCTTTAGTACTGATATCCCGGAGGGGCGGGCGGGTTCGTATGGCCCCATGCGGACCAAGTGGCTTGTCGCCTCGGGTCGGTGGTCCGGGCTTCATTCTGGTGCTTGCTGGCCTGGCCGGCAGGGGTCAAGGGGTGGGTGGTGCTGGATCCCGGCCGTGGTGATGAGTACCTCTCTACCGGCCGGGGATGGCATCGCCTGGCCCGCATCGCTCCTCGGGTACCTGACGCCCTCCCGTTGTTGGGATACAGGCGCCCCCCCCCCCGGTAGGGCCACTGTGTGGTGGGATACCACGAGGAGCCGAAATAAACGCACACTTTCATGGATAACTCAACTAAACAAACCCACCCTGGACCTCTCAGAAAGGGACAGAATGTTAGCTTCCCTTCCGGAAGTCGTATCACCCGCCCGACACCTGCAGAGGCGTACCGCCCTGCAAGTTCACCGTCCCGCACCGTGGTCCCTACCACTACTTCTCATAGAGGAAGTATAGTTGGAAACAATAGTTGGGAAGCCAGATCACCCTCTCCGCGAGTACTTGTATTAAAATCTAGTGAGCCTGAGAAGAACCTATCTGCACTTTCGCCCTTTGAGCGTTAACGCGGATGCGATAAATTGGGTGAAGTAGTGAGATGTGAGAAGCTGCGAGATGGATCAATCGAAGTGGAGTTTCAGAGTGCAGACGACGCTAAGAGGACCCTCGAAGTAACGGAATTAAAATACTGCGTAAGGGAACAGGGTAAGACGATGGACGTTTCCATACCTAATGTGGTCGAGCCCCATAGGACAAAAAAAAAAACTCAAAAGGCGTTATAAACTGCTTTGATCTTAAAGACGTATCGGATTCAGAAATCGTCGATGGCCTATCTGAGTACGGTGTCGTGGAAGCGCGCAGGATCAAGGTGAGGAGAGGGAGCGACCTGCAAGCAACAAACAACATTATTTTAACTTTTAATTCGACAGACCTTCCCGCTACAGTGTGCGTAGGATACGTGAAGGTAAAGGTATACGTTTTCATCCCGCACCCGATGAGATGTTTTAGGTGCCAACGTTACGGACACACTACCCAATATTGCCGCGGCCGCCCGACCTGTGGTAGGTGCGGCACGTCAGAAGACCCTGACGGGAAGTGCGATTCGGAACACCTGTGGTGTGTCAATTGCGGCCATGGCCAAGTAGCACATTCTGCCTTTGACAGAACATGTCCAGCATACCTGAAGGAAAGAGAAATCCTAACTCTGAAATGCTCCAGGAACTTATCCTTTCGGCAGGCCAGGGAGGTCTATGATGAGACGCACCCCAAAAGATATCGTACGCAGTGAAGGCGAGGAGCACGCCACGTACTACCAATCACCCGGGGTCACCCATTACTTCCCAGCTTCCATCTCCCATTGCTCAACCAACATGCCCAACAGAGCAACAGCAGTCGCAGATCTGCAGCACTGCACAAGTCCTGGCACAGCTTAAGGCACCTTTGACATCGTTTGGACTGGTCTGCTCGTCAGAGCAGTCACAGCCCACCCGGCCCCTGACCGGTTGGAAGCTTCCGACGCCGAATGCCTTGCCTAATCCCGCAGACCAGCATCAAGAGGGATTTTTTTGTTGCACAAAAAAACAAGAGGCCAAGCCAATCCGCCACCTCCTCCCGAAACTCCACCTCATCCACCGTCACCATCACATCCACTGCCACCACCACATCCACATCCACCCACCACAGCTCACCCTCTCCCAAATCCACTGTTTGCCCTCCGCCACCTCCAACCATTTCTGGTGGGACCGGTGCAATCGCCCGCAGAGTGCCTGTGGTACCACCCTCGGCAGTCCAGCGGCAACCGGCCTTGGAGGTCCGCTCTGGTGCTCCTGATATGGGGGCGTCGGGCCGGGCATCCCGTGGCGGGTCCCGGGACCCATCGCCAGCCGCGCGAGCTGCCTGGTCCCCGGTGACTCATGGGTCCAGAGACCCCTCGCCGAGCGCACGGGTCGGACAGTCTCCCAAGTCGACACATCCACCATCACCAGCTTACCGTGCCAGTCAAATGTCAACTGGAGAGACTGGGAAGGTGATGGGCCCGCCTCCCATGCCACCCCGCGGCGGTGGGAGAGCGTCACACCTTGCTACTGTGTGTGTGACTGGACCACACGTCACACCTTGCTACTGTGTGGTGCGTCCCCGAGACTGGACGCAAGCGGCTGTCCACGTGCACACCATCGCCACCAGGAGGGGAAGCCCAAGATCTCGGCAGAGATCGGCCACAGAACTAAGGATCTCAGGAGGTGAAGCCGGAAGCATGTAATATCTAACTTGTCTTAGTCACCCTCGTTTTAGCCCACATCTTCCATTTTTATATTTTGACGTATGAGTTTTATTCTCCAATGGAACTGCAGAGGTATGAGATCCAGCCTCAACGATCTCCAAACCATTTTAAAATCCCGAGTTGCATTAGTAGTTTGTCTCCAAGAGACTAAGCTTTCTCCTAGCGCACATTTGTATCTGAAAAACTACTCAGTGTTGCGTAGAGATGTTACTCCCTGCACCGTGGCTCATGGCGGTGTGCTTATTGCTGTGCATAACTCTGGTTGGTTATTGGTTTTACGACACGTCTACCGTTGAGTCATGTAGCGTCGCCAATCTCTCACACCGATTGGTCGCGGGCGAAGAGTAGCGACAGGTGAGACTCGAACCCACAACCTTTCGATTGTGAGACGAGCATCTTACCCCTAGACCACTCGTCCCCTCTCTGCTGTGCATAACTCTGTCCCATTCACGCATACACCTGTATCTTCAAATATTCATGGTGCCGGTGTTCGTGTAATAAGAAACCACCGTGTCGTTACCATATACAGCATATACATACCGCCGGGCTGACTGCTTCCACTTTCTGAGCTATCTGAAACTGTGGCTCAGCTCACTCCACCGGTGATGGTGTGCGGGGATTTTAACGCCCACCACCCTCTTTGGGGCTCAACCATCACGACGAGCAGTGAACGTGCAACGGAGCGTTTTATACTGATTTCCCACTCGGTGTCTTTAACACAGGAAAGCCAACCAATTTTACATTGACAACGGAGCAGACTTCCGTGCTGGATCTTACCCTCTGCAGTCCAGAAATTGCACCTTTTTTAGAACGGTCCGTGGACGGTGATCCGTATAACAGTGACCATTTCCCTGTTTGGTCTTGTTTTATTAACCGTGTTGTTGTAATACGACAACCATCCAAGTGGATATTTAACCAAGCCGATTGGGGTGCGTTCCAAGCAAATCTTGAAAGTAGACTGAGAGACTACTCCGATGAGCCTGTTGTCTCCGTGGAGACATTCACGACAGCAACTGTACAGAGCGCCCAGCGGCACATCCCTCGCTCATCAGGAAATTCAGTTCGAGTACCCGTCCCGTGGTGGTCGGAAAAGTGCCGAGAGGCGTTGTGTGCCAGAAATAGGGCGCTTCGTACCTTTAATATAAATAGTTGTACGCCACATTTAATAGCTTTCCGCAAAGCACGGGCATTCGCTAGGCGTACTATCGCCAAAGCGAAACGAGAACCATGAAAAGCATACGTCAACACGTTCAATCGATCCACATCATTGTCATCTGTATGGTCCCGCATTAAGCGCTTTTCTGGAAGGTATACCACAATTCCATTTCCCATCTCACACATGGCCGGTCGAGATATCATTGACCTGGAAGAAGTAGCGGGCGAGATGGGACGAGCTTTGTCAGCACGCTCGAAAAATAGTATTAGCGTGCGCTTCTCGACCTACAAGGCTCGAGGCGAAACACGCCCCCTTGATTTTTCAACCACAGACCTCCTCGAATACAACATTCCATTTTCTACTTCCGAGCTGACCGCAGCAATCAGCCCTCTGAAGAGCGTGGCAGAGGGTCCGGATACATTGCATAATGATATCATTAAACGTTTACCAACAACAGCCTTAGACACGCTCCTGAAAGCACTAAATGACATATGGACAACGGGCACACTTCCATCCTCGTGGCGGAAAGCAATCGTAGTGCCTATGCGCAAGCCAAATAAAACCGGCAAGGACCCACTACATTATCGTCCAAACTCGCTCGCATGCTCCTTATGTAAGCTATTTGAAGAAAAAATCGTGAATGTCCGACTAATGTGGTTTTTAGAACATAACAATCCTCTCTCTATGATACAGAGTGGTTTCCGAAAACATCGCAGCACTCTTGATTACGTTTTAACACTCGACTCTGTTGTGCGCTCTGGCTTTAGGAAGCAATGCCACACGGCAGCGATATTTTTCGAAATTAACGGAGCATATGATACTGCATGGCGGCACGGTATTCTTATGAAGTTGCACCTCATGGGTATCAGAGGCTCTAAGGGGTTTTTCTTGACAATTGTTTTTAGCTGCAATAACTTTTCGTGTCAGAGTATGAGGCTTCCTCTCTGGCACATTCCAACAAGTTGACGGAGTTCTGCAGGGAAGTGTGTTGAGTGTCGCATTGTTCGCTATTGTCATCAACGACGTGGGTTCCTCATTGCCAACTTCTGTAGGAAAAGCACTATTCGTAGATGATTTTGCCGTATGGTGTTCTTCGCGTACTGTGCACACGGTAGAGACAACCCCAGTTGGCTGTCTGGAAGGTGCAGGACTGGTATGACAAGACAGACTTCGCCGTGTCGATATCGAAAACTATTGCTGTTCACTTCTGCCGCAAATATTCCTGCACCGATCCGATGATTATGATGAACGGAAACCGCATTCCTTTCAAACCAGCTGCAATATGTGTAGGTGTGTAGATTGACCGCCGACTAACATACAGAACCCACATCAACGATCTTGCGCAGAAATGCGCAAAGAGACTGCAGGTGATGAGAACTGTGTCCAGATGTTCTTATGGCGCCGATAGACATGTCTTACTTCTCATGTATCGATTTCTTGTGAGTTCTAAATTTGACTATGGATGTTTTATTTATGACGGAGCGTGTGCCACAACCAAGCGTTGTCTTGATGTGATCCACAATGCAGCGCTTCGCATCGCTACTGGAGCCTTTCACACTTCACCGGCTGATAGTGTAATGGCAGAAGTAGACGAGCTACATCTTGTGCTCCGCCGTAAATTATTGTGGACGAGAATCGCATGCAATCTTGTCCGAAACCGGAAGCATCCAGCCTACCAGTGGGTATTCTCGGAGACATCAAGAGCACATCATAGGGCCCAAAATCGGCGTGGATTACGGTTCTCCATTCGTATGGCTTCGATCCTTCGAGACTGTAATATCAAGCCGCGTTGTATAGCACGTGCTATTACGCCGAACACTCCCCCTTGGCACGTTGTCCCAGTGCAAACTGATGTAACTTTGTGCTGCTCAAAGAATGGACATGTAAACCCTGAGGAACTCCGCACATTGGCATTGGAGAAAATACACGAATATCACGACTTTCGCGGATTTACACAGACGGTTCAAAGTCAGTCTCTGGTGTTGGATGTGCTTACGTCAGTCAATACAGTGTTCGATCTTTTTGTTTACCGACACACATCGATGTTTACTGCCGAATTGTATGCTATTCTGCAAGCCCTCTATTTTATACAGGAAGACCGGTCCACAAAGCACGTGGTTTTCACAGACTCCTCGATAAGTCTCCTGGCATTGAAAGCCTTCAACCAGGATAACAGACTTGTCCGGAGGATTATGCAAGCCGTGAAATCCTTCATGCATCTGCAGAATTATCGTGTTCTGCTGGATTCTCAGCCATGTCGGACGCGCGGGAAATGAAACTGCTGACATAAACGCCAAACACGCCATCAGCAATGGCCGTGAGGTCCATCTACGGCTCCCCAAAGGGACCTATATCCTACTATATTGTCAAGCATGCGGTCAGAATGGCAACGAGCCTGGAACCCGAAGTGTAATAAGCTCAGGATTTTAAAGCCGACACTAGGAAAGTTGCGATCCTCACACCGAACCCAACGACGGGAAGCAGTAATACTCCGCCGATTGAGGATAGGTCATACCTTCGCGACACACAGCTACCTGCTGACCGGTGATGATCGGCCTTTATGCCCACGCTGTTCTAACCCGCTTATCGTGTGTCATGTTTTAGTAGGCTGTGTACTGTTAGAACCTCTACGACGCCCGATTTTAGGACGGCTCAACGCCGATACTTCTTTACGTATGCTAATAGGGAACGACTCTGGGGTCGTGACGTCTGGAAATATTTTTACCTTCCTTCGACAAGCACGCTTTGAGGTGATATACCGCCACCCGTGAATACTAATAACAAGCTATTATAGCAGCACCATAGATTGATCATAATACAGTTATGGGCGCAAAATGACCCTGGACGTCGACGCGCCCCTAAACCACAATTCATCATCATCATCATCATCATCACCCCCGTCTTATCGCCACGGTCCTCCCGCCTCGCCACGGAGTCATTACCGTCACATCCCGACGTCACCTCCGCGCCATCCTCTCCACATCCCCGTCCCACAGTCACCACATCCCCGGGTCGTGCCCGGCCGCACCAGGTGGCGGCCGGCTGCCGGCGGCCGCCTTTTAACGCGCCTTCACAGCCGTCATCGCCGGTGACGCAGATTCCCGAAACTGAACTCTGATCTCGGGCACAGCTCGTACTCGCAGCCACACCTGCACCGCTCATACGCGCCGCCGCCACGTCTGGTGTGGATGGTGACGACACTGCCCAGCTTGACTCCACTGCAGGTTCCGTCACTGCGTAGCTAGACTCTCACTGGAGGCTCCGTCACTGCGTGTTCAGGTCTCGCTGGAGGTTCCATCACTGCGTGTTCAGGTTTTGATGGAGGTTCCGTCGTTGCATGTCCAGATCTCGCTGAAGGTTTCGTCACTGCGTGTTCAGGTCTCCCTGGAAGCTCCGTCACTGCGTGTTCAGGTCTCGCTGGAAGCTCCGTCACTGCGTGTTCAGGTCTCGCTGGAAGCTCCGTCACTGCGTGTTCAGGTCTCGCTGGAGGCTCCGTCACTGCGTGTTCAGGTCTTGATGGAGGTTCCGTCGTTGCATGTCCAGATCTCGCTGAAGGTTCCGTCACTGCGTGTTCAGATCTCGCTGGAGGTTCCATCACTGCGTGTTCAGGTTTTGTGGAGGTTCCGTCGTTGCATGTCCAGATCTCGCTGGAGGTTTCGTCACTGCGTGTTCAGGTCTCCCTGGAAGCTCCGTCACTGCGTGTTCAGGTCTCGCTGGAAGCTCCGTCACTGCGTATTCACGTCTCACTGGAGGCTCCGTCACTGCGTGTTCAGGTCTCGCTGGAAGCTCCGTCACTGCGTGTTCACGTCTCACTGGAGACTCCGTCACTGCGTGTTCAGGTCTCACGGGAAGCTCCGCTGACAGAGCGGGGTGATTCACACGTCAGCCGGACGTTCCTCAGCACGTCGTCACCGAACTGGACTGATTCACACGAGACTGACGGCGGAGCCCTCGCTGGCTCCAGTGGTCGGAAGGGGGAAGAGGAACGCCGCACTACTCAGCCCTCAGTGATGGCGCAACCACACGAGTTGGGTCGACGCCAGCGCGCACAGGTTGGCCGAACCAAGGGAGACCTCTCGGTTCGGATGTTCTACCTGAGAGAGCAGTGTGCAACGGCACTAGTGTGACGCGATCCTGGAGAAGGGGACAGACATTTGCCGTAAATGTCGGAGGAGGGGAGGCTGCAGCAGAGCCGGGCAGGACAGTGCCCGGCACGACTACAGGGGTGTGGCGAGCGACTGGACGGCAGACTCGTCTGGCACCTCGTCCGACACGAACCACGGCCTGCTGGGGATGGGGGCGAGCACATCCACGAATGGACAGCAGACTCGTCTGGCACCTCGTCCGACACGAACCACGGCCTGCTGGGGATGGGGGCGAGCACATCCACGACGGGACAGCAGACTCGTCTGACACCTCGTTCGACACGAACCACGACGGCCAGGCTGGGGATGGGGGCGAGCGCTAATCCGGACGCATTGAGGTAGCTTTTCTGCAGGGAAGACGGCGCGTCACCACGCGCCGTCTGCGACAGTGCCCCCACTAGTGACACCTGCTGACCTCTGGTCGCCGCGATCCCCCCCCCTCACCCACCCAACCCCCACCCAGTCAGCGTAGAGGCACGGTCGGGGAGAAGTGGCGCCCGCGGTGGCCTCATATGTGCGCATCTGATGCCCTCGCCGGCATTTGCGTTGCTTCGCCGGAGCGGAGATGACATTTGGCCGGCAGAGCAGACTGCCGATGTGGCTGCAGTTTGGCACACGGCGCGGCTCCCGAGCTGCATTAACGACGGTATCGTGCTTGCCAACGCCAGGGCCCACCACACCCCTGCTGAGCCCCTTCAACGACGGGACCCGCCGAAACCCAGATGAGCCTCCGCAATCCAGCGTTTGGACCCATCAGAGCCTTCAATATCCGGACCTATCGGGCCCACGCTCCCCCCCCCCCCGCCCGCTCCACGGACACCGCCACAACAGCGCCCGGCCCCAACGGACCCCCGTTGAACTTCCAAAAGCCTCACATTTTGCGGATGTCACGTTATTAATAACAGCATTTAGTGGTTTTTCCTCACGTTGTGTCATTTGCGACACATGACTTTTCGCGCCAGGTGACCGTGTCACGACGGAGTTGGGAAGGGTCATATCAGGTCGAACTGGAAAGGCAGCATGAAACAAGGAAAATCAGGTAATATGTCAGTGGAGGTTCTCAGAAAGGAATCTATTTTCATGCGTCTTTGGCCTGTCATTGGTGGTGGGTAATGCCATTGCCAGAGGAACATAGACCAAAATGCAACACGAACCTCTTTCCATGCGTCACGTCTTTGGGCCTGTCTTTGATGGTGGGCAATGTCCATTGCCGGAGGAACATATACCCCAGTGCAACACAAACCTCTTTTCATGCGTCACACCTTTGGTCTGTCCTAGACGGTGGGCAATGCCATTGTCAGAGGAACATAGCCCACAGTGCATCACCGAATTCTTCCAGAATCTCATGCAAAGCTCTTTGCGAATATTCCATTAATCTCGACATGAATACATAATTGAAACAGAAACATTGTTTTGCAAGTATTGCCATTGGTAACTACCAAGCAGGGTTTCGAACAAAAAAATATATCAGGGGCATTATTGAATGACAGGAATTCCATTGTTTGTGAGTTTTTATAGACTCAAGATTCGTCGCACAGTTTGGTACTTCGCCACAGAGCAGCCATGCTTACAACCGAAGGTCTTTTTTCACTGGTATGTTTGTATTGTCAGGGTGTTTATGAGCATGATGGTGTGTGCTGAATGGACCTTGTTGCGTAAATCCTGAGCCGAACATGCGATTTGGCAAATATAACTTCCCTGTCCTGGCAAAACAGGGGTCGAGTCGCTTCACGCGATCGCATTTAGCCCCAGGCTGAGAGGGTCAGTTAGCAACTGGCCCGTTAAGACCGGGGACGAGCTACCGGAGCGGCCGTGTCGGTGCATTGACGGCACGTTAAACTCCCGTCAAAATTCTGCCGTTGAACTGGAATCCATGGATCGGGTGATGTGGCCAGGGTTCACACAACAAGCTCTGCTTAGCAATAGAACCCTGGTCGATAAAGCCACACCAGCAAGAATTCGGGCCAATTTTTATTTTAAAAAAACACTTAGCGGTAGCATCTTAATTGCACGTTAGTCGTGCCTCGCATACACGGTCATGGCCAATCATCCTCAGTGCGTCAATTTCCAGCCGAATGTCAGTCGCGAGCTAAATGCGGGCGCATGAAGCGGTTTGAACCACGTCATACCAGTTATCAAGAGCCTTGTGCTTTCCAGCGCTCTACCAGCAACATGAGAAGCTGATGCCCACGTTTTCTCCCGGTTTAAATATAAATCCGGCTCGTGGTTCATCGCCAACAGGTGCCAGCAACTGTAAGCCGCGTGATTAACTCAAACAAGTCGTGCTTAATCTCAGACTAACTGGACAGCTTCGTCTGTCACTTAGCGACGTCAGTCGCGCTGATACCCTAGTGTATTATAAGTGTTTTATACCCGCCGTGTGGAAATGGTAATACATGCTATACTATTCCGTCCCATGTCATCCTAGCCTAGCGTTGCAATGCTTAGTCAGGCCTGTAGTTAGCCGAAGTCGTCAGGGAGGACACACGCACTTTCTGATCGATTTTGTCTAGTGGACACCTATAGACGTAATGCTAAAGTTATTGGGGCACTTGGTTTCCTGGGGGGGGGGGGCACGTACCCGCAGTGGTACCCCGGCCTGGCTGCAGCCCTGTGCTTAGTACGAGAACGTGAGACAACCTAATCCTCGAGGGTGTGGGCAGTGCATGAAGCAGCGAGCGCTCCAACTTCTGGCAGAAATCCCAACACTTGTATGTCAGCACCTACATTGGGAAGAGGGGCGACAGAGGTTGAGCAGATATGGTGCTATGGTGTTCATAATGATATCCATGGATTATGACATTTTATGTTTTATGGTTTACTTAGGATGGCTCTGGTGATTGTTTCAGCTACGGTGGGTGCTTATGGAAGCGTATGTACATGCCTTGACAGCTGTTGTCTTTGCTGCTGTCTAGATACTGCCGCAGCTCTCCTGGCCTCGAGCCCTTTTGGACATGTTATCCGCCAGCTAATGGCTCATTTTTCGCTTAGCCTTAGGCTGTTCGAAGGTGCAGGGATTTGCTCGGGTGCTACAGAGGAACGCCGCTGAGTTCTCTCACACCGAATAACTGCGGAACAGCGGAAATTCTAGGCAGCCAGCCGGACTCGAACCTGAACTCGTGATTTCCGTTGCATCATGCTAACAGCTAGGCCTTTGTCTATCGTCTCCGCTTCGTTCATCCCAGTTCATGATTATGTACATGGTATCTTGTATAAACATGTGCACAAATCGTGTGAAAAATGTGTGTGAGGAATGCCGCCCGGTTTCACAGAAGCATGTTATCTCAATGTTACAGAAACTCACCAGGCAATAATGACTGCATTACTGGCGTCACATCTCGCACAATCAAAGAGTGGCCAGGCGCCCTACCACAGCGACGAAGAAACCGTGCTCCTAAAGGACGGTTACGTTTTGTCCTTCCCATTACGCATCTGGTACAGTTTGACTCCACCTTACTTCCGCTTAGCGCAACAAGCATCACACTTGGCATCAGTGGCGCATGCTCTAGCAGCGGCCTAAAGTGACCTATTATCCAAATTAGCCCAAAATCATGCGGTAGCATAATTTTTTTTAAAAAAACCCCCCAAAAACCCCACCCCAAAGTACCTATCCATTCGTGTCGCTTGTTTTGCAAGTGCCTTTCGTTCCGGGCACCCCCCATGGAAAAATCCTGGGTGCGCGCCTGCTTGGCATGCTCTAGCAGCGGTTTATTATAAGCGGTAGCATACTATCCCTTCGTGTCGCTTGTTTTGCAAGCGCCTCCTCCGTGCGCGCCGACCGCTGTGCAGCCAGGCGTGCTCCGCCGGGGCAGCAGGGTGGGCGCGGTCACGACCGGGCGGCGTGCTCACCGTTTACGGCGACGTGGCCCGCAGCAGCACTGACACAGGCGACTCATCGCGTCTCCACCTCGTCACCGGGTCTCGCACACCGTTCTGGCCGCCGGCCGCCGCCGCCGCCGGCCCCGTCTCGGCGCCTCCCTCTGGCCGCCGTCCACGGCAGCCGCCTGCCGCCGTGTCTGGCCACGGGCACAGGTCGCCGCCGCTGCGGACCTCCGCCTCGCCGCGCGCGTCTCACTGGGTCTTCGTCGCAAGCGAGCCGCTTCTCGCCGCCGCTCCCGCCGTCGTCGGCCTTCCCGCGCCGCCCGGCCGCCCGGCCGCCTCTCGCGCCAAGTTCGCGCGCCAGTTTCGCCGCGCGCGCGTCGGAACTGGCGCTCAATTCCGCGCCGACGGAAAGCCGCTGGCCGGCGTGACGCGGCGGCCTCGCCGTCACGCCGCGGCCCGTCGTCACAGCGCCCGGCGTATAAATAGCCGGCGTGATCGGTCATACGAAAGGTCACCCCTCCCCCACCGCCCGCTCGGCGGGGGAGGAAAGCAGGACGACGGTCGGTGAATGCGGGCGCTTGAGGCGCGTGTGTGCTCCATCCTCTTGCAACCGCTACCGGAAACGTCCCGCCGTCATGCTGTTTGACACGTTGTACTCGTTGGTTGGTTATTGGTTTTACGACACGTCGACCGTTGAGTCATATAGCGTCGCCAATCTCTCACGCCGATTGGTCGCGGGCGAAGAGTAGCGACAGGTGAGATTCGAACCCACAATCTTTCGATTGTGAGACGAGCATCTAACCCCTAGACCACCCGTCCCCGACACGTTGTACTCATTAATATCAGTATCCCGCTATAATAATGATAATAATACACCTAATTTCCATTGCACATGATATGGCAAATGAAGTGCGTGTATGTAACAGTACAAACAGAGGCACAAACGTGTACAAACAGAGGAAAAGCCAAGGCCCCCTCCCCCCCCCCCATTAGCAACCAAAAATACACTAGATAAAAAAGAAGAGATTTTCACCACGCAAAAAAAAATCCTTTATTTGTGTTGGCGTGTCTTTCTGTTGTCAAATAAGCATTGCGGTATTCACTGCATTCATTGACTGTTCTCGTGCCCACTTCTAGTTTTCTGAAGATAGCTGTCCATTTCTACCCAGAGTGCTCGTTTGGACTTCCCGGCCTTCTTGACCCATGCTCACGAATATAGATGAAGAGAGAAAATAAGTGACCAGGTTGCTGCTGATTTACTATAAAAAGTGGAAACACGTAACACCATAAGCATATCACAGAATATCAGCGTAGCAATTAATGATATGATATATTTTGCCTGGATGTTTTTAGAAGGAACATACTGGTGGAATTTTCCTGCAGAATATGACTACACGAATCCGGAAAGCGTATTTGATAATTTCGGATGATGGACGTCCGTGGAAGGAAGTGCCCGAGGTTGCGAACCGCGCGTGGTTAGGAGAGTCTGTGTGTGCCATCCACGATTCGGTCAATATGTAGATGTGAAATGTGAACATCTTAACAAGTTGGTTCTATATTTTGGCCCTTCTCCCGTGGAAGTTAAGCTTCTGCTCGAGAAAGCATGCGCTGCTATTGAGCAAAAGCTTACGGTGCCAAAGTTTCTATATCAAGATTGATTAGGTGATGCCTTTGGACACATAATATGATGAATTGATGAATACAATAAACAAAATGAACTTCTTCATGCCCGGAGATATATAGGTGCGGCAACTTTCTAAAAAGTGAGAACCAGGCCCATAAGGGGTCGGCACGACCCGACTGGAAGGAAAATTGTCCAGTGAATTTGAGGCGAGAGCATATGCACGGAAATTGAAGGTGCATCCATTAATGGAATTGTGTCATTTATTTGAAAATTTCCAGTGTCTAAGTCGGCATTTTGCTATTCCATTGCTGTAAGCTTACTGGGATGGAAAAGCGTGCAGCATTGCTGTCATTCATTTTATTTCGTAAGAACGTTTCTCGGATAATTTGCTCACCTTTACCTTCGTACACACTATAAAAGGGAGAGTTACAATTACTGGTCATGTCACCAAGAATTGGGCCCAGGGCCTCTTCCTACGCCTTGTTTGGGAACACATTTAGAGGCGATTTTCTGGATCATTTCTTCACAACATTGCCGCAAGAATCGGGGAAATGGAGTCCCCATTCTTTTTTGCCACAAAATATTTTGCCACAGTATTTCATTACAAAACATATGAACTACAAAATGCTCATTCGGCATTGCACCACGTTATCATATTAAAGTCGACCTAAAATTAAATATTCGACCGACATCGGCATCGTAAGCATCGTTGCATTGTTGTATCGTTGCATCGTTGTATCGTTGCATCGTTGTATCGGCATCGTTGCACGCAGCCTTCAAGACCTAGTTAACCCTTCAGTGGCTTCACGAACTTGAGATGCATGCCAGGCATAGTTCATTGCGTTTACCTGCGACCCGCAACAGATTCTGCGAGTACAATTGCATGCCATAATTATAATCGATATATAATAATCCGGAACGGCCGC
This sequence comes from Ashinkailepas kermadecensis, assembly GCA_034440615.1. Lineage (NCBI taxonomy): Eukaryota > Metazoa > Arthropoda > Thecostraca > Neolepadidae > Ashinkailepas > Ashinkailepas kermadecensis. The sequence continues at coordinate 62,036 of JAOTOM010004382.1, read as the reverse complement.
CATATTGTGAATCGTGAATGGTAGCTGAAGCCGGGAAGGGAGGAATTTCCGTCCTGCACAGGTTAGGTCGATTACTGTGAAGGACAAAGCCGTAGAAGTTAGGCTAATTACTGGGAAGGACAAAGCCGTAGAAGTTAGGCTAATTACTGGGAAGGACAAAGCCCGAGACAGTCTGCTTTGGTGCGCATAAGATTTATACAGATGTATAAGATTAACAGTTCGTGGGGACGACCTGGTTCTGTCGGACCTGACCGTCACAATTTTCAAACCTTAATAACATTTTGAAACCTTGCGAAACCTCAACAACTTGTTTTCTTTTGGCTACAGTGTTTGAGACTCTGTTCAATTCATTGGGGTTAAGCCCCGAAATTTGGACCGCTTTCCAGCTTCAGTTTAAGAGGCTGTTCCGAAAACCTCACCGTTTGTATAGGGGCCTGGGTAGCTCATAGAAGGGTTTTGCTGTGATTCCCACACCCACACAGCCTGCCAGTGAATTCGCATCGCAGTTGGCGATAGGCCCAGCTGGCGGAGCCAGGAGGGAGTCTGGATCGTGGTCCTGAGGCTTCGGGTTCGAACCCTTTTAGCTGCCTCTATAGCTCAGTTGGTTGGAGCGCCGGCCTGCACTGGTCGTCCCTGTCTTGGCAAGATAGGGTTCGAGTAGCTTCGCGCGCTCGCATTTATCCCCGGGTGGGAGGATCAGCTGGCGACTGGTCTGGTACGGCCTGGGACGAGCTACAGGGGCGGCCGTGTCGGTGCATTGGCGACACGTTAAACTCTCGGTCAAAATTCTGCCGTTGAACTGGAATTCATGGATTGGGTGGTGGAGCCAGGGTTCAAGCAACGTGCTCTGCTTAACAATCGGACCCTGGTTCATAAAACCACCTCAGCAAGAATTCGGACTAAATTTCTTGATAAAAAAAAACAAATAGGACGCATGTTTTTATCAATACCTTAACGATGAAATTTCCCCAGTGCACCGCAACCGAGTGTGCTTTAGCTAAACGTTTGAAAGCGTGTGGCTGTAGACCAAGAAAGTTAATGCCGTCATACGTGACCAACACAAAGTCATATGGGACACACTGCTTTTAACACTTTTTTAACACTGCTTTCAATACTTGTCCGCACTCGTCCAGCGCCTCTCATAACACCTTACGCCAGCGAATGTGCTAACATAAGTTAGTTAGTTATTGTGGTTTAGGGGCGCATCGAATGCACAGGTCATATAGCGCCCATGTGCTAACATAAGGATGGAGTGTAGCAAAACGCTTTCTGGTCTTCGGTCCAGAGAATGGCTGCGCCCATGGCGGTTCACCAGCGGGGCCTCCAGCACCTTACAGCACCGTGACGCGCTCCTGCCGCGACTACGGCACTGCCCGACACCGTGACGTCGATGTGGCCGCACTGAGGCAGCACCGTTCAGCTGCGTGCTGCCCTCGGCGCTGGTGCTGAGAGCTTGGAGCCGCCTCTCTGGGGATTCATTGCGGTTCACCGTCGCTTCGTGGCTTATTGCGAGTGCGGAAATCACCGGGGCAGTGTGGTGTTCATCAGATCAGTGGTGTTCACCAGAGCAGTGGTGCTCGCCAGATCAGCGGAGTTTACCAGATCAGCATAGAACCTGTCAGGTCAGTGTGGTGGTTATCAGGTGAACGTATTGCAAATCTGACCATCGTGCAACTCATCAGGTCAGAGTGTAACTCTGAGGTCGGTGTGCTACCCACCATGTCGGTGAGGTCACTCATCAGGTCAGAGTGACATCCTGAGGTCGGTGTGATGCTCACCAGGTCAGTGAGGCGACTCATCAGGTCAGAGTGTCACCCTGTGGTCCATCAGCTACCCATCGGGTCGGTGTGCAATGCGTCAGGTCAGAGTATCACCCTGAGGTCGGGCAGCTACTCACCAGGTCAATGAGGTGACGGGCCCTTCGAGTCCCACCGCTATGATGGTCGTCTCTCCGAAGTGTCCGATGATTGGCTCCTCTGGTACTATCAGAAACGGAGGCTCGGTCGGCTCTGAAACACAGCCAGTGCCCGTCTCTGATCATGGACATTGGCAAAGGAGACGCGGTACGATCTGAAATAGCAGAGTGAGGTCCGCAGTTGCAGCCGACTGATGGCTGAGTGGCAATTCGTACACGACCTAAGTGATTGGTGGGCTTGCAATGCACCAATTTTCCATTGTTCGTGTTTCACGTCAGGTTAATGTTCCCCATGCTAAGCCCCAACCGTCCAACTTATTTATAGTCCGCTATGCCAATAGCAAAGCTTGTGCAGAACGTGGATGCCTGGTGCAACGTGTATATATGCTGCGCACATGTGCACTTTTCCAGTAGCTGAAGAACGCAATATGCTCTGAAGGCCCCGCAATAACAGCATGAATGCAGACGAGGAATGAGGGCACGACCTTGAGCCGACAATGTTTGGTCCCGCACGGTAGTCGTCGCATGGCAGTGGCCGACATGAAAAGGCACACCGTGCGCGTTGTCTTAACCTCCAAGCACGCCCACACCAAACATCAATAAAGCGCCGCGCCTGGCCCTTGGGCGCGACGTCCAAGTGGTGCCATGGTCTCTGCGGCGTATTCCCGTCCGCGGCCGGTGCCAAGTGCCACAGACGAATCTCGAGCGCGCCGTCGCCGCCGTCGGGCTATGACGTCAGCAGCGCGACAGGCCACTTCCGCCGTAGTGTGATCGGGCTGTCGGGGTCTCAGGCCGCCGACGTCGGCCGGGCGGAAGTCGCAGCGACGCTCGGCGGCGTTAACGCCGCTGTCCAGCCCGGCCAGCTGGGGTGGTCGTGATGCAGTGTTCGCGGAGCGTAGGCTACTTGGTGAGAGGCGGGCATGGCCGAGTGGTTAAGGTGTTGAACTCTGTGTGCCAAAGGTCCTGGGTTCAACACTCGCGCCACTCCGGACAGTTCCCAATCCCGCGACGCACCGGCGAAACTGTGTGGGCGGCACCATTAGCCGTGATCGTGCATAAAGTGCGTCGTGAAACATCCAATAAACAAACAAACAAACAAACAAGGCTACTTGGTGAACAGTGTAGGCGATAAGTCAAAGTCCAGCCGACACGGTGTGTGTGTGTGTGTGTGTGTGTGTGTTGGTTGGCTGGAAGACATGCGGTTAAACATCGTGAGATCTGGCATTGATGGTGCGCCATTTCCCCGATCAACACTGTCACGTGCTTTAAACAGTTCTTCGGCCGCCGTTCGAGTTTTCGGGTGTGACGTCAGACTGTAGTCGGTTGTGATTGGTGGCCTGTGCCGTCCATAGCTGGCGTCTGAGCGTCCTGCAGTCGTGCGTCACGTGGACCAGCAAATGGTTCGAAAGCAAAAGAGTTGCGGTCGACCCCTCGAGCGGGGGGAATAAGATTGTCTGGGAACGCCTAGTTTGAATTGCAAATGTCATCGCCTGCTGATGACGTGCCTACTCCCGTTTTGCATTTTCTGCAAGTATGCAAGTATGAGGGTGGGCGAAGACAAACGCAAAAGCTAACCGAATGACAGGATTGTCTTCAGCGTTCAGGGGGCCATCTTAGGAGGGCAGGACACAAAACCGGCTCGGTCGTATTTTGTACCAATGCTCACAATGGTTGGTTGGTTATTGGTTTTTACGACACGTCGACCGTTGAGTCATATAGCGTCGCCAATTTCTCACGCCGATGGTCGCGGGCGAAGAGTAGCGACAGGTCAGATTCGAACCCACAATCTTTCGATTGCGAGACGAGCATCTTACCCCTAGACCACTCGTCCCCAATGCTCACAATGGCCCGCTGCCAAGGATCACGTGTTGGTTGTTTATTGGTTTTACGACACGTCGACCGTTGAGTCATATAGCGTCACCAATCTCTGACGCCGATTGGTCGCGGGCGAAGAGTAGCGACAGGTGAGGTTCGAACCCACAATCTTTCGATTGTGAGACGAGCATCTAACCCCTAGACCACTCGTCCCCGAGAGGATCACGTGTCCTGGTGACGAATGTGTGCATTTGCCGCCCAACACCTTCACCCCCACCCCGTGACCCCACCCTCTTGTTTCCTCCTCACAGGAACTGTTCCTCCCCTGCTCAAGATCTACTCGACCAATTCTGAGCAAATACGAAAGAGTTCGCCACTTTGGCGAGCTTGCATACCTGTAAATTTATTTGTTTGCGTCAGCAATTTATGCCGGGTTATTTGCATCAGCCCTGCTCCACTAATGAATATCCAGGATTCTCGGGCGGCTGGGTGTTGACTTACCACTGCCTCAATAACTAATCCACCCACCTCAACAGAATTTTGCAGACAGGTAGTTTACACAATGGCTACGAGCAAGGGCACAGCCCAGGCGAGTCTGCTCTCGTCCATTTGCGAAAATAATTTTATATGTTTGATCCGACCTTGGCGCTTTTGAAATCCTGGTAACGTTTTGTTGCTTCCATTTCAAATCGCACGTCTACCATTCATTTTAAATAACATTGAACAACAATGTTCTTCCTGAAGTCATCACAATATTTATGCCGAGCAAAAGGTCTTTTGCCGACACTTCCCACATCCGCTCGGCGCGCCGCATCACGCCACCTATAACGCCCGGTAGTTGTGCTTCCACGGGCTGCCACAAGAGGGCAGTTGCAGCTGGTCCAGATGGTCTCTGTCGACAACGGCACGACGCCCGACCCGCCTGTGGCATGGCAGCCCGCGGGCTGCCCGTCGGCCCGGCCTTTCCGCGCGCCCAACGGCATCGGCCGACGCTGGCCCGCGGCTGGCCGCCGCCGCCGTGTCACGTGAGCCTGAGAAACAGCCGTTTGGGCTGGCCGGTCCGTCGGCGGCGGGGCGCCCGTTTCGCCGGCACGTGGCCCGCCTGCGAACAGCAGGAGCGCCGACGCGCCGCCGGCGGCCGTCGGCCAACAAAAACCGCACACCGCCCCCGGCCGCGACGATCCATTATCGGCCGTCACCTGGCCGTGGGATGGGGTCGGCGGATGACAGGGAGGGGGCGTCATGCCGTTCTGGGACGTGTAATTGTGTTCTAATGAGACCGCGGTCCTCGGCCGACGCCTCTACACACATCACGTGATGTCGTGTACCCCAATCATACTTCATTATATCACATGATATATAATGTACTACATGATGCATTGTGCCAATAATTGACACCAGCCACACATAACTACATGGGACATCACACCAATAGCACGATATGACATCATGTCTCTTGGAAATATGTGATGCGCAATACCGCCAAGTACATATATCTATATATATATATATATATATATACCCAAATGTTATCTTCATTTTGCAATGATGTGGTGAGGTATGACACCTAGTGTAGCTCCTTCTGGCCATTGTGCCAGCTGACCCAGAGGGACAGCTGCAGCCCACTCCGGCCATTGTGCCATCTGACCCAGAGGGACAGTTGCAGCCCACTCTGATCACTGTGCCGGATGATGCAGATGTAACTCACTCTGATTGCTGTCCTCCCGGTAGAAGGGACTGACGCCGCGGGGGCGATGTCGGTCGGCCCGTCCGGCGGACGGTGACCTGGGTCGCGCGCCGTGACCTCGGTCCCGGGTCACGGCCGGCCTTATGGGTAAGTCCGATGGTTCTCGGCGTCCCATTTCTGTAGCTGTGTAGCCGAGTCCTGAAAAACAGAGAGCGGTGTGACCGGATTGCAAGTGGGCACTACAGCACGCAACCAGAATATAGGTGATTACCACGAGATGTATGGGTGTCTAGTGAAGCATTATGTTAGACCTCAGAATCCCAGCCAAAAGGGGCGGACCCAGGTGGGCACAGGGGACATATATCCCCCACCATCCCCATGGAGATATGGGAAAAGGCGCACTCGCTCTCTGACTAGAAAAAGGCACCACCTCCCCCCCTAGAGCACTCCAGTGTACCCGCCCCTCAAATTTTTCAGCCGATGGCACCCTCCTGGTTGCAACATGCGCTCCTGCAGAGCGCTGGGTCGCACCCCGCCCCTCGTCTTGAAGTATTTTTCTTAAAACCAACGGCGCCCCACCGCGGACATCGCGTTCCTCTAGATACGTGCACCCTTCCCCTCCAGCAAAATTACTGGATCTGCCCCTGCCAGGCAATGTCAATGATGACGAATGTTAGCTTTTAGGAACAATATTTTTCGGAAAGAAACACTTGAAGCATAGTTGTTATTCAGACGTTAATGGCTTTAAGTGAATGATAGGCTTCTCGGGCACCACGAACGTTCTGTAGGCGTTTTGCCTCTCTCAAGGTCCTACATGGCGACATACTACTAGAAGAGTGAAGTACTCGATGCCAGTCAAGTAGGTACGAAAACTTGATGTAACCGCTTCTTCCCGATCACAGGAGACCACACGAGGATCCAGCCGTCAATGGTTAACTGCTGACCTATATATATATAGGCAGATAGACAAATATATAGATAGATAGGTAACCACTTCAAGTACTTACCGAATGAATCCTTGCGCATCCTCTTCGGACTAGGAGTAAGATGCCCAGCGTTCAGATCTGTGTCACTGACTGCCGAGGTCACACCGGAGTGTTCCAGGGCAGGGACCTCCTCACTGAGGATCAGGCGAATTAAGCCGTGGTTAATCGCATGTTAAATGCTTGTTTGTTTAGTGGGTGGCTCACGACGCACTTTATGCACATTCACGGCTAATGGCGCCGCCCACACGGTTTCGCCGGTGGACGGCGGGATCGCATGTGAAATGAATTATTTGCATTCATCAAATGAAACCTGTCGGCATACACGGAACGAGCGGCTTCTGTTTGACCACTTCATCTATAGGTGGGAATCAGACATACAACCTCTGCTTCACTGGGAGGTAAGCGGGTATTTCGATATATATATATATATATATATATATATATATATATATATTATATGTGTGTGTGTGTGTGTGTATATGTGTATATATTACAGATATATACATATATATATATATATATATATATATATATATATATATATATATATATATATGGACATGTATTGGTCGGGACCCACTGCCTCTACAAGAACACTTTCTCCCTCTGTTTCTTCCCTTCCACTATCGTTCATTCATAGGTGTCATTATGCCCCTACTGAATGCAAGTATTTCGATGGCCAACATCCAACATACGGTTTCACTGCGACAAGTGCCTTACCCATCGGTGGATTCGGGTACGACACAGGGGTCACTCTCCTCTCCAGGTGGGCCGATGCCGTGCATGGTCTCCGACCTGACACGGAACTTGACCTCTGACCCAACAATCAGGTCAAACACCTGCGCCGTCCGGCTGCGTGACGTCACTGCCTTCAGCCACACATCCCAGCCGGTCTGAAGAACAAGCATGACGTCACTTCATCGGGACGATTTGTTTCCGCCGGGCTGAGGAGCAAATGTGACCATAAGCGCGGGTTTGTGAAAATAGCTGGTGCTGCTTAATGCGCTAAATGTGCCCTGAAGTGTGTATTTGGTCGGATTCGGTGAGATGCATGAGAAGTTATGGAATTTCTCGAGGGGCATGCTTCTTTATCCTACCCCCACTTTTTCGAGAAAAAAAAATAAGTGCACTCCAACAACATGGAGACGTACAATTGCTTTGGAAAGGGAAGTGGAGAGGTTTAATGAGAAAGAGCCTTTGAATAGTTAGTTAAGATGGTAAGCTAGTAGTAGTGCTCGGGAAACCATCGGCCGAGAGTCACAATCATTGACCCTGTGCAAGCACTCTCCAGGAATGCAAACAACATTCGCAAACGTAAAGCATCGATCCGGTTCCCGCCATGTTATTGACAAATTGTTGTGATATTCATTTGTTGCACGTTGCGATGTGGCTAAACATATTCGGACTATTGTCGACGCCAGGCGTGTTATACGAGGACCGTAGAGACGGAGGACGAGCACACTTGACGAGGACAGTAGTCGGAATATTATTGACATTACATGCTGTACACACACGTCACTATCATTCAGACAAGCCGCATAGAGACTGGCAAAGGCGGCAGTCAGCTGTGAGCACTGTGTGGAAGTTATCTTTTCATCCCTGGGGACGAGTGGTCTAAGGGGTAAGATGTTAGTCTCACAATCGAAAGGTTGTGGGTTCGAGTCTCACCTGTCGCTACTCTTCGCCCGCGACCAATCGGCGTGAGAGATTGGCGACGCTACATGACTCAACGGTCGACGTGTCGTAAAACCAATAACTAACTAACTTATCTTTTCATCCGGGTTTCAGAGTGGAAAAAATCAAAACTTAGTGCAATGTAATACTGGATTCCACTTGATTAAATCAAAAGGGTCAGAGTTAATAAAAAAAAAAGCGAAAAGTTCATCACAGACATAAAAAGGCTTGTAATTTGAAGAACTTTACTGATGTCTGTGGATGTGGTCTTGAACAGGTATCATGCTTATGGCGCTTCTTTCTACTCTCCCCTCTTCGCCTTATAAAAATAAACGGAGGATAGGGATGGCCCTATACGTCTAGTGGATTGGGATGGTCATGCCCCGCATTCTTCTTTTTTGCCGTCACTCATCTTCAAATTCTCATTTGAATTTGAATCTTTAAATTATCATAGAGGGTCACATAGAGGGGAAGATAGCAATAACACAGTCAGATGGTGATGGCAGGGGCAAGTTCACATCCTCTTCCTTGAATCCTCCAAGGATTTGTTTCCGTGTACATTTTCGAGATACAGACTTGACAATCACTCAATGGGTGGGATGCAGAATTTATCCTTCTCCCCAACAGAGATTCACCCTGCATGTGGTGCTGCGTGATAGGCTTCTCTTCGGGGTTCTGTCTCACACACTTCTACCACTGATGAAAACAATCTGGAGCAAAGATGCTGAACTATCGAAGGAGATTTCGGCCTTCAGGTGATTGAAGGAATAAAGAAAAATGCGATGCGTTTCCATGCATCGCTTTATGGAGGGGGAATTGCGGTATGCTTCCGATAAGGAGAATACCCGAAAGTGTTAAGCCGGTAATCTGATTGAGATTTACAATTGCGTAGTGAGAACCATCCAATGTGAACATACATTGGGTTTGTGCACTGCATATAGCGTAACAGCAGGTATCCACCTAGGCTTCCATGCGCGATGTCTTCTTTTGTTGGAGCATCGCTGCTGTAGTTAGGACAGAGACCCTTACGAATGAATGGAACCCAGGCAACCATGCCCAAGCCTTGGGACAGAAGTAGGCACTATTAGGCACGTCCCGCCACTGCCGGCCACGACGACTGCCACACCACTGTCCACTCCACACCACTGTCCACTCCACACCACTGTCCACTCCACACCACTGTCCACTCCACACCACTGTCCACTCCACACCACTGTCCACTCCACACCACTATCCACTCCACACCACTGTCCACTCCACACCACTGTCCACTCCACACCACTGTCCACTCCACACCACTGTCCACTCCACACCACTGTCCACTCCACACCACTGTCCACTACGACTGTTGCTGCTCCTGCCCATTACGAAGGCTTAGCCCCTGCCCCGGTACACATCGTGATAGTCCGGTGCATATCGGCAGCAGTCCCTCCCCTCCCCTCCCTCGCAGCACGATGGTCAGCATAAAAATTAGAATGTTTGGTTGATGTCCAGCATCGGAAGGCATATGTCTCCAGCCCATCACATATGATCCTGCCAGACCAAAGGAAACAGTGTCTTGAAGGAGCGGATATGGCTCAAACACGACACCAAAGTGTAGAGGTGACCCGTGGTCAAACGACCTGACCAGTCCTGGGCCGCGAGCGATGTCGAGGTCGCGGGTCCGGGTGCACACATCTCCGAGACTTCTCGGTAAGGAGATTCCTGGCGGACGTACCGCCAGGAGGCATATCCAACACGCATTGCTTTGGTGGTAACGTGCATTCGTATGCAATTCCATTAGTTGCGTTCGGGTCCATCGCAAAATAGAAGAAAAAGCATCACAATTGATTGCCATCCATCGCCAAGTAGTTTACAATGAGTGAACCAGAAGCATTATAAATGAAGTAACTTGACCTAACTGAGTGAGTTTGCCAACCGTCATCTACGTTGAAAAATTGTACGTCACCAACTTCACAACGACATGGATGCATATGTTCACGAAGAGCATGACGTGCCGCCAAACTCCGAACTCATCACTTTAAATTAGTTGCTCTTGACGAAACTAGGCCGTCTACTCAAGGAGTGCATCGCTTCTCATATCACGCTGTCAGGAAGTTTGGCCATTAATGAAGCTGCAACTTACTCGGAAGTATTCAACCAGATACTTGGTGACCGGGGCTCCGCCGTCATACTCCGGGGGCGCCCATTCCAAAGTTAGACATTTGGACGACAGGTGGCGCACCTGCGGCTTCCCTGCAGGACCGGGAGCACCTGGAATGCACGCAGTCAGTGAGGCGCGTCTCGGTCGACGCCACCTGCGATTGGCATGCAGCCCAGACGTTCAGGGCCTGCAACATCGCGGGTCAGTTTGTCAGTTTGTTGCAGATGTGTGCACACGGGAATGGCTGCCGAACATTGTCGGATTGTCGTTACACTTCTTTGCGGCAGGAATGGCCAGTCATGTGCGGCGAAGCTTCCTTACGCACATTGCCCAGGTACCGTGCTTTCAGCCGTCTCTCCCTCTCATCTTGTCCGATGCCACGTAGTACGCGGTGACGCCAACGCCGTACAATTTAAATTGTGTGTGCACGCTTGTATTGTGCGCGCTTTTAATGGCTGTTTATGTGCGATGGGCCTGTTGTGTTGCTTGATGACTACGATCCTCCGGACGTTGGCTGGCGCGGATCTGATATGCCTCTTCCCATCCCCCCCTATCCGTCTCCCTTGCACGAAGAACTGGCCGGACTGAGGAAATTGTTGAAGCATTGGTACATCGCGACTTGAGACAGCATATTACGCACTCGAAGGGAGACGAAATCGTTGTGCTGTTGCCTGCTTTGCTGTTGACACACTGGGAGCCTCCAATCAATGAGTTTGACAGCATGGTATGGTTTCGTGCTGCCGATCTCACTTGCCACTCTCAGATCTTATCCAGATTTGGCAGACGTGCTTGACACATACTGGTTGTTGACTGTTGCAAAGCATCACAATCACTGGCGCGGGTCATCTTTTATCTCACCTGGGAACACCACGAATATATTCTAGACCACTGCATCATTAACGTACTGACATGCCAGCGACATTGGTGGCTATGTATAATCAATTCCAGTTAAAGGGCTGCTACCCCGTCTGATGCTGCAGAAATTCGGCCTTTTCAACCTTCATCAGACATGCAAACGACAACAAACAAACAAAACAATCGTCGCCGTTTGTCGATTTGTCGATGTGTGTCGAGCGGTGACGTCGAGCCTCACCTCTGACGGCCAGATTGAACACGGCCACGTCGCCGCCGGCGTCGTTGTCGGCCCGCAGCGTGTACTGGCCACCGTCGCAGGGCCGACAGTCGCTGATGCGCAGCGTCGCCTCCTCGTCCGTGCAGTCGGCCACCACCCGACTGTCGGCTGCGGCACGTCAGGTCAGGTCAGATCAGGTCAGGTCATCCTGTTGCAAATCAAATACGGTCTGGTGATTAACTTAGCACGTCAGGTCAGGTCAGATCACCCTGTGACGAATCAAATAGGGTACGGTGTTTAATTTAGCATATGAGGTCAGCTCAGGTCAGCCTGTGGCAAATCAAATATGGCCTGGTGTTTCGCTTAGCACGTCAGGTCAGGTCAGGTCACCCTATGGCGAATCAAGTACGGTCTGGTGGTTAACTTGACATGTCAGGTCAGGTCAGCCTGTGGCGAATAAAATACGGGGTCCGGTGGTTAATTTGGGCCCGGCGAAGAAGGTCGTGTTAGGTCATACCAGGTCATGCCACACCAAGGAATACCTGATAAGATACGATGGCAGCTATATGACCACGCAAACGGTGCGCCCTAAAGCTCAGATAACTAACTAACTAACTAACTAGTAAGACACAAACACGTTAGATCATGTCAATTCAGGCAACATCACCAGTCATCAGTCAGTTGGCAGGTCAATTAGCAGGTCAGGGCATGTTAATTCTGGTCGTATTAGACCATGGGGCAGACCTAGTAAGAGAAGGCCAAATTACGTCGGATAGAACAGGGTACAATTTAGTCGGGCCTCGTCGTCCATGTTAAGATCAAGCCATGCTTCATCAGAAAAGGCCGGTGAATGGTGCTCTGTTGGACCAGGAAGGGTCATATTAGGTCATCTCCAGTCAAGTGATGCCAGATCAGGCTAGATCAGGACATGCTTAAGTATATGTTTCGGGAAGTTATTTTCCATGTATTTCACGCAAATGATACCATGATGTACAATGATACCATATTGCTTGTCCCTACGAAATAAACATCATTGGCCTATGTAACGAGATGTTTGCATACGGATGAAATTGTCTGGCATGCAGTTTCTTCTAATGTGGGACGTAGCTTGCGTGGGAAAAGTTGTAGCTGAACCTTGATGCTATCGAACTTTGGTTGTTGAAGGGAATCATGTTATATACTGTCGAATGCCATATCACTTGGAATGTGTTCGCCTCAGTTCGGATTGCAATAAACGCTCAATTTTAAACAATTGTAATGTCATGTACTGTTCTCAACTAGGTTGAATTCCATTGCTAAGCATTGAAATGAGTTCGGAGCAATACCAACACTAATTAGTTCACTCGCAGCGTAATTAGCCTCAAGGTTAGTGGGAAATTAGATTGGCGGCCATTCCTTCCACTACTGAATATTGCATTGGTCTGCAATGTATCACATTTCTAACGTGCTGCATTGCAGTGCCACAACACCCACTGTGTGGGCCGATCTGCTCGCCGTCCTTGAGCCAGGTGAAGGTCGGTGTCGGCCGGCCCGTGTACGGCACAGCCAGCCGAATCACCTCGTCCAGGCCAAAGGTCACGCCACGCTCCAACGCCTCGGGCAGTCGCAGACAGGGCGGCGCTGCGGCAGCCCGGAACGTCGGTCGCGGCTCGCGCCCACAGCCAATGTCGGTCACGGCTGGCCAACGCGCACGGTGCGACGGCAGCGACACACAGCAGGCTGGGGGTGCTCATCAACAGCGCAGATAATTACACCGACACATTGCATCACAGAGCCGTGTTCCGTGTATAAAACGCGAATATTGTGCACTGGTACTGATGGCTCAACCAGGTGGCGTTAAAATACGAGTAAAAGCCTGGTGGCAAGTTGTAAGCAGTGATTAAATGGAATGTCGCCTTTTAATGGTCTTGTCTTACCATTGCTAAACATAGTGAAGCATGCATGCTTGTGATCATTCAGAACACTTTCACATGCTTTCGTGGTTGCAACAGTTGCCTTCAGGTCCACGTGCACGCAACGAATAGTGTGCTTATTGAATCATATTTTATGTTTGCCTCGTGTTTTGCATTCATGCTTTGCGCCGCTCATGGACAGGTGTTGACGGAGAGAAGCCGACCTGGACACGTGACATTACCGAGACTGGACAATGGAGAGTAGCCGACCTGGATACGCCACATTACCGACACTGGACACTCGAGAGTAGCCGACCTGGACATGTGACTTCCCGACACTGAACACTGGAGAGTAGCCGACCTGGACACGTGACAGTACGGACACTGGACACTGGAGAGTTGCCGATCCTGGACACATGGCATTACCGACACTGGACACTGGAGAGTAGCCGACCTGGACACGTGCTTGGTGAGCTCGAGGACCAAAGACGAATGACATTTATAGCAGGTCAGAAGCGTATGTGATTTCCTGCCAGCCTTCATCTCAGGCTTCGGTTGCATGGCGTTCAATCAATATTTGATGTTCCGGGTCGGACGTGGGATCACGAGGAGATCACCAAGTAGGAATCGCACGTGCCAGCTGAAGCGCTACGCAATGCATAACAAATGCAGCATGAATTTGTGTTTTTCGCCCTTCTAACTTCGGAGCGAAATAACAACTCGGTGGCATCGTTCACTCTCGACAGAGTGCTGCGGTAGCAAATTGCAACCGGCGAAGTCCAATCGCCAGCATGTAGTGATGAAAACTCAGGACTTCACACAGCGGCCGCCGCCGGACGTCACCTTCAACGCTGAGACGCGCTGACGTGGAGACAGAGCCCAGCGGGTTGATGAGCTCGCAGGTCACGGCGGCGTTGTCCTCGAGCAAGACGGGGTGTATCAACAGCGACGACCGCTCGCCGAGTGTCACAACCTGAGACGTTCACGTGGTCCAGTGTTAGAGTCATCAATTATGTCGCCCATCGCCTGAGTCTTAGATTTTCACATCGTCCATCGTCACACCATGGAATGTTCGCATCGCCCAGCGTCAACACCTGAGACTTGCATGTCGTCAAGAGTCACAGCCTGAAACGTTCACATCACCAAGCCACACGGCCTGCAATGCTCACAACACCCAGCGGCACGACCTGACTTGCTCACAACACCCAGCGACACGGCTTAAAATGCTCACAACACCCAGCAACATGACCTGAAATGCTCACAACACCCAGCGACGCGGCCTGAAATGCTCACAATATCAAATGACTCGGCCTGGAATGCTCACAACACCCAGCGACTTGGCCTCAAATGCTCACAACACCAAGCGACACAGCCCGAAGGGCTTATATCACCCATCATCACAGACTGAGACGTTTGTGTTGCCCGTGAGCCCTGTTCGTCACCAAGACCAGCCGTGACGAAACAGCGAAGCCGAGGGGCCACCTGAAGCCGAAGGGGCAGCTGAACGAACGGTTGAACTCTGACCAAGAGGTTTCATTTGACCAGAAAGGTTAGATGGACGCGGGATGAGGCCAAAAAGCGATCATAGGTACGCTTAATGACGTCTCTCTGGTTCCAAGAAAGACGTAGTGTACTCTAGAGTGTTAGAATCTATTTGTAAAAGGCTAAGCGTACTTCGAAAATGTTTCGAGGAACTCCACTTTTAGTTCATGGAGTTGGCGATGAGGCAGGATTGTAGACAGTTGGCAGCATTGGGAGGAGCAAACTGAACTATCAAGAGAAAGTAAAAATAGTAGTTAGTGGGAGAGCGACTACCCACACAGAAGTACTGGAAGATAGTGGCGCTGACGTTGGCGAAGACACCGGTTCGTGTACCTACGACATGTGCCCGGACAATTTATCGCAGCCCAGTGGCCTGCCATGGTGAGTGGGTGCACCGAGAGGACTTAATGGGCCATATTTCAGCCAGACGCCATTAACGGGTCATTCGGGAGACTTTGCAGGCGGCTCGCTTCAGGTGGGTTCGAGCTACCCTTCCACCCACGGATGATGGTACAAATGAAATGGTGAGTGATGGATCAACTCTATTTAGCTAAGCAAAACACTTGCACACGCTAACGAATCGGTATTTCACACTAGTGGCAAATATTCATAGCTTGTTGTTCTCTGCGAAGCAATCTTGATGAGATTATTTCCCTTTGCACCAAAATACCAGAAATATAATCTGCAAATTATCAGTTGTCAAGCTCTGAACACTTATCCCAGATGCCCGTCGCTGCCTTTTGGCACTGCAACGACTGAGGGCAGAACTCAATAACGCTAATAACCACAGCCTGTCAAAGTAAATTAAGCCACAAAGGCCAGTCCACCAGCAATGCTCAGCATGTACAGAAGGACACAGCGACGTTTCTTGTGCCACAACCTGCAGGATTAAGTGGAATCTCTGGAACAAAAATGCTCTTGGCACGTTGTGCAGGGGCCGACTGGGAAGCGACACACTTGGGTTTTTAGATAAGATATATAGTATATATATATATATATATATATATATATATAAGATAGGGGGTTTTAAGGCGATATATATATATAAGATAATAAGAGGCGACTTCCTCTAGATGAGGTCCAGAACTTGCCTTGCATCGATCGTCGAGTAGGATGCGCTCCTTGTCTTTGTACCAGTGCACGGTGGGTAACGGAGAGCCACAGAATTGGACGTGAAACTCGGCCTGGAATCAGTCGCCAGAGTCAATGTTTGTGGTACTTATTCAGTCGGGGATGGGTAAAGCAAGATGATAATTGGATCCCCTCAACGTATACGAGAACAAAATGATGACAATTCCAACGGTGAGGTATTCGAAGGAATAATGGACACTGGGAACGGCAACAGTTGAAGGGACCAACGTGTTCCAAGCCCTTGGGTGGCAATTGGGCATCTCAAGAGCTAAATCGAGTCGTCAACAACCGTGGCGGTACCTTGTCGTGTTGGAGACATGACGTGTCTTCCAGAGCTCGCAGGATGCATGGTGGCTCTGGGTCGGACTTCGGCCTGAGTGATATCTGGAAGGCAGAGTCGAATCATTGCGTGTTCATCGCCTCCATCGTGGCATGCCACTTTTACATTAGTATTGAGTTGAGGAAGTAAGTGGAAGATACGGCGAGCAATCGAAGTGAAGCCAGTGTTACGCCACCGCTGAGAGATGCATGACACCGGTCAAAGGTCAACAGAGCACGTGAAGGGCCGAGTTGGAGGCAGTGCTGACATCTGACGGAATGTTGTTGCTGCGCCGACTGAGCAAGCGGAACATGCTACTTAACAGGATAATGCTGCTCCGGAATTATTCAACCACGCCCGTCGCAGCGCTTCAGGGCGGGTAGCACACTTAGTCCGACATTATCTACTACGGGGCGTAATGGTGGGATGAAGCCAAATATCCCCATGAACAATTCTGCACGTCCAAAACGCCAAGTTTGTTACGCCAAGAGGCTGACAAATTTCCGCCATCGTTTCACGCAAGACCATGACTGGAGGGCCACCAAGCACAAGTACAAGCACGAAGTCTGTAACAGATGAGGGTAGTTCAAGCATTTAAACAATCAAAATAACTTCTCTCCTATCGTCTATGCTCCTAGATTAACCTCAAATATAAGTTCATTTAAGTGTTCAAATGCTGCAATAACTCCTATATGTTACAGAGTCCATGCTCCTACATGTAGTACTACAGTCATGGTCTTTTCCTAGTCAGACAATGGCAGAAACTTGGCAGATCTTGGCGTAACGAACTTGGTGGTTTTGGCGTATTACATTCTGTGGTATATTTATTATACAACAGATATTTTAGTCATTTTTATGATACAGTTTTTTTTATTACACAATTATATTATACCAATACATATTTGTATTATATAACAGATATATTAGAATGTGTGCATATAATCAGTAGAAATATTCATGGGGGCATTTAGCATCACCAAGTCAGCTGGTGCAGTTGGCGGTCTGCACGGCCGCCACTCGCCTGCACCGACTCGGAGGGCGCGGACGGCGCCGAGCTGCCCCGCGTGTTCTGCGCGGTCACCCGGAAGATGTAGGTCTGACCGGGCGTCAGGTCGACCACCGCCTGCACGGTCTCCAACACCGGCTCCTCGGTGACGGAGATCCAGGTGAGACCGTCGGGATAGCTCGCCTCCAGAATGTAGCCTGGCCGCAGACGCGCCGGGGTGGTTCATCGCTCATCATCACGCCACCAACCGGCCGTTGACATCGCACATCACCACGACACTAACCGGCCGTTGACGTCTCACATCACCACGCCACCAACCGGCCGTTGACATCGCACATCACCACGCCACCAACCGGCCGTTGACGTCGCACATCACCACGCCACTAACCGGCCGTTGACATCACACATCACCACGTCACTAACCTGCCGTTGACATCGCACATCACTACGACACTAACCTATGAATCATATAACCTGCCGTTGACATCGCACATCACCACGCCACGAGCCTGCCGTTGACGACACTAACCTGACATCACCACGACACTAACCGGCCGTTGACGTCGCACATCACCACGCCATCAACCGGCCGTTGACGTCGCACATCACCACGCCACGAACCGGCCGTTGACGTCGCACATCACCACGCCATCAACCGGCCGTTGACGTCGCACATCACCACGCCACGAACCGGCCGTTGACATCACACATCACCACGTCACTAACCTGCCGTTGACATCGCACATCACTACGACACTAACCTGCCGTTGACGTCGCACATCACCACGCCACCAACCGGCCGTTGACATCACACATCACCACGCCACTAACCGGCCGTTGACATCACACATCACCACGCCACTAACCGGCCGTTGACATCGCACATCACCACGCCACGAACCGGCCGTTGACTGTGGGAGCATTTGACGCCCACCTCCGCCCCCCCCCCCCACACTGTCGTGTTTGTCAGACAACTCCAGCGGTAGTCGTGACAGCGTCTTCAACCTTTTGGTGCTCATTGGCACACCAATTCTGCACGCTGTCATATCATGGATTTGTCCACCGTTGAAGACGATTGGGCGATACAAGCAATATGTTTTTAGAGATATGCCGATGGGTGTTGCGCAGGAAAGAACTTGACGCAGAGCCTATGCTACCCCTCAACCCAGCCATTTTGCTGTGGCTGAGGCCCCGCACCGTGGGCTGGTGGCAGAGAGCGTACCAGTTTTAACTGTACCTGGACGTCATATACTAATAAAACACAGAATGAAGGCAAAGTTTGCTTGGCACAGAGACAATACATGGGAAACTCTATATGCACGCAGGATTAAACTAAACTCTTATCAAGTCGTCACTACTCAAACATAAACTCTGCATAGCAGTATTGTCAAATGACAGGTATTTGACGGATATTTAAAACCAGTGCCATGTTTTGGATTATGTTGTTGCTCTTTCGTAGCCAGGCTTGCATGCTAAGCATGCTTAATGGGCTTCGAGGTGCAAAGTGGAATTGTCTTCAACCTAACCGTGATCTGGAATAACCGTTGTTAGATTCATTAACTAAATCGTACGTTTTATTTAGCTTGGTCGTTTCCCTGCTCTAATTTGCGTTGGTAGCGAGCGTTAGCTTGTGCTGGGAGCTGCCGTCAGGATTCATAATTTGTTTGTGTTTGTTTTCATCTGAACTGTAAGCTAACCGACGTCCCAAAAGACAAACGGTTTTGCACATCCCTTTCGTAACCTCCGACACCTCTATCTCATGTACCAGTTCAACTGTTGCACGACGGCTACGACCATGGCGATGAGTCGTCGAGCGGTAGGGTGTTCATCTCCCAACCGAAAGGTTGTGGGTTCGAGTCTCACCTGTCGCTGCTCTTCGCCCGCGACCAATCGCCGTGAGAGATTGGCGTAGGCGCGCTGTGAAGACGGATAGCCAACCTACCAACCGATGACTACGACTATGACTATTATTAATTATGGACGAACTGAGGTGGTTGGCACGTCCCACACAACTGTTATTGATTGTTTGATTCCTGCACGTCAAACCACTCATCCTTCTGCAGCATCAGTCAGCTCAGTTCGTAGACGCGTCACCAAGATACACATGGGAACGTTTCTAATGCCACACAATTTAAATATTTTGCTTCACCGGACAACCAGATCATCAAAATGCACTCAGTTTGCTTCACCTGTGATGTAAATCAAGACGTAGCAATCGTATTGAGCAATCCAAGAAGCTATCATATAAACACGGAGCACCTGCGACTATCAACGTATATTTTACCCGGCCGATTGGTTGTCTAGATGAACAGTTCTCAAACATTGTTTTACAAGTTATTCACGCTTTTACTTCTGGACCACGTCAATTCTTCCCACCACCACCAAAGCGTGCATCATATATTGCACCTTACTATGCTTTCAAGCACTTTCCGACCGAAATCCCCGAATTTCCCCAATTGTCAACTTCTAATGAATGGCATGTACAAGCGGAGATTGTAAAACAAAACAAGGACACGTTTTCGCTACAGAATTGGCTCCTCATTCCTAAGCTGTGCAATACCAAGTCGGGTGGTGTTCCTTTACTACAGAAGACCATACAGACTATCCGGCAGACGTTGGTGTCTCATCTGACCTGTGCGACTGGTGGCGTCTGTGTCTCATCTGACCTGTACGGCTGTCGGTGTTTCGTCCGGCAAGCGTCGGTGTTTCATCTGACCTGTGCAGCTCTTGGTGTCGGTGTCTCATCTGACCTGTGCGGCTGGTGGCGTTGGGGTCTCATCTGACCTGTGTAGCTGTAGGTGTCGGTGTCTCATCTGACCTGTGCGACTGGTGGCGTCGGTGTCTCATCTAACATGTACAGCTGGTGGCGTTGGGGTCTCATCTGACCTGTGTAGCTGTTGGTGTCGGTGTCTCATCTGACCTGTGCGGCTGGTGGCGTCGGTGTCTCATCTGACATGTACAGCTGGTGGCGTTGGGGTCTCATCTGACCTGTGTAGCTGTTGGTGTCGGTGTCTCATCTGACCTGTGCGGTTGTCAGCGTCTATTCCTCATCTGACCTGTGTAGCTGTTGGTGTCGGTGTCTCATCTGACCTGTGCGGTTGTCAGCGTCTATTCCTCATCTGACCTGTGTAGCTGTTGGTGTCGGTGTCTCATCTGACCTGTGCGGTTGTCAGCGTCTATTCCTCATCTGACCTGTGTAGCTGTTGGTGTAGGTGTCTCATCTGACCTGTGCGGCTTGTGGCGTTGACTGGCGGATCCCAACAGATGACCAGGCCATGCTCCGGCACACTGTCGTACAGGAACTCCGACTCGGGGTCGTCCGTTCTGGGCACCACACTCGGCTGGCCTGGCTGCAGAGGCGGCTCTGTGGCACAGCATCACACCATAGCCGTCACACCATAGCCGTCACATCACAGCCGTCACACCACAGCCGTCACATCATAGCCGTCACACCATAGCCGTCACATCACAGCCATCACATCACAGCCGTCACACCACAGCCGTCACATCACAGCCGTCACACCATAGCCGTCACATCACAGCCGTCACATCACAGCCGTCACACCATAGCCGTCATATCACAGCAGTCATATCACAGCAGTCACATCACAGCCGTCACACCACAGCTGATACACCACAGCCGTCACACCACAACCGTCACACCACAACCGTCACACCACAACCGTCACACCACAACCGTCACACCACAACCGTCACACCACAACCGTCACACCACAACCGTCACACCACAACCGTCACACCACAACCGTCACTCACACTACAGCCATCACACCACAGCGTCACACCACAGCCGTCATACCACAGCCGTCACATCACAGCCATCACACCACAGCCGTCATATCACAACCGTCACACCACAGCCGTCACACCACAGTCGTCACATCACAGCCGTCACATCATAGCCGTCACATCATAGCCGTCACACCATAGCCGTCACATCACAGCCGTCACATCACAGCAGTCACATCACAGCCGTCACACCACAGCCGTCATATCACAGCCGTCACACCACAGTCGTCACACCACAGCGTCACACCACAGCTGTCACACCACAGTCGTCATATCACAGCCGTCATATCACAGCAGTCACATCACAGCCGTCACACCACAGCTGATACACCACAGCCGTCACACAACAACCGTCACACCACAACCGTCACACCACGGTCGCTACACCACAGCCGTCACTCACACGACAGCCATCACACCACAGCGTCACACCACAGCCGTCATACCACAGCCGTCATATCACAGCCGTCACATCACAACCGTCACACCACAGCCGTCACACCACAGTCGTCACATCACAGCCGTAACATCACAGCAGTCACATCGCAGCCGTCACATCACAGCAGTCACACCAGTCGTCACACCGCAGCCGCCACACCACAGCCGTCACATCACAGCCGTCACACCACAGCTGATACACAACAACGGTCATATTACAGTCGTCACATCGCAACCGTCACACCATATCACAGTCGTCACATCGCAACCGTCACACCATATCACAGCCGTCACATCACAGCTGTCACACCACAGCCGTCACACCACAGCCGTCACACCACAGCCGACACACCACAGCCGTCACACCACAGCCGACACACCACAGCCGTCACACCACAGCCGTCACACCACAGCTGTCACACCACAGCCGTCACACCACAGCTGATACACCACAGTCGTCACACCACAGCCGTCACCCCACAGTCATCACATCACAGCCGTCACATCACAGCCGTCATATCACAGCCGTCACATCACAGCTGTCACATCACATCCGTCACATCACAGCTGTCACACCACAGCCGTCACACCACAGCTGTCACACCACAACCGTCACACCACAGCCGTCACATCACAGCCGTCACACCACAGCCGTCACACCACAGCCGTCACACCACAGCCGTCACACCACAGCTGTCACACCACAGCTGTCACACTGTAGTGACACACTCGGAGCTCGATCCAGACTGTGTATTCTGGGCGTTCTCTACCCCGACCGGGTCGCCGAGTCCCGCTCCGAGGGCAGGTCCGACCGGTCACACTCAAGGGCGAGGTCAGGCAGTACATGTAGGGTGTAACACACGCCCCAGCCATTTACACACGCCATAGCCGTCACACCACACCAGGGCCGTCAAATGGTGGTCGTGACGTCACAACCGCTGTATTGCTGCAACAGCAAGGCTACAGTGGCCCTTCGCCGGCAGGACGACATGCATGCAGTACGGTATCCAGCTCCAAAACGTTTTTTACACAATGTGGTCCAGAGGCTGCACTGGGTCTCAATACAGCAACAAGCTTATGCTTAGCTGGATGGAGTTGTGGGAGGAGCCTAAGTAAACAAATGCATTTCAAATTAGGAGTGCCTACTACCATCTCGTCACAAACCAGCTACTAACATTATAGTTTAGGCCTCAACTTCTCTTTGGGATGGATATAGGGCCAGTCATATGCCTCCTTTGGGTATGACTACTTTCAGCATTCTTTATTGCTAGTTTTATTGCTCTAACACTGGGTGCTTTTATGCTCGTTTATTTGTTTTCCATCTCTTAGCTGGGAGTGCCGCGACTTTACTGTTTATTTTATGGTGTTAACGTAAGGTACTTGCAGTCGTTGGGTAAGGGAGGGGGCACTCTGGTCACCTGATCTTGGGTGGCGGACGTAAAAAAAAAAAAAAAAAAATCCAGGAAAAATCGCATCATCTCTTCTGTGATATTATGATTATTATTGCCTATATATATATATATATATATATAAACCATATTCCATGTCAAAAACATATGCTAGGGTTAGGGGTACCATTGCAGGTAGATTACGCAAGCATGGGTTACGGTCCCAACTGCGCAGCACTCCCACGCCTACACGTTTGGGCAAGGACAATGCCATCAGCAAGGCCCGAGAGGTCGAGTCATCTAAGCCACGAACATTGAGAGAGTGGAATTTGTATCCTGAACCTGTCCGTGGAGAAGGATCGCACATTTCCGTGAGAAAGCATTGTTCTGTTCATCTCTTCACACATTGAATTATGCGTCACATTATTTATTCCAGTATTAACGTTTAACTTCTTGACCTTTAAAAGTCTGGGAGAGGACTCCAATCGACTTCTGAGCCGAATCGTACGTCTGCCTTAGCAGGGAAACAAGTTCCAGCATGAACTTCCAACGTGTGTCGTTTCCATCCTACATTTATATTTCAAATTAACTTGTGAATCACTAAATGTGTTATCTTGTGGGAAAAGGAGCCTACGGACGTAACAGGACGATCGAGACTTTTCCTGGAAGCGACCATTCAGTTAAATAAATTTCAACATAATCAATCTAAAAACATCCACTTATACACGCACGGAGAATGGACAAACAGTGTTTGGATCTGCAGCCCTTGAAAGCCGCCGCTAATATAATTGCATCACATTGTGACGTACCTAGGTTAAGTAGATGACTTAACCAGATGACATACTATGCTTCACCCCACCAAATCCAGTGAGAGAAAGCGATGGGCTGAGCTCGTCCCCTGCAGCTAAGTTCTGCGAGACGTCCCAGTTCCAGGGGCAAGAACCACGTGAAACAGAATTGAATCGATTTATTATATCCTCTCTCCCGTTCACAGTTTGGGGGCAGTAAAGACCACGACCATGGGCCGATGGAGGCTGCTGGAAATAATTGTTCGTGACAAATCAAGCCCAAACTTTTGCTCACATGCATTACTCATAGTCTAATGATTAATGATTCAGTTGATTCTTTAACTGCATGTAGCTGAGTGATTAGCTTAATGAGTGCTCGGATTAATGGCGCCGCGCTGGCCACACCATAGCAGCCGGAAATTCTGTCACAATTCAGCTGAAATATTGGAGACTGGTACATGCATGTGTCACTTTGTGTCATTCAGTTTTAGCCCAATGACATTATACATGGGATTAAATAATACTTCTAGAACAAGCACTTCATTTTTCGTCAAAGTGCTGCACCTTTTTCGTGGCTCGAGAGCGTGTTAATTTCATTCCCACGCGTCCGCGCAGGCACCACACGACACTGTATATTGCATCGACATCAGATACGTTCGAGTCGGAACAACACCGGTTCGAAGACCACCGAAAACCAGCTGTTGACGCGACCGACTCATCTGTGGTGTGGACGGACAGAGCCGTAACGCGTCTCAGGTTTGAAGACCACCGAAGACCAGTCGCCCATCAGCCATACCTACCTAGGATTAGGACTGAATTCGCCAGACATAACTTCCCATACAGGGCAATCGCGGCATGGAATGAGAAGTTGAGGAAGGATGCTGGCCACCCGTGATATAGTGCTGCATACGCTCATCTCAAATGTGCTTTATTATTGTTAGATTTTAAATCAGGAGACGGTCAGTAGGCATTTTATCTTATATTTTCAACTGTGATTTGACGAGAGGGCTGAAAAGCCATGATGTACATGCCTTGTTTCTACATTGCCTGGACTATGGAGACCTCAATATATGATTGATTGATTGATACCAGTTCCCGTCGTCAACATCGAAGAACCATGTCCCAAATTTGAGCGCAAGCAACACGAACAGGCCAGCGACGAGCTTAAACCACCACACGCCAGCAGTACCGCCACCGCATCATCCTGAAGTGCTACTCACTAGCGCCTGACCATCGGGCGGTCGCCGTGACAGAAGTAGGCGGATCGTACAGCGGGGGCACCGCCAGTCCGACGACCAACAGGCGGCCACGCACGCACGCGCAGAAGCGGCCACGCTCGCCAGACACCGGACCGACCTGCTGCCAAACGCACACAGCCCGTCAACGTGTAAACACACTGTGGAAGGCTGTCGGTAGTCGGCGTGAAATGTGCCGGCAGCTGACTCTGTCGGCAGACGCAGTCGGCTGGTGTGGGCTCCACAGTCGGCTGGTGTGGGCTCCACAGTCGGCTGGTGCGGGCTCCACAGTCGGCTGGTGCGGGCTCCACAGTCGGCTGGTGCGGGCTCCACAGTCGGCTGGTCCGGGCTCCACAGTCGGCTGGTCCGGGCTCCACAGTCGGCTGGTGCGGGCTCCACAGTCGGCTGGTGCGGGCTCCACAGTCGGCTGGTGTGGGCTCCACAGTCGGCTGGTGTGGGCTCCACAGTCGGCTGGTGTGGGCTCCACAGTCGGCTGGTGTGGGCTCCACAGTCGCCTGGCTGGTCCGGGCTCCACAGTCGGCTGGTGCGGGCTCCACAGTCGCCTGGCTGGTCCGGGCTCCACAGTCGGCTGGTGCGGGCTCCACAGTCGGCTGGTGCGGCCTCCACAGTCGCCTGGCTGGTCCGGGCTCCACAGTCGGCTGGTGCGGGCTCCACAGTCGCCTGGCTGGTCCGGGCTCCACAGATGGGCGCAAAATGACCAATGCAGTCGACGCGCCCTAAAGCACAAATCCACCACCACCACCACCGGGCTCCACAGTCGGCTGGTGTGGGCTCCACAGTCGGCTGGTGCGGGCTCCACAGTCGCCTGGCTGGTCCGGGCTCCACAGTCGGCTGGTGTGGGCTCCACAGTCGGCTGGTGCGGGCTCCACAGTCGGCTGGTGCGGGTTCCACAGTCCGCTGGTCCGGGCTCCACAGTCGGCTGGTGCGGGCTCCACAGTCGCCTGGCTGGTCCGGGCTCCACAGTCGGCTGGTGTGGGCTCCACAGTCGGCTGGTGCGGGCTCCACAGTCGGCTGGTGCGGGCTCCACGGTCGCCTGGCTGGTCCGGGCTCCACAGTCGGCTGGTGTGGGCTCCACAGTCGCCTGGCTGGTCCGGGCTCCACAGCCGGCTGGTGTGGGCTCCACAGTCCCCTGGCTGGTCCGGGCTCCACAGTCGGCTGGTGCGGGCTCCACAGTCGTCTGGCTGGTCCGGGCTCCACAATCGGCTGGTGCGGGCTCCACAGTCGGCTGGTGCGGGCTCCACAGTCGGCTGGTGTGGGCTCCACAGTCGCCTGGCTGGTCCGGTGCATTCTGATGGTTTGATAGTGAAGTGTGCTAGAATGGTCCAGTGTGTTCTGGTGGCCCAGTGTACTCAGATAGTCCAGTGTGTTCTGGTGGTCCGGTGTACTCTGATAGTCTGATAGTCCGGTGTTCTCTGATAGTGTTCTGATGGTCTGGTGTCTGATGGTCAGGTGTATTCTGATGGTCTGGTGTGTTCTGATGGTCTGGTGTCTGATGGTCAGGTGTATTCTGATGGTCTGATAGTGGAGTGTACTCTGACAGTTCAGTGTGTTATGATGGTCTGGTGTACTCTGATGGTCCGGAGTGTTATGATGGTCCGGTGTGCTCTGATGGTCCGGTGCACTCTGATGGTCCAGTGTGCTCTGATGGTCCGGTGTGCTCTGATGGTCCGGTGTGCTCTGATGGTCCGGTATGATCTGATGGTCCGGTGCACTCTGATGGTCCAGTGTGCTCTGATGGTCCGGTGTGCTCTGATGGTCCGGTGTGCTCTGATGAGCAGTGGTAGCCCTGATGAATGGTAGTTCTTCTTTGCCAGCAGTGATCCCTCCTGGCTGATGTAGTCCCTCCTGACCAACAGTGATCGCTCCTGGCTGATGTAGTCCCTCCTGACCAACAGTGATCGCTCCTGGCTGATGTAGTCCCTCCTGACCAACAGTGATCGCTCCTGGCTGATGTAGTCCCTCCTGACCAACAGTGATCCCTCCTGGCTGATGTAATCCTATTAGTCCCTCCTGACCAACAGTGATCGCTCCTGGCTGATGTAGTCCCTCCTGACCAACATGATGCTCCTGGATGATGTAGTCCCTCCTGACCAACAGTGATCGCTCCTGGCTGATGTAGTCCCTCCTGACCAACAGTGATCGCTCCTGGCTGATGTAGTCCCTCCTGACCAACAGTGATCCCTCCTGGCTGATGTAGTCCCTCCTGACCAACAGTGATCCCTCCTGGCTGATGTAGTCCCTCCTGACCAACAGTGGTCGCTCCTGACCAGTATTAGCTTCCTTTCGACCAACAGCAGCTACACTTCATCAGCTTACAGCTTTCAAAGGTCGGCAGTGGGGTCTCCCGGTAACCAGCTACTCGTCTTGGTGACCAGC
Organism: Ashinkailepas kermadecensis; assembly: GCA_034440615.1. Taxonomy (NCBI): domain Eukaryota; kingdom Metazoa; phylum Arthropoda; class Thecostraca; family Neolepadidae; genus Ashinkailepas; species Ashinkailepas kermadecensis. Next base: position 34,798 of record JAOTOM010004382.1, on the reverse strand, counting down.
AGTGGTCCCTCCTAGCCGACAGTGGTCACTGGTCATTTCTGACCGAATTGACAGCGGTCCCTCAACTTCTTGACCATCACTAGCAGTAGTGGGTGTGTGATTTCCCATCGCTTTGTGGCCGTTTGCACCAGTCATGACAATTGTTGAACATCTCTGTTAGTGTGCATTACTAAGGGTGAAGACTCGGAGAAAGCTGGCAACACGATCGCTTCTTCCAATTTGAAAGCTTGCCTGCATCCCCAACTTTGTTCTTCCCCTCGCCGAAACCTTCGGCACGTTTCCAATGTTGTGTTGCGGTTGCATGGTTGTCCAACACAGGCTTTGGTAGCCAGAATGTGTGACTCGGTAGTGCATCAACCGATTGCGGTCCAGCTCGCGAGTAAAATTGTTTTTTCAATGTGATGGCCGGATGGGTATGTCATGCCCTGATACATCCGAGCTTTCAGCCACAACCAACGGTCAATTGGCAGTCACAGGCTCGCACAACGAAGAGCCAAACCTTACGTGATGATCTCTTACCAGCCAAGCAACTAAATACATTCCTGACCATGATCGCAGAACGCGAATAAATCCATTTTGCACGTAATCAGCAGCACCACAGTGCACGTCCAGCTGAAAGGAACGCACTGGGCTCTGTTGGCGTTCGCATTGAGCCGGTGGCGTACGGCCGCGCCTGCGGACTCGGCTCGGTTGTGGCCAGGGCACCTCCGGGTGTCGTGGTGTCGCTCGCGCCCACCGCCCGACCGACTCGGAGGCATGCGGCGGACACGTGTGACTCGGCTCGGTTGTGGCCAGGGCACCTCCGGGTGTCGTGGTGTCGCTCGCGCCCACCGCCCGACCGACTCGGAGGCATGCGGCGGACTTTTGTTTGGCTCGGTTTTGGGGGGGGCACCTCCGGGTGTGGTGGTGTCGCTCGCGCCCCCCGCCTGACCGACACGGAGTGCGGCACAGAGGCGGCCGTACCCGCAGGCGTGTACGGCCGCGCCTGCGGACTCGGCTCGGTTGTGGCCAGGGCACCTCCGGGTGTCGTGGTGTCGCTCGCGCCCGCCTGACCGACTCGGAGTCACGCGGCGGACACGTGTGTGGCCAGGGCACCTCCGGGTGTCGTGGTGTCGCTCGCGCCCACCGCCCGACCGACTCGGAGGCATGCGGCGGACACGTGTGACTCGGCTCGGTTGTGGCCAGGGCACCTCCGGGTGTCGTGGTGTCGCTCGCGCCCACCGCCCGACCGACTCGGAGGCATGCGGCGGACACGTGTGACTCGGCTCGGTTGTGGCCAGGGCACCTCCGGGTGTCGTGGTGTCGCTCGCGCCCACCGCCTGACCGACTCGGAGGCATGCGGCGGACACGTGTGACTCGGCTCGGTTGTGGCCAGGGCACCTCCGGGTGTCGTGGTGTCGCCCGCGCCCACCGCCCGACCGACTCGGAGGCATGCGGCGGACACGTGTGACTCGGCTCGGTTGTGGCCAGGGCACCTCCGGGTGTCGTGGTGTCGCTCGCGCCCACGCCTGACCGACTCGGAGTCACGCGGCGGACACGTGTGCAGGCGCGTCGCATCAGCGGAAGTCAACGGCGGTGAGCCAATCTGCCTTCAGCTGGCAAATTTAGCTTCACCTGCTGTTTGTGGGTCGGCGGTCGTGTGACAATGGACACGTGTTTCCAACGTGGTGCGTGGTGTCGGGGAAATCGTGACGTTTTTTTTAAAGCCAGATATAAAGTCAAAAACATCAAGTGTTGAGGATGAATTAATAAGAGCCACAATGACCCATTTGAGCTAAGCCTATGAAGGGAAGACACCATAAGATGAGGAAAAAACATGCTGGAACTCCCTAATCAATACTATATAATTGAATTTTAAAAGAAACTATCTACTACAGCACATCTAGCCTCGTTCACTCGACCACGCGTAGCACACGCGTGACTCACCGATATTAATCCCACTTCATCTATCTAATTTCCCATTTCCCCACTGTACATTTCAGAACATAAAAAAGAAGATTATGGCGCATAAAGAATGCATCCACCGTACTTCTAAACACATTCAAACCTGGGACCCCCACCTCATCACTAGGCAGCCTATTCCATTCATCAACCACCCATTGATCCATGGGTTGTTGGCGCTTAGCTGCCCTACACATTGACTTGTCTAACTGGAATTGATGGCCCCTATGTGATACGTGAAATATAAGAGCATCATTCGATTGACATTATATAACCCTTTTACCATTTTAAATATATCTCACCTCTCAATTATATCACCTCTATGGACATGGTGTTTTGCAACGAAAACTACTTCAGGAAAAGTAGGGATAGATCGTTTGATCATGCACTGAATGAAGCCGTGATGAACACAGTTTCTAGAAGTCATAAATGCTTGGAAGCTTTTTCAATCATTGCTATGCGAACAGGGCGTTCGATAGAGCACTCAAGAGGCCTGGTTAAAAATAGCTGTCGAAGCGAGTTGCGCTGGGCTGTTGCGTTGCTGGAATTCTTATCTTGGGTATATGTGTGTGATATATGTCAGACGGATATGTCAGACCCTGTGTGCTCATCGTTGCTAACAGAGCGAGACAGGATCCAATCGTCTGTCCCTATTTGTTTAGCATGCATGCACCTACCACAAAGCGCTCCAACTGACCTTCCTTCTTCATTCAGACCAGGAAAGGCAGTTTTATTCTCTGTATTTTTAGAAAAAAATAACTATGCCATGAAATATTTAGTAGATGTCAAGCTTTTTACATCAATGGGCACCAGCAAATGTCAAGACAAGCCTTCAATTGCTTGCCATTTAACTCAAGTAAGGTGGTTATTTGAAATTTGAAGCATGTGCTCTCATGCTACTTGCCACATGTACCGCAACATAAGGTATGTACGTGTTATCCCTCAGAATGAGAGCGCAGGATGCTGCACTGGGGAGGTGATGGTAAACCAGCTGATGCACGCGCGTTGATGATGTTGTTTTGGTGTCATCGCCTGCTCTACGAAAATGAATAGTTGCGTGCGAAACCTCTTTACCTGCTCATTATGTGAATAACGCAAGACAGAATAGGTGTCACTTTGGCTGGTGGCTGTAAATTAATCAGCCTTTACCTATTTGCGCCCGTCCATTTCACTTCCGATTACCAACGTCGCGTTGTTATTTTTTTAATGTGGGCATGATTTCACGTCTAATTTGAGTGATGATACATTTATATGAAAAGTCAACACAGTATTTTCGCCAGGGGAACAGTCTTCTTCACAGAGTTAGCATGTTCAGTACGACCGTAAATGCGGATCTTTCAGTCTTAGTCATACTGCTCAATATTTTGGTTCAGCTCTGCCTCACTCATAAGCGAATATTTGTATATATTCGTTGGTTTCTTGGAGTTCTTATCTCGGTGAGCTTCAATAATAAGCCCCTCCAATATATTTTCAATGAATCATTGTTGAGACTGTTTTATGATCCAGATAGAGCTGCCTCTCTGGGTTCAGTCATTCCAAAAACACACGTGCGTATTTTCACATTTATAATGATGGAAATGTGAATCTATATCAACTGTACCAAGATCTAGATAATTTCGATATTCTACCAGATGTGAACCATGAAAGTAAACGACATCCACTGAGAAGCTTGGACAACAGCGAACGCGCTGATAGGAGAAGAACTTCCAAGAATACCCCCTGAGAGTGGTGATATCTACATTGTTAATTTGTCTTCTGTTCAGTCTTCTGTTCAGATCAGAATGCTTTCTCAGACCTTAATTTCAATCTAAGCATGATTTACTGGACAAAAAAGCAGAACTTGAAATATGATATCGACATATCCTTAACCTACAGAAGGACAAAAGGTGCGAGTGAATCAAAGCCTAAACACAGGCTGATGGTGCGTGAGGTTTCCGAGCTTGGAGGCAGTGCAGCAAGGAAGATCTTAACTGAAAAACTGCAAGGCGCAACAGCAGTGAAATAAAGACGAAAGCACAGTAATTTATCAAGCAGACAAGTCATCAATGTCCGACATTCTGAATAAGGCCGACTATCTGAGCAAGATGAACCGCATCCTCTCCGACCGGACGAAATTCGGGCATATCAAAGGGAATCGGCATCGGCCACCAGTGTTAACAATATGCTGGACCTCGTGCTGGGATTTGATAACATCCAGCCTCTACATGTAAGTGGAGTACCATGAAATGTAATTCGTATGCAAATTGTCCATAGGGTTCATCGCTTCATCTCACCTTTTAGTCTTTTTCTGTTCATGTGCCATCCAGAACCACCAAAAATGATCCGACAATACTTCTCCGTGTGCCGTTTGGTGGGGTAAATAGTGTTGCAGCTGACATCTTTGTCCACGCCCTTCGCACTGTAAATGGCTGCATGTCCTTCTCACTAACGACCGACCTTTTCTGTGGCCCAACAGGCCGAGTGAAGCGACCAGTCGCCGCTGACACGGCGACTTTGAGAGCCAATCTCTGAGATTGCGTATCCTTCGCATACTCGCATTATCATCCGTGTCACTTGTACCACTTATGTATCAGCGTAGGCATATTTGTAAATGACTTCATCTATAATCGGGCATTACCTGTTGGTGACTAAGAAACAGTACGCAATACACGAGATACTACCGACACCCTCAAAGCGAAAGTGAATCGATTAATTTATCGACAAATGCGATAATTGGTGGAAGTCATGAAGTGTTTGGTACAATCGGTTGGTACGCATGCTGCACATGATAATGTGAGTAGCCATACGGGAGGCAATCCACTGAAACTAATCACATCTCAAATCAATATCCATCATATATATATATATATTGGAATACGTTGGAAATATATTGCTTTGAAGGCATATGCTATTAAATGTCACAGCAGCTGGTTAGAGAGAAGGACCCCTCATTAACCGTCAGGTCAATGCACAGGGTGCCCTTCTCCTGCATGATAGACCTACTGTGGGACCGCGGTTGAAAGCAAATTAGATTACCCCAACACAGCAGTTGTACTGATTGTTTTATAGCTCCGTAGTGTCAGATATAATTCATGTATGCACGTTCCTGTACAATTTTCAAACGACTGCTGTGTGACCTGGATATGATCGTAATGATAACGGAATTTTGAACTGAAATAGCGATAACTTCAACGACCGATACTGTACATTGTTTCGAATTATATATGTACGCTGTTAGAATATATGTAAGTGTTTCCTGAAGATGTCCAACGATGGACTAAACGTTGAACGCCACGTGCTGAGAATATACCGAATGTATGTATAATTTTGGATCTGTGCTCAATGAACACCGGCCAGACAGCACACGACTTATACGCAGAATTGGAAGCATAATAAGGAAGATTTATAACAACAAAGCTGCTGTGACATTTAATAACATATGCATATATTGATATATATATATATATATATATATATATATATATATATATATATATATATATATATATATGAATATATACTCATCATTGCATATATCTACTTATCTATGCATCCATATATCTATGTATTTATGTATCTTACTAAGCGGTGCTCGAGGAGTCCCGACCATCCTGCCAACTGGGGTGCCAGGTCACAGGTGTCAAGTCAGCGGGACAGCCAGTCGCGGCCCCCGGATGTTGGCTCGAGTCTGACTCTGGTGACGTCATCAGCTCCGACCAATTGCGGTCGAGCAGGACCATGGGCGTGCATCGCCCACTTTTGTAGATCAGTCCGGACGATTGCAACTCGGTTAGTTATTGGGTTTTAGGGGCGCATCGACTGCAGTGGTCACGCAGCGTCCATAACACCGTCAGTCACACCGAAATATACAGGCGGAAACCAGTCGAGATGACGTAGTATGCGATACATTATCGAATCTGGTGCGATCAAGTCGTACGGTAGAACCATCATGATTTTACCACATACCGTGTACCCGACATGGATCTAGTGATGCGAATATATCACAGAAAACTTGATTCGGCTTGCACATTAACGCTGTGCAATGTCCATCTCCCTGCGTAGACAACAGCAGTGTCCATCTCCCTGGGTAGACAACAGCAATGTCTGTCTCCCTGGGTAGACAACAGCAATGTCTATCTCCCTGGGTAGACAACAGCAATGTCTGTCTCCCTGGGTAGACAACAGCGAACTGTATTCACGCGAGAAGCTGGAACACTCGTCCGGCTTGAACCGAGCCGGATCCGGCATCTGAGACGATTGTGGCTCAACTGTCCACGCCTTCATCTGGACAATGGTGAGGTCTACCTGTCATGCGGGGTAGCGGGACATGAGGGATCTACTTGGAGGTGCGGATGGATCCGATATGCTGGGCTCGCACGAACGATGCCGCATGGGAACTATATCTAAAAGGCGGCATTTGAAATCGAGGTTGCATCAGGCTGGTCACGTACCCCGAACCTGATGTGAATGCGCATGTGCATGCTGCATGTCGGAGCCCGAACGAGACGAGCGTTGATTGAATTTGTGTGAGTACTCTAGGTCTGTGTGATGTGCGCTGCCAATGTTCACCTCCCGTGCTATGTTTTCCTGTCACAGTCTCTCGAGTAATGTTTTCTATCACAGTCTGTCGACCAAAGGCTCGCTTTCAGTCGGTTGGATGTGTGGAAGAAGCCGAAGGGAGCGTATGACCAAATGACGTGATCAAACACGTCACCTCTATATTTTTTATTAACCAAGTACCAGCTTTGGTGGTGCCAGCATAGAGTTCCTATGCACGGTATGGCTGAACATTGTCTTCCACCTCGATGACGACTTACAGCACCTTAGATCACGGTGTCTTTGCATGTAGACATTTCGGTGCTATCACTACCTTGGTATTTTTAAAAAAAAATTAATTTCCTTGACAACTGTATCGCGACCTAAAACTGATTTTGTGCTCCCATTATGCGAACAATAATGTTAATCCATAATACTAATATTGTTGACCATAATACTAATAAACAATGCTACCATAATGCTTGTTTGGGTCACTAAGATGGTTAACTACACCTTTGGTGGCCTCATGATTGTAAAGGGGAGCAGTTTGTAAGAGCGGTCCGCTTCAGCTTTGGATCAGCTGAGCAGTCGCGAGATACCAACGTACTGTCGTACTGTTCGTGTTACCTATGTAGTCAACTGCGCGTGACGACGTGACGTATGGTGTGCACGAGAGCACGGACCGTGGCAAGACAGTCGCCACATAGCACACTAGCGGTCAGCGCCGAGTTAGAGAGAGGGGGAGAGGATGAGACAGAGGCGGACTGTCGCAGAGAGCTCGGCGGCGCCCCACCTGGCACCTGCACCACTGCGCCCCCTCCCCTGCGCCTGGCACCAGCGCCACTATCTCGGTCACCGACGTCAGGAATGACTACTGCCAGGACGGCGCAGCGGTGCCACCGGCAGGTGTCACCAGCAGGGTAGTGTGTGGGTCCCACCACCCTACCGACGAGGTGGGGTGTGAGTCCCACCACCCTGCCGACGAGGTGGGGTGTGGGTCCCACCACCCTGCCGACGAGGTGGGGTGTGGGTCCCATCACCCTGCCGACGAGGTGGGGTGTGGGTCCCACCACCCTGCCGACGAGGTGGGGTGTGGGTCCCACCACCCTGCCGACGAGGTAGTGTGTGCGTCCCACCACCCTACCGACGAGGTAGGGTGTGCGTCCCACCACCCTACCGACGAGGTAGTGTGTGCGTCTCACCACCCTACCGACGAGGTAGGGTGTGTGTCTCACCACCCTACCGACGAGGTAGGGTGTGCGCCCCACCACCCGCGGCATGCACGTTCCCACGACGAACGTGCATGCTGTGGCAGCTCGGCCAGGTGTACGTCCCACCGGACGTACTACCCCTGGCGGGTAGACCATCAGCTTGGCCGGGTGTACGTTCCACCGGCCAGGTGTACGTTACACCGGACGTACTGCCCCCGGGGGGTGGACCATGAGCTCGGCCAGGTGTACGCCCCACCGGCGTCCCACCGGACGTACTACCCCTGGCGGGTAGACCATCAGCTTGGCCGGGTGTACGTTCCACCGGCCAGGTGTACGTCCCACCGGACGTACTGCCCCCTGGGGTGGACCATGAGCTCGGCCAGGTGTACGCCCCAGCGGACGTACTACCTCGGTGGTCTGTGAGGGGCGCCGAGTACCGCACACAGTAGCTGTCAGTAACCACCGCCATCCAAACAAATAGCCATGCTTTCTAGCGGCGTGTTTTGACAACTCGCGTGGATCCTCGCCCATTCAGGGGTGGATGTTATTGAGACAGAAATGCCATTTCTGGACCATGGAGAGTAACATTCAGAGACATATTTGATTCTGGCCCAAGAGGACGATGCATGGCCTGCCATGAGCAGCTGCGCCAAACTAAACAACTTGCATGAGGAGTCTGTGACAAGCCCTTAGTTTTGTTACTTCAAGCAAAGTTCGAATTCTGGTGTCATTGCACAGCACTTGGGTCTGGAAAGCATTCGATTGTGAGTGATTTCGTCGTCATAATTGACCATGGCTCTCTATATCAGTTCTCGGATTCCTCGAGTCTGTCGCAGACGACTTCTCCAGTCTCCTATACAGGGACAGAAGTGCAGGATGATGAGAACGGCTATCAACTAGGCTGACTGTACGAGTTTCTCAGCTTCTCAGATATAAAGAGGATCGTGCTTAGTGTGGCATGCTATAGTACCGCATGCCGGTGACCAATTCTCATCAATACAGATGAAATATTTGGCTACCATCATATTTTATTTTATCCTGATATCCGAGAAGCTGGTCAACTCTTATCTGCTCTTGCCGAAGGAAACATACCTAAATCACCTCATCAAACCAAATCCGACTGCATGTTTTGAAATCAACTCCGTGGTGCATTGCAAGATCGACATCACCTGAAGGAATATGCTGTAAAGTCATGCAAGGCATGGTGCAGACAGTCGCGAGTTTTGTCTCTCAGATTCCTCGTTCCCTCCGGCCGGAGGTTGGAGAGACGTTGTTTGGCCTCGGCCAGCCTTGCCGATAGGTGGTCGCAGCCGCCGATTCTCTTCACCCGGCCGAAGTCCAGTGGCTGGGGTTGTCTGGTTTGCGGCGATCATCCATCAGTAATTATTTTTTTCCTGCTTTTTTTTATCGAAAAAAAAACAGAAGTGCCATTGCAGATTAATTACAAGCGTTCACGTAGTTGGGGAGCCTCATCAGGGTGAGTCATATTTTGTGTGAGGCGAAAACTCATTAAGAAAAATATTAAGAAGCTGGTTAATAGATTTGTCTGAAAACGAAGGCGCCCTAGTATGTCAATTGCATGTGTTCATGTAGCTGGTGAGCTCGTGCGCGCCCATTGTTGTTCATATCTGATTGTGTTTGTGGCGATCATTCCACCGCGACTTATTTTTCATCGCTTACTTTGGTTTATTAAATTGTATTTGCCGTACACCGTCCTTCGCGCAGAGTATACCTCGCTATATATATCGGCAAGCCATGTTGGATCTAACCGATTGCATCAAGGGTCCTGTCCCCGAACATTTTGGATAATTTGCTTTATATCTGAGAAACTGGAAACTTTAGTGCATTCTAGCATTGCGTAACTGTTATTACTCTGTCATAAGTCATAAGTAACTGTCATAAGTCATTTTACGACACTCCCTTTGACATGTCGCTTGATATCATCAGTGCTCTGAATCAATAACAAAATATTTGAAACATTTGCAGCGAACAAGATCGAGACTGACACTGGATCTCGCCTGTGAGACTGCGATCAAATAATCCGCTCAAACTGAAAACATGCTTCATACAGTCCTGATATAAGCCACTGTCAGTGCAACGCAGCAAGACTCTGTTGCATATGGCTCAAACATTTGCGCATTGCATTTGGGGATTTGGGGCTTCGAAATCATATGGCTGTCTTCAGGCTGTCTTCGGATTATCGGCATATTTGATACCGAATGTAGCAGCATGATCAACGTGATGAACGTGAACGATCAACGTTTGTGGTCGACGCGCCCATAAACCATAACAACTAACTGATACAGAATGCAACGTTTCGTGGCATTGGCAACATCCAAAGGCGATTATACACCACTCACATACACAGGCGCAGACATATATATATATATATATATATATATATATATATATATATATATGTATATATATATGCACTTAGATACTTGGTTCCATGCATAATGCAAATGCACATCTGACCAGGCATTAGCATAAAGTGTTCAGTAGTAGGCTGAGAATAAGTAGTATAAGTATAAGTAGTATAAGTAGTATAAGTAGTAGAGAATAAGTAGTATAAGTAGTAATAAGTAGTAGGCTGAGAATCTTCCAGAGTGTAATATGTCTATGTCTGTGGTATGTAGCGTGGTATGAACTGGTGCAACGAACTAATGTAAATCAGCAGAGCATCGAATGTGCTGTGCTGCTCTGTGACACCCGACGGGGATTCTCACCACGGTGACGCCTGACAGAGTTCCTCACCACGGTGACGTCTGACAGAGTTCCTCACCACTGTGACGCCTGACAGAGTTCCTCACCACGGTGACGCCTGACAGAGTTCCTCACCACGGTGACGCCTGACAGAGTTCCTCACCACGGTGACGCCTGACAGAGTTCCTCACCACGGTGACGCCTGACAGAGTTCCTCACCACGGTGACGCCTGACAGAGTTCCTCACCACGGGTGACGCCTGACAGAGTCCCTCACCACGGTGACGCCTGACAGAGTTCCTCACCACGGTGACGCCTGACAGAGTTCCTCACCACGGTGACGCCTGACAGAGTTCCTCACCACGGTGACATTTCCCAACCTGACAGAGTTCCTCACCACGTACGCCTGACAGAGTTTCTCACCACGGTGACGCCTGACAGAGTTCCTCACCACGGTGACGCCTGACAGAGTTCCTCACCACGGTGACGCCTGACAGAGTTCCTTACCAGCGAGATTTGACAGAGTTCCTCACCGCGATGACACCTGACATAATTCCTCATCACGGTGACACCTGACAGAGTTCCTCACCGCGATGACACCTGACATAATTCCTCATCACGGTGACACCTGACATAATTCCTCACCACGATAGCAACTGACAGAGTTCTTCACCAAGGTAACACCTGGCAGAATTCTTCACCATGGTGACACCTGACATAACTCCTCGCCAAGGTGACACCTGACACAATTCCTCACCACGGTTAACGACCGCGTTCACCATCATTTACATCGCGCAGTCTGCAGGCTTCTCTCAGGCCTATGAGAACATTGTGTCACACGTTCACCATCACTTACACCACGCAGTCTGCAGGCTTCTCTCTGGCCTATAAGAACATTGTGTCACACGTTCGCCATCATTTACATCGCGCAGTCTGCCGGCTTCTCTCAGGCCTATGAGAACATTGTGTCACACGTTCGCCATCACTTACACCACGCAGTCTGCAGGCTTCTCTCAGGCCTATGAGAACATTGTGTCACACGTTCGCCATCACTTACACCACGCAGTCTGCAGGCTTCTCTCAGGCCTATGAGAACATTGTGTCACACGTTCGCCATCACTTACACCACGCAGTCTGCAGGCTTCTCTCAGGCCTATGAGAACATTGTGTCACACGTTCACCATCACTTACACCACGCAGTCTGCAGGCTTCTCTCAGGCCTATGAGAACATTGTGTCACACGTTCGCCATCATTTACATCGCGCAGTCTGCAGGCTTCTCTCAGGCCTATGAGAACATTGTGTCACACGTTCACCATCATTTACATCGCGCAGTCTGCAGGCTTCTCTCAGGCCTATGAGAACATTGTGTCACACGTTCGCCATCACTTATACCACGCAGTCTGCAGGCTTCTCTCAGGCCTATGAGAACATTGTGTCACACGTTCACCATCATTTACATCGCGCAGTCTGCAGGCTTCTCTCAGGCCTATGAGAACATTGTGTCACACGTTCGCCATCATTTACATCGCGCAGTCTGCAGGTTTCTCTCAGGCCTATGAGAACATTGTGTCACACGTTCGCCATCATTTACATCGCGCAGTCTGCAGGCTTCTCTCATGCCTATGAGAACATTGTGTCACACGTTCGCCATCACTTACACCACGCAGTCTGCAGGCTTCTCTCAGGCCTATGAGAACATTGTGTCACACGTTCGCCATCACTTACACCACGCAGTCCGCAGGCTTCTCTCAGGCCTATGAGAACATTGTGTCACACGTTCGCCATCACTTACACCACGCAGTCCGCAGGCTTCTCTTGGCTTGCGAGAACACTGGGTCACACGATCGACAGCCTCTACACACACAGCCTGCAGGTTTCCTTTGCCTGCGCGGCTACTGGGTCACATAGTACCGTGCAACGACACCTCGTCAGCAGAAAGTTGTCGCTCTTCCAAGACCCCGAGAACAAACGCATGCTCCAGCCTCCACAGTATATATATATATATATATATATATATATATATATATATATATATATATATATATATCTGCCATGTGCACACCGAGGAGTGGCAAGCACAACTGTCGGCAAATGCGCTTGACTTTGTCGTACAGCTGTGGACTAATGGCTGTGGGCTTCGTAGGAGATCTTTATTTATTTATTTGACCCATCGTGTTATGTCCGTGGCCATCTCCATAATATCCGTGTCCGTGCCCATCATGGCCGGATCAAATGTCACAGTCATGCTGGCACAGTCATCGCACGGCACAAGCTGACACCGTCACAGCCCGGCACAAGTTGACACTGTCACAGCCCGGCACAAGCTGACAACGTTACAGCCCGGCACAAGCTGACGTTGTCGCAGCCCGGCACAAGCTGACACCGTCACAGCCCGGCACAAGCTGACACTGTCACAGCCCGGCACAAGCTGACACTGTCACAGCCCGGCACAAGCTGACAACGTTACAGCCCGGCACAAGCTGACGTTGTCGCAGCCCGGCACAAGCTGACACAATCACAACCCAGCGCAAGCTGACACCGTCACAGCCCGGCAAAAGCTGACACTGTCACAGCCCGGCACAAGCTGATACTGCCACAGCCCGGCACAAGCTGACGCTGTCACAGCCCGGCACAAGCTGACACAATCACAACCCAGCGCAAGCTGACACCGTTACAACCCGGCACATGCTGACACTGTCATTGTCCGGCACAAGCTGACACTGTCACAGTCCGGCACAAACTGACACTGTAACAACCCGGCATATGTCACAGCCCGGCACAAGCTGGCTGCATTGTCAGGCTAGCAGTCAAGACTGACGCCTTTTATGCTAGCCATTAGGCCGCCTCATCCACACTGAAATATCTCTCCAGTGGGTGCCTGACCCGGTGATCCAGGCGCCCATTTGTTCACTTGCACCGACTGTGTGCCGTTGGGCCTTCTCCGACCTGGATTATACCGTATGACCAGCCTCGTCGCCCATAATCATTTCATTCTATCCAAACTATCGTTATTGTGTCCCTACCACTCATGCCATCGTTATGTGTCCCTGCCACCCTTGCTATCGCCACGTGTCCCTGCCAACCATACCATCGCCACGTGTTCCTTCCAAGCATACCATTGCCACGCCACGTGTCCCTACTCTCATACAATCGCCACATCTCCCTACCATCTATGCCATCGCTCTGCGATCCTACCACCTATGCCATCGACACGTGTCCCTACCACCAATTCCATCGCCACGTGTCCCTACCAACCCTGCCATCGCCACGCGTCCCCACCACCCACACCGGCGGCCGGCGAGCCCCGCCACCCACCTCGTTCGTGCTCCCAGTCGGCACGGGGTCGCTTCTTCTCGTCCGGCGCCGAGGTCACCTCAGCCTGGCTGCCCTGGCGGCTCCTCTTCAGCCTCGGTCGGCCCTGTTTGCCCTGCTGGTTGCCCATGGCGACCGCCGGCGCGCCGCCCCGCCGATGGTGGCCGTCCGATGCTCCCGAGAGGCCGCGCCCCGCGGCGATTCTCGCGGCCGCGCCACCGACGACTGCCGCCAGCCGACGCGACGCGCCGCTCTGCCAAGCTGGCGTGGAAATATTTGGCTCGCTCGACGTTACGTGAAGTTTCCGTGGCCGGCCATTCTAAAATGGTCGCGCGCCCACTGCGACGTCTGCAAGGTGTGACCGTGGTGGGGCGAGCACAACAGCGCGGTGACAGGGTGGGACGTGCACAACACCACCGCAACAGGGTGGGGCGAGCACAACAGCGTGGTGACAGGGTGGGACGTGCACAACAGCGTGGTGACAGGGTGGGACGTGCACAACACCACCGCAACAGGGTGGGGCGAGCACAACAGCGTGGTGACAGGATGGGACGTGCACAACACCACGGTGACAGGATGGGACGTGTACAACACCACGGTGACAGGGTGGGACGTGTACAACACCACGGTGACAGAATGGGACGTGTACAACACCACGGTGACAGGGTGGGACATGCACAACACCAAGGTGACAGGGTGGGACGTGTACAACACCACGGTGACAGGGTGGGACGTGTACAACACCACGGTGACAGGGTGGGACGTGTACAACACCACGGTGACAGGGTGGGACGTGTACAACACCACGGTGACAGGGTGGGACGTGTACAACACCACGGTGACAGGGTGGGACATGCACAACACCACGGTGACAGGGTGGGACGTGTACAACACCACGGTGACAGGGTGGGACGTGTACAACACCACAGTGACAGGGTGGGACGTGTACAACACCACGGTGACAGAATGGGACGTGTACAACACCACAGTGACAGGGTGGGACGTGTGCAACACCACGGTGACAGGGTGGGACGTGTACAACACCACTGTGACAGGGTGGGACGTGTACAACGCCACGGTGACAGGGTGGGACGTGTACAACACCACGGTGACAGGGTGGGACGACGTGTACAACACCACGGTGACAGGATGGGACGTGTACAACACCACGGTGACAGGGTGGGACGTGCACAACACCACGGTGACAGAATGGGACGTGTACAACACCACGGTGACAGGGTGGGACGTGTACAACACCACGGTGACAGGGTGGGACGTGTACAACACCACGGTGACAGGATGGGACGTGTACAACACCACGGTGACAGGGTGGGACGTGTACAACACCACGGTGACAGAATGGGACGTGTACAACACCACGGTGACAGGATGGGACGTGTACAACACCACGGTGACAGGATGGGACGTGCACAACACCACGGTGACAGAATGGGACGTGTACAACACCACGGTGACAGGGTGGGACGTGTACAACACCACGGTGACAGGGTGGGACGTGTACAACACCACGGTGACAGAATGGGACGTGTACAACACCACGGTGACAGGATGGGACGTGTATAACACCACGGTGACAGGATGGGACGTGTACAACACCGCGGTGACAGGGTGGGACGTGTATAACACCACGATGACAGGATGGGACGTGTACAACACCACGGTGACAGGGTGGGACGTGCACAACACCATTGTGGCAGGATGGGACGCACACTGTACAGCACCGAGCGTGGTGAGATGTGCATTGTGCCAAGAAGCGCTAAACAGGAACGTGAGCGTCTCAAGAACAAACAAGAATGTCTGCAATTATACACACAGCAGTCGGGTGCCAGAAGAAAGGTGTGAAGTGTGACCAGGCTGACGCCCTCGATGTCAGGCGTGCATCTCCTCATTCCCCACTTCCCATTCCATGGGGCAAAACAAGTTTGAACCTAATGGTTATGCTGCATCCGTCAGTGCAGTGATAAACATCCCAACCACATCGATCACGGTCAGACTCCTCTGTTGAATCTTCAGGTTACTGGCAGACTTCTCTACCGACTCCTCCGGTCACAGGCAAACTCTGCTGACTCTTCCGGTTACAGGCAGAAGGTGTCAAAATTCCTCTCCTCTGCTCATTTTCATCTGATCACAAGGAGGCCCTTCTACCGACTCCTCTAATCACAGGCAGTCTCCTCTGCTGGCTCCTCTGCCTACTTCTCTGGTTGCAGGCAGTTTCCTCTACTGACTCTTCTGGTCACGGGCAGCCCCTAGTGTACGATGATTATGTAGCACTTGTGTCGCCTGCATGCGTTTGTTGTACATTAGCGAGCATCGGAATATCACAGCCTCGACTAACATGTGCCAAAGCCCAACACATTCTGTTGGAGTGGTGGTTGTGTCTTTTACGACGCACTCAGCGGTGGTCATATGACGTCATCTGCCTCTCACCCTGGCAAGAAGGGACGGTACCGCGAGTAATCGAACCCCGTACCTCTGACATGCCAGACGCTCAGCCTAACCACGAAGCTATCGGCGTCCCATTTTGTTGGAGGAGTATCAACTGGAACTTATATCAAATCATATGGCTGTAGATCAAGCTACCTGGACCAACTGCATAGCATCCGCATGAAACGAGAAACAAATGATTTCCTAGAATGTTTCGCGTCGCTCGGAAAACAATGCTGGTGGGATCCCCGTCTTCCATCTGCCGACGTCGAAACGTGGCACGTTATCCTCACCGCCACCCCTGCTCTACCAGCTACAGCTACTTTAGGTTCTTTCGCTAGCCGTCTCATCCTCGCTGAAACGGTCTCGACGGCGCCTCTCAGCCGGAGGGCTTTCTCCAGATTGAGAGCAGATGGACGGGTCAGGCCGGATTCGAAACCGTGAAGCGCCGAAGAGGAAACAATTCCAGGGAAGGTATGGAGAGCATCACCGACCGGCGGGATACCGCGCCAGCGCCGATGAATGTTGGAGGTGAATCAACTCAGGTTGCCCCGGGGTGGATGGCAACCCAGCATGACAACCCAGCATGACAACCCAGCATGACAACCCAGCATATGACAACCCAGCATGACAACCCAGCATGACAACCCAGCATGACAACCCAGCATGACAACCCAGCATATGACAACCCAGCATGACAACCCAGCATATGACAACTCAGCATATGACAACCCAGCATGACAACCCAGCATATGACAACTCAGCATATGACAACTCAGCATATGACAACCCAGCATGACAACCCAACATGACAACGCAGCATATGACAACCCAGCATGACAACCCAGCATATGACAACCCAGCATGACAACCCAGCATATGACAACCCAGCATGACAACCCAGCATGACAACCCAGCATATGACAACCCAGCATGACAACCCAGCATGACAACCCAGCATGACAACCCAGCATGACAACCCAGCATATGACAACCCAGCATGACAACCCAGCATATGACAACCCAGCATGACAACCCAGCATATGACAACTCAGCATATGACAACCCAGCATATGACAACCCAGCATGACAACCCAGCATATGACAACTCAGCATATGACAACCCAGCATATGACAACTCAGCATATGACAACCCAGCATATGACAACTCAGCATATGACAACCCAGCATATGACAACTCAGCATATGACAACCCAGCATATGACAACCCAGCATATGACAACCCAGCATATGACAACTCAGCATGACAACCCAGCATATGACAACTCAGCATATGACAACCCAGCATATGACAACCCAGCATATGACAACCCAGCATATGACAACTCAGCATATGACAACCCAGCATATGACAACCCAGCATATGACAACCCAGCATATGACAACCCAGCATATGACAACCCAGCATATGACAACTCAGCATATGACAACCCAGCATATGACAACCCAGCATATGACAACCCAGCATGACAACAGCTGACAACCCAGCATATGACAACTCAGCATATGACAACCCAGCATATGACAACCCAGCATATGACAGCCCAGCATATGACAACTCAGCATGACAACCCAGCATATGACAACCCAGCATGACAACCCAGCATATGACAACCCAGCATGACAACCCAGCATGACAACCCAGCATATGACAACCCAGCATGACAACCCAGCATATGACAACCCAGCATGACAACCCAGCATGACAACCCAGCATATGACAACCCAGCATGACAACCCAGCATATGACAACCCAGCATGACAACCCAGCATGACAACCCAGCATGACAACCCAGCATATGACAACCCAGCATATGACAACCCAGCATGACAACCCAGCATATGACAACCCAGCATATGACAACTCAGCATATGACAACCCAGCATATGACAACTCAGCATATGACAACCCAGCATATGACAACCCAGCATGACAACCCAGCATATGACAACCCAGCATGACAACCCAGCATATGACAACCCAGCATGACAACCCAGCATATGACAACCCAGCATATGACAACCCAGCATATGACAACCCAGCATGACAACCCAGCATATGACAACCCAGCATGACAACCCAGCATATGACAACCCAGCATATGACAACCCAGCATGACAACCCAGCATATGACAACTCAGCATATGACAACCCAGCATATGACAACCCAGCATGACAACCCAGCATATGGCAACCCAGCATGGCAACCCAGCATGCGGATGCATGCCACCGTACCAGCGACAGCCGCCACCGTACCAGCGACAGCCGCCACCGTACCAGCGACAGCCGCCACCGTACCAGCGACAGCCGCCACCGTACCAGCGACAGCCGCCACCGTACCAGCGACAGCCGCCACCGTACCAGCGACAGCCGCCACCGTACCAGCGACAGCCGCCACCGTACCAGCGACAGCCGCCACCGTACCAGCGACAGCCGCCACCGTACCAGCGACAGCCGCCACCGTACCAGCGACAGCCGCCACCGTACCAGCGACAGCCGCCACCGTACCAGCGACAGCCGCCACCGTACCAGCGACAGCCGCCACCGTACCAGCGACAGCCGCCACCGTACCAGCGACAGCCGCCACCGTACCAGCGACAGCCGCCACCGTACCAGCGACAGCCGCCACCGTACCAGCGACAGCCGCCACCGTACCAGCGACAGCCGCCACCGTACCAGCGACAGCCGCCACCGTACCAGCGACAGCCGCCACCGTACCAGCGACAGCCGCCACCGTACCAGCGACAGCCGCCACCGCCGTACCAGCGACAGCCGCCACCGTACCAGCGACAGCCGCCACCGTACCAGCGACAGCCGCCACCGTACCAGCGACAGCCGCCACCGTACCAGCGACAGCCGCCACCGTACCAGCGACAGCCGCCACCGTACCAGCGACAGCCGCCACCGTACCAGCGACAGCCGCCACCGTACCAGCGACAGCCGCCACCGTACCAGCGACAGCCGCCACCGTACCAGCGACAGCCGCCACCGTACCAGCGACAGCCGCCACCGTACCAGCGACAGCCGCCACCGTACCAGCGACAGCCGCCACCGTACCAGCGACAGCCGCCACCGTACCAGCGACAGCCGCCACCGTACCAGCGACAGCCGCCACCGTACCAGCGACAGCCGCCACCGTACCAGCGACAGCCGCCACCGTACCAGCGACAGCCGCCACCGTACCAGCGACAGCCGCCACCGTACCAGCGACAGCCGCCACCGTACCAGCGACAGCCGCCACCGTACCAGCGACAGCCGCCACCGTACCAGCGACAGCCGCCACCGTACCAGCGACAGCCGCCACCGTACCAGCGACAGCCGCCACCGTACCAGCGACAGCCGCCACCGTACCAGCGACAGCCGCCACCGTACCAGCGACAGCCGCCACCGTACCAGCGACAGCCGCCACCGTACCAGCGACAGCCGCCACCGTACCAGCGACAGCCGCCACCGTACCAGCGACAGCCGCCACCGTACCAGCGACAGCCGCCACCGTACCAGCGACAGCCGCCACCGTACCAGCGACAGCCGCCACCGTACCAGCGACAGCCGCCACCGTACCAGCGACAGCCGCCACCGTACCAGCGACAGCCGCCACCGTACCAGCGACAGCCGCCACCGTACCAGCGACAGCCGCCACCGTACCAGCGACAGCCGCCACCGTACCAGCGACAGCCGCCACCGTACCAGCGACAGCCGCCACCGTACCAGCGACAGCCGCCACCGTACCAGCGACAGCCGCCACCGTACCAGCGACAGCCGCCACCGTACCAGCGACAGCCGCCACCGTACCAGCGACAGCCGCCACCGTACCAGCGACAGCCGCCACCGTACCAGCGACAGCCGCCACCGTACCAGCGACAGCCGCCACCGTACCAGCGACAGCCGCCACCGTACCAGCGACAGCCGCCACCGTACCAGCGACAGCCGCCACCGTACCAGCGACAGCCGCCACCGTACCAGCGACAGCCGCCACCGTACCAGCGACAGCCGCCACCGTACCAGCGACAGCCGCCACCGTACCAGCGACAGCCGCCACCGTACCAGCGACAGCCGCCACCGTACCAGCGACAGCCGCCACCGCCGTACCAGCGACAGCCGCCACCGTACCAGCGACAGCCGCCACCGTACCAGCGACAGCCGCCACCGTACCAGCGACAGCCGCCACCGCCGCACCCGCTGCACGTGTACTGGAACGCCAGTTCCCGTACCAGGCGTGTTCGGGGCGCTGGACGAGCGAGGGCGGGGGGAGGCGAGGGGGGGGGGGCTCAAGAGGCGGGGCTCCAAAGAGTCCCATCTTAGATCGAAAAATCGCTGAGGGGACAACCATCGAAGGACAACAGCTGACCCGAACGCATGGAAAGCGACGCTCTTGCCTTATTGTGGCCAGCTTAGCGAAATTATAGGAATTTTATCAATACGCACAGCCTACTTCGACAGTTCAATGCCGTGCATTCCATTTTTTATTCGGTTGAGAAGCCCAAGTTCAGAAAAGACGCCCCAATTTTGACATCTGTGCACTGAAAAGCCAATTCGCTTCGCCCAAAATTGGCTGCACTCCCGACGTAATTGGGTGAATCTGCGTAATATAAAACATCCTTCTCGAACTGAAATAGACTATGCCGATTTGTTTAACAGCACAGGCGCCACACATTGTCACGGTCTTTTGTCTCACAGCTTTCACACTCAGCTTATGCTATAGGCAACCATTCAGCTCGGCATCATCGTGGCACGCTGCCAGTGAGACTGGCCTCGGCCCAGGGACACACAGGTCACGAGGTCACGTAGGTCACGAGGTCACGCAGGTCACGAGGATAGCTTGACGGTAGCTGCGTGGCCACCGCGGACCCGACACAACTATCCGTGTGTGCATCGGAAGTGCAGCCAGGCAACCCGGTCTTTGAACATGATTTTGCCAGTATCTCAGATGAAAAATTGCGATAAAGTTTGTGAAAATCAAAATTGAACGAGCATGTTTAATTCTGAGTGATAAAGAAATTACACCTGAATAGGTTAACAAAAGGCCTATTGTAGTTGTTTTCCGTCCAACTGCTGATTGGCATAGCGTGTGACGTCGGCAAGCATGGTGATATTTCCGTGACGTGCATCGTTATTGGTGCTGGAAACACCTGGCGGTGGACGTCCAATGATCCCACGGCTCCGCTGCTCGGAAGCTTCGCCATGTGGAAGGGGAGAGGGGAGGGGAGCAGATGGGTCATCAAAACGCTAATCGCTGAAGTGGTTTGGCACATCGTTGAATAGGCACTTCAGCGTAAGTGGAGGGGCACCGTGGAGAGGGTGAAGTGCTCTTGTACCTCTTAGTGCCTCTTGGACCTAATATTATTTACATTAAATATTTTATTTGTATTCACTACGTTACATATCATCGCAATATTTCATTTTTCATATTATATATGATGGCACAGACCGGAACACCTCTGGCCACCACATACCAGTGCGGCTGCTGTGTGAGCGGCAGACACGGCCGCTGCACAGGTAGACAGTCGGGCGCTGCATCGCTGTGGGGGGGGGGGAGCCGCTTGGTATGAGCACCGTGCACGTCCGTGACTGCTGTCCAAGCAAACACGCCGGGAAAAGTAGGCCAACCCTGCACCCCTACGGCGTCGCAGCCCCCGTTCTAGTGCGTGGGTGCACGTGGATGAAGAATGGGGAGTTGCAGTGATGCGGCTGCAGCGCTAAGTGTTGCGGCACCGCATGATCCTTGTGATACTGCTGTTTTTCAAGGGTACCCTTGTCGGTCGTGTCTGCCACATGTGGCGTACATTGCGTTCAAACGAACGCCGCCGGGCCGATCTAAGCCGGCCCAGCAGCAGACGCTGGCTGCCGGCCCAGCAGCAGGCGCTGGCTGCCGGGCCGGCAGCAGACCCAGCCCAGCAGCAGACACTGGCTGCCGCCCAGCAGCAGGCGCTGGCTGCCGGCCCAGCAGCAGACACTGGCTGCCGGGCCGGCAGCAGACCCAGCCCAGCAGCAGGCGCTGGCTGCCGGCCCAGCAGCAGACGCTGGCTGCCGGGCCGGCAGCAGACCCAGCCCAGCAGCAGGCGCTGGCTGCCGGCCCAGCAGCAGACGCTGGCTGCCGGGCCGGCAGCAGACCCAGCCCAGCAGCAGGCGCTGGCTGCCGCGCAGAGACGATCCCAGATGAGTGGGCGTGGTCTATCAATGTCGATAGCGTGTGTCCGGCGTTTTGCCTACTTGTAAGGGATGATACTTACTGCGAGGTATTCCTTTTGCTGTAATTTGCTTCCAAGTGTGCCAATGTCACTTACTGTGGGCATTCCTTTCATAAATAAATGTAGTCGGAATGCTTGCTAGGAGCGGCTTTATGGACAAGGGTCCTATTGTAAGCACAGCTTGTTGCGTGAACCCTGGTCCCGCCACCCAATCTGTGAACTCCAGTTAGATGGCAGACCTTTGACCGAGAGCTTAGCGTGCCGTCAACGCACCGATACGGCCGCTCCGTGTCGGGTCTGCGGCCTTATCAGACCAGCTATTAGCTGACCCTCCCGGCCGGGGGCCATGCGATTAGGTGAAGCGCCTCCCGGCCTTACTGAGCTGTCTGATTCATTCGCTAATGTTGTGCGAACTTTACCTTGTACATGTTTGCAAAGATCCTACGTGACTGCAACATTACCTACCCTTGGCGCGTGCCTGTTGGTATTATATGGAAATAAGCAAAATTTTGAGATGCCAGTTCTACAGAAGTAATCATTATTTGAGCCGCTTGGAGACACCAGTTCTGCAGAAATTAGCATTATTTGAGCCGCTTCGCAACGCAGGTTTTTTACATGACCAACTCGATGATGTGCAGCACCAGCTTTTGCTGATGATATTCCACCCATGCAATATATCGCCGTGTCCGTCATGGAGGTGAGCGCTTGTCTGCTTCTGACACCTGATGTCCGCTTCTGACACCTGATGTCCCGAGCACAACTCATCACTAAAAGTCAGGCAGGTGTCATTTCTGGCGCTGCTTGGAGCGCCGTGAATGGAGGTACCAATGCCTGCACCAGGAGGCGGCCGATATTTTCCGTGATCATGCGATTTGTGTGCGGTGAATTACCACTGATGCCCTACCTCCCGGGCCTGAAAGTCACACCCAAGTGTCATATTCTCGCATTGAGCAAAGGAAATGTGGACCCCGTCATTCCTCCATGCCTTTACCTGTGTGAATTTGACACTGAACCGTAATTTGCATCTCGCCTCTTTCGAGCAGAACTGATGAGCTGAAACGCCCGGGAAACTGTAGCGAAACTGACATTGTGCAGTTTGCCGACGGCCTGGCCTGCTGCTCTTCTCATATATCTGGATGTGTCTCACAAATTTCTCGGGAGACGCCCTGGAACACCGCACGGCCGGGAAGAATAGGCCAGGTGGAGGCTGCTCGGCTGCGCCAGCGACTCGGCTCGTCGCCGGCCGGAGGCGTTATCGGCACTGCTGAAATAGATGAAACGGCACGGCCGGCTCCGGGGCGCCACGCCACGCGACGCCACGCCACGCCACGCCACGCCACGCCACGGCCGGCTCCGGGGCGCCACGCCACGCGACGCCACGCCACGCCACGCCACGCCACGCCCTCCCACGCCACGCCACGCCACGCCACGCCACGCCACGCCACGCCACGCCACGCCACGCCACGCCACGCCACGCCACGCCACGCCACGCCACGGCCGGCTCCGGGGCGCCACGCCACGCGACGCCACGCCACGCCACGCCACGCCACGCCGCGCCACGTCACGCCACGCCACGCCACGCCACGCCACGCCACGCCACGCCACGCCACGCCACGCCGCGCCACGCCACGCCGTCTGGCCGGTGGCCGGCGCCACGCCACGCCACGCCACGCCACGCCACGCCACGCCACGCCACGCCACGTCACGCCACGCCACGCCACGCCACGCCACGCCACGCCACGCCACGCCACGCCACGCCACGCCACGCCGCGCCACGCCACGCCGTCTGGCCGGTGGCCGGCGCCACGCCACGCCACGCCACGCCACGCTACGCCACGCCACGCCACGCCACGTCACGCCACGTCACGCCACGCCACGTCACGCCACGCCACGCCACGCCACGCCGCGCCACGCCACGCCACGCCACGCCACGCCACGCCACGTCACGTCACGTCACGGCCGGCGCCACGCCACGCCACGCCACGCCACGCCACGCCACGCCACGCCACGCCACGCCACGCCGCGCCACGCCACGGCACTGGCCACGCCACGCCACGCCACGCCACGCCACGCCACGCCACGCCACGCCACGCCACGCCGCGCCACGCCACGCCACGCCACGCCACGCCACGCCGTCTGGCCACGCCAGCGCCACGCCACGCCACGCCACGCCACGCCACGCCACGCCACGCCACGCCACGCCACGCCACGCCACGCCACGCCACGCCGCGCCACGCCACGCCGCCTGCCGGCCGCGCCACGCCACGCCACGCCACGCCACGCCACGCCACGCCACGCCACGCCACGCCACGCCGCGCCGCGCCACGCCACGCCGCGCCACGCCACGCCACGCCACGCCACGCCACGCCACGCCACGCCACGCCACGCCACGCCACGCCACGCCACGCCGCGCCACGCCACGCCACGCCGCGCCACGCCACGCCACGCCACGCCACGCACGCCACGCCACGCCACGCCACGCCACGCCACGCCACGCCACGCCACGCCACGCCACGCCACGCCACGCCACGCCACGCCACGCCACGCCACGCCACGCCACGCCGCGCCACGCCACGCCACGCCGCGCCACGCCACGCCGTCTGGCCGGTGGCCGGCGCCACGCCACGCCACGCCACGCCACGCCACGCCACGCCACGCCACGCCACGCCACGCCACGCCACGTCACGCCACGCCACGCCACGCCACGCCACGCCACGCCACGTCACGCCGCGCCACGCCACGCCACGCCGCGCCACGCCACGCCACGCCGCGCCACGCCACGGCGTCTGGCCGGTGGCCGGCGCCACGCCACGCCACGCCACGCCACGCCACGCCACGCCACGCCGCCACGCCACGCCACGCCGCGCCACGCCACGCCACGCCGCGCCACGCCACGGCGCTGGCCGGTGGCCGGCGCCACGCCACGCCACGCCGCGCCACGCCACGCCACGCCGCGCCACGCCACGCCACGCCACGCCACGCCACGCCACGCCACGCCACGCCGCGCCACGCCACGCCACGCCGCGCCACGCCACGCCACGCCACGCCACGCCACGCCGCGCCACGCCACGCCACGCCGCGCCACGCCACGCCACGCCGCGCCACGCCGCGCCACGCCACGCCACGCCGCGCCACGCCACGCCACGCCACGCCACGCCACGCCACGCCACGCCGCGCCACGCCACGCCACGCCGCGCCACGCCACGCCACGCCACGCCACGCCACGCCACGCCACGCCACGCCACGCCACGCCACGCCACGCCGCGCCACGCCACGCCACGCCGCGCCACGCCACGCCACGCCACGCCACGCCACGCCACGCCACGCCACGCCACGCCACGCCGCGCCACGCCACGCCACGCCACGCCACGCCGCGCCACGCCACGCCGTCTGGCCGGTGGCCGGAGCCACCGCCTGGCATCACTGCACACGTCCAGAGCGGCGTCTGCGGAGGCTGTGCAGAGCGTCACGAGGCTCCCATCACCGTCACGTGCGACACGTCAGCTGAGGCGACACGTCAGGTGGAGCGTCACGAGGCTCCCATCACCGTCACGTGCGACACGTCAGCTGAGGCGACACGTCAGGTGGAGCGTCACGAGGCTCCCATCACCGTCACGTGCGACGCGTCAGCTGAGGCGACACGTCAGGTGGAGCGTCACGAGGCTCCCATCACCGTCACGTGCGACACGTCAGCTGAGGCGACACGTCAGGTGGAGCGACCCGAACGCGTGCAGGTCGAACGATCGTGCTGAAACCGGGTCGTGCAGCAGACCTCCTTATGTAACAACCGAGCTGAACCACTAAATTGGTTTTGATGTTTTTTAGACACGGCCAAATATGTACAAATAAGCGTTCACTCGACGGCAGAATCTAATTTGATCTGGCGGAACTGGGAGGCGAATCGTGTGGCTTCCAATTGCGTCGTGGTTGGAGAAGTTCTCAGTTTTCAGCTTGAGGTCAATCTACTTTGGCGAAGCTGTAGAAGTTCTTGCCTCCTGTCGCAACAATGTGCATACAAAGTACGCGTCGCTTTATCTACTTCACGAACCTTTCGCCTGGAGTTAAATTGCTTTCTGTGCGTTTTTGTAGTCTAAGTCTGACGGGCGAGATCAACATGGACGTCTCAATCAAAGATAGAGCTACAAAAAGCTGCGCTGAGTTGCACCAACTTTATTTCCTTGTTCATTTTCGGAATTGATATCGTACCATACGTCCAAGTAGTTTTTGTGCGTAGTTTTTGTTTACTTTGTGCGCAGCTTTGCACACAATCTATAGAGTGGTCGTTCTCGTAGGCTAGTGATGTCGTCTAGAAGGACCGCGCGCCGCGATAACCGGTTCCAAAGGTGCAATGTTCTCTGCACATTAATATATTGTGCAGACAGGCAAATGAACGGTAACTCTCACACTTCAGAAAAGACGTACGTACAATGTTCCAAGGCGAAAGGCGACAGCAATAATTCCTAGTTCTGAACTTTAAGGCCGAAATACAGTCATTTAATTTGTACACGCGACCGACCGCGCGCCAGACCGGCACCGCTCGACAGTCCAGGGAGGTCTGTCTGTCGGGGGTAGTTCGGCGGGGACGTGGCGGCCGGCCAGCTGCTTCTCCGCAGCAGACCGCGGGCCATCGGCCCGGCATTGTCTCAAGAGTGATTATGTCAGCAGTACCGCCGGAAGGACCGTTACGGCTCGCGTTACAGTGGGGCGGTAGGCCGACTCACTTACGGGATGCAGCATTACGGGCTGCGCAATACGGGCTTATACAGTCATATGAATGAGGCGGCCAAAACAGTATTTAATATAAACTACGTTACAATTCTGCATGTGCCGAATGTACTGGATACAAATAATGAATTCAGTCGGGAACCATCAATGGAAACAAATTGGCGATACAAACACTTACCTTTGTGAGGATGCCGCCTACAGCGCGAAACAAAGGCGATCGGTAAGTATGCAGCTCAAATAAGAAATACAGCGAGACCAAGTACGGATGCATAATGAAGGAACAAGTCCAAGTGGAGGCACGTGAATCAATACTTCGCTGGCTGCAGCGAGAGGGCAGCACCTCCAAGCGCTATACATCTGCTTAGGTATCCCATTTCCGTTTTATCTGAAACGTTTTTCGGAATTGACCCCTAGAATGTAGAGGTGGTGGCTTACAATTAAAATCGACTCCCCGTGAAAGGGCTTAGATTTAATTGAGAAGTCTTTAACCAGAACTTTGAGCTTAGGATGCACACCATATACCATAAGTGTTGTTCTACACATGTTACTGTCCGGCGAGAAGCACTCATAGGTCAATTTGATCTTGTGCATGCCGTAGCATTGTGTCCAAATTCGAGTACTTAGGCGTCAGGATGTGAATATATAACGTTCTTCCCGGGAAATGTGTGATGACGAATGTAAATGGAACCGCATTCAGCGATACCCTGATCTCAAATAATTCCCAACTGCCGATGACTTTGTTGACTATCACCGGCTGACTATTTTCAGGGTTTGCAAGTTACCTTAATTTGATACTTTTTTTTGGGGGGTCTAAGAATGGCCCAATGGCCCCCACCACACCAGATACTATATTTACATTCTTAGCCAGTTGGCTACAGCGCTGACCTGCACTGTTCTCCCCTGCCCTGGCAACACAGGATTCGAGTTGCTTCACGGGCTCGCATTTAGCCCCCGGCCGGGAGGGTCAGTTGGCAGGCCAGGGTACGCGGGCCAGGCGATAAGGCCGGGGACGAGTTACCCGGCGGCCGTATCGTGCATTGACAGCACGTTAAACTTTCGGTCAAAATTATCCCGCTGAACTGGAATGCATGGATCTGGTGGTGGGGCCAGGGTTCACGCAACAAGCTCTGCTAAGCAAAAGGACCCTGGTTCTTAAAGCCGCCCCAGCAAGAACACGGATTAAAATTTCACACAAAAAAATTCCTCGACGCATAAAATAGCGAATTTGGGCACACCGCCGTAGACACAATCTGCACGTATGTATGTATGTATTTAAGAAACATGTATTACAGATCAAAACACAAAGCTAGTCTTGAAATTTGCATCATGCCGTTCACGATAATTGTGCACAACAAATAGCGCCGAGCCGATTCATATGGCCAAGTCCCCTTGCTGTGATTCATGAACAACACTGTGCTTTTAGCTGCATTTTATATTCCTTATACACAATTGTTCACCACAGGTGGCTCGACACTGGCCTGCTGCCTTATCGGGTGCAGGCGAAGCTGAGGAAAAGATTCGGCTAGTCACTCGATATCGGTCGGAGATCACAGATAGAATCGGCGCGAACCTGTCCAAGGACACGAGAAGATGACACACGCTGTTGTCCTTGTTATCGTACACCGTCCGATGCACGTCCGTGTGCTCCATCACGTCCGTGTGCTCCTCGAGCAGACTCGGTGACCTGCTCGCCGAGCTTTCACGTTCTCGCTCCCGCAAGGATTGGTTGATACCACTGCCTGCCGATTCTAGACAGAAAATCGCAGAGAGACGAAACAAAACCTGGCGCGTGGCGGCTCACGAGTTCTCGCGATCGGTGCCGAAATGTTGTTACAAGGTTCACTTGGCGACCCTCCAGGTGAGTGCGTGCGAAGGTCAAATTGTGAGAAATAGGCTGACATGTTTACGTTCATAGCGTCCCGTGACAACACTATATTTTTGTTTTCAGTGCATGCCATAAGCTTCCCTAGGCCTGGGCGGTTCATTAATATCCTGCACTCTTCGTTCCGACGCTCCAGGACTATTTGATGTCAGGCCAATTTCTTAACCCCAGTTTTTATTGATTGAAATTTGACCACAAGTCCATAAATTATTACTTTCTGGGGTCAAAAGGATTTATGAATCCACGTTCAGTGCTCAAAATGAATACCAATATCTTAAAAGCTGAAGAACAGTACCTGATATTAGTATGCTTTTTGTTGGTTGATTATTGGTTTTACGACACGTCGACCGTTGAGTCATGTAGTGTCGCCAATCTCTCACGCCGATTGGTCGCGGGCGAAGAGTAGCGACAGGTGAGACTCGAACCCACAACCTTTCGATTGTGAGACGAGCATCTTACCCCTAGACCACTCGTCCCCTTAGTATGCTTTTCAAAGCCCTGATGATATTATTATGTCTCCTTGTGGTTGTGGATAATAATTATAAGTCCCACGACATTCTTTCGTGAGACATGATAATAAGATGAAGGTATTAGGGAATTCTTCTGGAATTAATGTCAGGTTTTGGGTGCTGAATTGGTGCATCAACTGATATTTTTGAAGATGTGATAAGCTATTCCACTTTTCAACTGCTTTCAATACATGGCTCGTCATATTAATACTAAGCCTTCGACAATGTTTGATCGCGGCTCAGCTCGATTATGACGTAGGCAGCGATGCTGCATCATTTGAGCCTTTTCAATCAAAAAGAGGAAACAAACATCACACTGCATCTTGGGTAGTGTTCTTAGTAGAACCTGGTAGAATCGTACCTCTGGTAGTGATTGCCTGTGCTTGGGAATATCTGCCTTAATTATGCATGCTCTAATTAATTACTTAGTAGAATGTCGAGATACTGCGCTTTTTTCGCCGGGTACGCAAGCTGTCCATTCAGGCATATGTCTTCCCTGTTATCCAATAATGTGTGGCTGACTGGCGTGTGCTGTTGGGTATCATACGACGTGATTAATTATGCTGCTTGGATCGCCTCAGGGCTCGCCGTCGCGACCATATCTCACATCCATTCTGGGAAATATAGGCCGGAGGCGTGTCCGCGACTTTGTAGCTGGTCGTGACATCGAAGCATCACGTACCTTGGCTGCATCGTGTGCTCTTGCGGCAATATGCTAAACAGCGATATGATGGTTGGGACCCGAGATGCAGTCACACGGAGGTGCCGTGACGCAGTGACACGGAGGTGTCGTGATGCAGTGACACGGAGGTGTCGTGACGCAGTCACACGGAGGTGTCGTGACGCAGTCACACGGAGGTGTCGTGACGCAGTGACACGGAGGTGTCGTGACAGTCACACGGAGGTGTCGTGACGCAGTGACACGGAGGTGTCGTGACAGTCACACGGAGGTGTCGTGACAGTCACACGGAGGTGTCGTGACGCAGTGACACGGAGGTGTCGTGACACAGTCACACGGAGGTGTCGTGACAGTCACACGGAGGTGTCGTGACGCAGTCACACGGAGGTGTCGTGACAGTCACACGGAGGTGTCGTGACGCAGTCACACGGAGTTGTCGTGACAGTCACACGGAGGTGTCGTGACGCAGTCACACGGAGGTGCTGTGACAGTCACACGGAGGTGTCGTGACAGTCACACGGAGGTGTCGTGACAGTCACACGGAGGTGTCGTGACAGTCACACGGAGGTGTCGTGACAGTCACACGGAGGTGTCGTGACGCAGTCACACGGAGGTGTCGTGACAGTCACACGGAGGTGTCGTGACGCAGTCACACGGAGTTGTCGTGACAGTCACACGGAGGTGTCGTGACGCAGTCACACGGAGGTGCTGTGACAGTCACACGGAGGTGTCGTGACGCAGTCACACGGAGGTGTCGTGACACAGTCACACGGAGGTGTCGTGACGCAGTCACACGGAGGTGTCGTGCAGTCACGCGGAGGTGTCGTGACGCAGTCACACGGAGGTGCCGTGACAGTCACACGGAGGTGTCGTGACAGCCACACGGAGGTGTCGTGACGCAGTCACACGGAGGTGTCGTGACAGTCACACGGAGGTGTCGTGACAGTCACACGGAGGTGTCGTGACACAGTCACACGGGGGTGTCGTGACAGTCACACGGAGGGGTCGTGACGCAGTGACACGGAGGTGTCGTGACAGTCACACGGAGGTGCCGTGACGCAGTCACACGGAGGTGTCGTGACAATCACACGGAGGTGTCGTGACGCAGTCACACGGAGGTATCGTGACACAGTGACACGGAGGTATCGTGACACAGTGACACGGAGGTGTCGTGACGCAGTGACACGGAGGTGTCGTGACACAGTCACACGGAGGTGTCGTGACACAGTGACACGGAGGTGTCGTGACAAAGTGACACGGAGGTGTCGTGACACAGTCACACGGATGTGTCGTGACAGTCACACGGAGGTGTCGTGACACAGTCACACGGAGGTGTCGTGACACAGTCACACGGAGGTATCGTGACGCAGTGACACGGAGGTGTCGTGACACAGTCACACGGATGTGTCGTGACACAGTGACACGGAGGTGTCGTGACACAGTCACACGGAGGTGTCGTGACACAGTCACACGGAGGTGTCGTGACACAGTCACACGGAGGTGTCGTGACGCAGTCACACGGAGGTGTCGTGACGCAGTCACACGGATGTGTCGTGACACAGTCACACGGAGGTGCCGTGACAGTCACACGGAGGTGTCGTGACGCAGTCACACGGAGGTATCGTGACACAGTCACACGGATGTGTCGTGACGCAGTCACACGGATGTGTCGTGACGCAGTCACACGGAGGTGTCGTGACACAGTCACACGGAGGTGTCGTGACACAGTCACACGGATGTGTCGTGACACAGTCACACGGAGGTGTCGTGACGCAGTCACACGGATGTGTCGTGACGCAGTCACACGGAGGTGTCGTGACGCAGTCACACGGAGGTGTCGTGACGCAGTCACACGGATGTGTCGTGACACAGTCACACGGAGGTGTCGTGACACAGTCACACGGAGGTGTCGTGACACAGTCACACGGAGGTGTCGTGACGCAGTCACACGGATGTGTCGTGACAGTCACACGGAGGTGTCGTGACACAGTCACACGGATGTGTCGTGACACAGTCACACGGATGTGTCGTGACACAGTCACACGGATGTGTCGTGACACAGTCACACGGAGGTGTCGTGACGCAGTCACACGGAGGTGTCGTGACACAGTCACACGGAGGTGTCGTGACGTAGTCACACGGAGGTGTCGTGACACAGTCACACGGAGGTGTCGTGACAGTCACACGGAGGTGTCGTGACACAGTCACACGGAGGTGTCGTGACGCAGTCACACGGAGGTGTCGTGACGCAGTCACACGGAGGTGCCGTGACGCAGTCACACGGAGGTGTCGTGACAGCAGTCACACGGAGGTCGTGACCAGTCACACGAGTCACACGGAGCAGTCACACGGGTGACACAGTCAGGTGTCGTGACGCAGTCACACGGAGGTGTCGTGACGCAGTCACACGGAGGTGTCGTGACGCAGTCACACGGAGGTGTCGTGACGCAGTCACACGGAGGTGTCGTGACACAGTCACACGGAGGTGTCGTGACACAGTCACACGGAGGTGTCGTGACGCAGTCACACGGAGGTGTCGTGACGCAGTCACACGAAGGAGGCAGTCACACGGAGGTGTCGTGACGCAGTCACACGGAGGTGTCGTGACACAGTCACACGGAGGTGTCGTGACACAGTCACACGGAGGTGTCGTGACACAGTCACACGGAGGTGTCGTGACACAGTCACACGGAGGTGTCGTGACACAGTCACACGGAGGTGTCGTGACACAGTCACACGGAGGTGTCGTGACACAGTCACACGGAGGTGTCGTGACAGTCACACGGAGGTGTCGTGACACAGTCACACGGATGTGTCGTGACACAGTCACACGGAGGTGTCGTGACACAGTCACAC
The DNA here is from genome assembly GCA_034440615.1 of Ashinkailepas kermadecensis. Taxonomy (NCBI): domain Eukaryota; kingdom Metazoa; phylum Arthropoda; class Thecostraca; family Neolepadidae; genus Ashinkailepas; species Ashinkailepas kermadecensis. Next base: position 1,806 of record JAOTOM010004382.1, on the reverse strand, counting down.
GGATGTGTCGTGACAGTCACACGGAGGTGTCGTGACGCAGTCACACGGAGGTGTCGTGACACAGTCACACGGAGGTGTCGTGACACAGTCACACGGAGGTGTCGTGACACAGTCACACGGAGGTGTCGTGACACAGTCACACGGAGGTGTCGTGACAGTCACACGGAGGTGTCGTGACAGTCACACGGAGGTGTCGTGACACAGTCACACGGAGGTGTCGTGACACAGTCACACGGAGGTGTCGTGACACAGTCACACGGAGGTGTCGTGACGCAGTCACACGGAGGTGTCGTGACACAGTCACACGGAGGTGTCGTGACACAGTCACACGGAGGTGTCGTGACACAGTCACACGGAGGTGTCGTGACGCAGTCACACGGAGGTGTCGTGACGCAGTCACACGGAGGTGTCGTGACACAGTCACACGGAGGTGTCGTGACACAGTCACACGGAGGTGTCGTGACATATTAACGGAGGTGTCGTGACGCAGTCACACGGAGGTGTCGTGACAGTCACACGGAGGTGTCGTGACGCAGTCACACGGAGGTGTCGTGACGCAGTCACACGGAGGTGTCGTGACAGTCACACGGAGGTGTCGTGACGCAGTCACACGGATGTGTCGTGACACAGTCACACGGAGGTGTCGTGACACAGTCACACGGAGGTGTCGTGACGCAGTCACACGGAGGTGTCGTGACGCAGTCACACGGAGGTGTCGTGACGCAGTCACACGGAGGTGTCGTGACACAGTCACACGGAGGTGTCGTGACAGTCACACGGAGGTGTCGTGACGCAGTCACACGGAGGTGTCGTGACACAGTCACACGGAGGTGTCGTGACGCAGTCACACGGAGGTGTCGTGACACAGTCACACGGAGGTGTCGTGACAGTCACACGGAGGTGTCGTGACACAGTCACACGGAGGTGTCGTGACAGTCACACGGAGGTGTCGTGACACAGTCACACGGAGGTGTCGTGACACAGTCACACGGAGGTGTCGTGACAGTCACACGGAGGTGTCGTGACGCAGTCACACGGAGGTGTCGTGACACAGTCACACGGAGGTTGAGTGTCACACGGAGGTGTCGTGACAGTCACACGGAGGTGTCGTGACACAGTCACACGGAGGTGTCGTGACGCAGTCACACGGAGGTGTCGTGACACAGTCACACGGAGGTGTCGTGACGCAGTCACACGGAGGTGTCGTGACAGTCACACGGATGGTGTCGTGACAGTCACACGGAGGTGTCGTGACGAGTCACACGGAGGTGTCGTGACGCAGTCACACGGAGGTGTCGTGACACAGTCACACGGAGGTGTCGTGACACAGTCACACGGAGGTGTCGTGACGCAGTCACACGGAGGTGTCGTGACGAGTCAGGTGTGGCGTGACACAGTCACGGAGGTGTCGTGACACAGTCACACGGAGGTGTCGTGACGCAGTCACACGGAGGTGTCGTGACAGTCACACGGATGTGTCGTGACGCAGTCACACGGAGGTGTCGTGACAGTCACACGGAGGTGTCGTGACAGTCACACGGAGTGTGGCGTGACACAGTCACACGGAGGTGTCGTGACGCAGTCACACGGAGGTGTCGTGACGCAGTCACACGGAGGTGCCGTGATGCAGTCACACGGAGGTGTCGTGACACAGTCACACGGAGGTGTCGTGACACAGTCACACGGAGGTGTCGTGACACAGTCACACGGAGGTGTCGACAGTCACACGGACGTGCAGTCACACGGAGGTGTCGTGACGCAGTCACACGGAGGTGTCGTGACGCAGTCACACGGAGGTGTCGTGAC
>JAOTOM010004381.1:0-278221 GCA_034440615.1 Ashinkailepas kermadecensis | reverse complement strand
CCGATGCGATTGCTCTGCCTTGTCCACAACAGGCGCCGACTTCGGGCCCGAATCTGCTAGTCGGTGTGGTTATAATCACGCACCTCGCCCGCACGGCCGTGTCGACGCGTATCTGAGAGAGCTGCGTGGACCCGCCCAAACGCTCTCATTTACTTCACAGCCGCCATGTTTCGGTGAGCGTGCCTTGGTGTCGATGGCTGCCAGCTCGTGTTCGCACGCTGGTGTGGTCGGGCAAGCGTCTCCGCGCTCCCGGCTGTGCCGACAGCGCCGCCTAATCCAGCAAGTTGCCCCGGCCACAGCAGGTGCTGACGTCGTAGCTGGGGTCGGCGAAGATGAACGTGGTTTGGTGCGCTGGTGGGGCTGCGTGCGTCTGCTGCCGCTCTCGACAACTGGAGCCGACTCGGGTGTCTCTGAGCGAGTCCGACTCGTGTCTGAGCGACTCGTGCCTGGGCGAGTCCGACTCGTGTCTGGGCGACTCCGTGTCTGGGCGAGTCCGACTTCCGTGTCTGGGCGACTCGTGTCTAAGGACTTCCGGTGTCTGGGCGACTCGTGTCTGGGCGACTCGTGTCAGGGGACTGGTGTCTGGGCGACTCGTGTCTGGGCGACTCGTGGCCTGGGCGACTGTATCTAAGGACGATCGTGTCTGGGCGACTTCGTGTCTAGGCGACTCGTGGTTCAAGGGCGACTCGTGTCCAGGGACTCGTGTCTGGGCGAGCGTTCTGGGCAAGACTTCAGTGTTCAAAGGGGACTCGTGTCTGGGCGATCTGGTGTCATGGGCGACTCGTGTTCAAGCGACTCGTGTCTGGGCGATTCGTGTCTGGGCGAACTCGTGTCTGGGCGACTCGTGTCTGGGTGCGCCTGCTGTAAGCTCCTCCAGATATGAGCAGGCTTTTGGGTGCGCTGTGGCGCTCTATGGTTTGATGCATTGTTGGTGCGACTGCCAGCCGCCACTGCTGGAATGTTGAAGCTGGTTGGATTGTGTTGGCACTTTGTGCAATAAAGCGTGATTTTGATTAGATCGTAACAGGGGCGGATCCAGGAATTGTCATTGGGGAGGGGCACATGTCTGAGAAACGCCACTTTGCCTTCCGAGTGGCGCCTCCGGCTGGAAAATTCGAGGCGCGAGGGTGCACTCGAGCCTTCCCAGGGGCGCTATTTTCTCTAAGAGCGGTGCTTCTGGCTAAAGACTTCGACGGAGTGCACTCGGGCCTTCCTGGAGGGGCACCTTTCCTTCCCAGGGTGCGTCTTTTCCTCTCAGAGGGGTGTCTATGGCTGCAAAATTCGACGGGGAGGGGTCCACTCAGGCCTTCCGGGGGGCTCTGGCTGAACAATTCGAGGGAGGTATACTCAAGCATCCCCAGCGGGCAGCATTTTCCCGACCAGAGGAGCGCCACCCTTACCATGTGGGAGGCACATCCCCCCCATCCCCGCCCGTTCCCCCTTGCATCCGCCCCTGGGTCGAAATAGTTCATGTCTGGAATGCGTGTGAATGATTTGACAGACGTCGGTGCATAGATATCCCAATTCGCTTGTGTCTGAAACACTGTAAGAACCGAGCAAATAATTGAAGAACCTGTTGATCTCTAGCCACAAAAAAGGCATACACTCTATTATTTAGAGATGGTATACAGTCCAGTAATTAGTGTTTCGAAACGTAATACACCCATATTTAAGCGACCCGAATGATTGTACACTCCGAATCCAAGAATGGCAGGTGGAAATCCAACACTGATTCACAGATTAAGTGCATCACCCTCGATTTCTCAGAAACCAAGGCATATCGATTGCGGGGCTAAACCGGCTTATCAAGGCCCCACACGCGCAACATCTCTCCCATGTTCGCGCCAACGATGTCCGGCTCAGATAAGCAAAGCTTCAGGCTGTTTATGCTTTTAAGACATATAATTATTACCGAGTTTTGTCTTCTAAATTAATTGAAATGTTTGTGAAATGTGACACACTTTCGACGCTGACTGATTTAGTGTCGCCACATAACATGTTGATCCCCGTACATTTGTTCTCCTTCACCCGAATTGCAAGACATGGTTCTCTTTGATTTGACATATTCCTACACGTAGAAACCCCGTAGCCATGCACGGATACGGGGTCAGGCACGGCTACGGGGCCAGGCACGGCTACGCTACAGGGCCAGGCACAGCTACAGGGTCAGGCACGGCTACGGTGCCAGGCACGGCTACGATGACTGGCACGGCTACGCTATGGGGCCAGTCACGGCTACAGGGGCCAGGCACGGTGCCACGGCTACGGTGCCAGGCACGGCTACGGTGCCGGGCACGGCTACGCTACGAGGCCAGGCACGGCTACGGTGCCAGGCATGGCTACGGTGCCAGGCACGGCTACGCTACGGGGACAGGCACGGCATACGGTGCCAGGCACGGCTACGCTACGGGGCCAGGCACGGCTACGATGATAGGCACGGTACGCTACGGGGCGAGGCACGGCTACGAGGGCCAGGCACGGACTACGGTGCCAGGCACGGCTACGGTGCCAGGCACGGCTACGCTACGGGGCCAGGTACGGGTACGCTACGGGGCCAGGCACGGGGTACGGGGCCAGGCACGGCTACGGGGCCAGGTACGGCTACGGGGCCAGGCACGGCTACGGGTTCAGGCACGGTTACGGGGCCAGGCACGGCTACGGGGCCAGGCACGGCTACGATGACAGGCACGGCTACGCTACGGGGCGAGGCACGGCTACAGGGCCAGGCACGGCTACGGGGCCAGGCACGGCTACGGGACCAGGCACGGCGAAGGTGCCAGGCACGGCTACGGTGTCAGGCACGGCTACGCTACAGTCGGGTTGCACCAATCCGGATGGGGTAATTTGCGTCATTGATGCAAGCAGAGGCGCAGCCAAATGGGAGAGGGCGGCCCCCGTAACAAAATATACATTAGATCATATAAGACATTTTTTTAATTTGCACCACGCCAAACCAGAAGTTTTCGATGCGCTGCGCGTGCCGAAAGCGGTCTGGATAGAATGGAATATATTTCGTTAAAATAAATGTTTTATTTATTAAATTATATAAATATAAATAAATATAAATATAAATTTGCTGCGACCCTGGATGGAACTTACCCCGGGTGATGAAGTCTGGCCCTGTGCACAAGGGTATGCGACCAACGAGGCTAAGGGGGCTCCAGTCCACCGAACTTAATAGGGCAGAGCCTTTCCAGCTTTGCATTGTCAAAGTGCACCCTGCAGTAGACCTTTTCCAAGAAAACTGCAATGCGAAAGATCTGCCCAGAAGATATCGTTGGGAAGGCAAACACAGCTGTCATGGCATTGTTCTGAGTCATGACACTATTTCCATTATTGCAATGCCATTATTATCAGGCACCATGTTAAACCTCACGAACATCGCGAGTGATGGGAGAGGCAAATGACCACCAAAAAGTACCAACCTATGGAATAGTACACCCCCTGACTCCCCCCCCACACACTCAGTTTTTGCAAAGTTGTGAACGCACGGCAAGTAAACTGCGTGAACAATGAGTAAGAACTCGGCTGGAGTCTCTCCAAAGTTGAAAAGTTCTTCTGTTCTGTTCAGGCATACCTCTAGATGTAGAGCGAATGACGAAGGGCAATGCTGAGGGAATTGTCCAAACGCCAAGTTGTTGGCTGGGTCCAGCCCACATCTGATTAGCATGCAAGCATTTTCATTTAAACTTCAGCTCCAATGCAGATTGGCTGAAAACTTGGAAGCACGCATTTCTTTCGTGAGAGTGGATGTTCTCATTTTCGGAAGCATCTCAGGGCTGCCTAATATTGTACATTATAAGGGCCCGGGCTTTCAGAAATAGATAACTGTAGGTGTAGATATTGTTCACTCAGTGCTCAACCTGGTCAATTCGAGGTCACAACCTCCCTGGTCCCAGGGACGATTGTCTTGGGGTAAGTTGCCCGTCTCGCAATCGAAAGATTGTAGGTTCGAGTCTCACCTGTCGCTACTCTTCTCCCGCGGCCAATCGGCGTGAGAAATTGGCGACGCTATATGACTCAACGGTCGACGTGTCGTAAAACCCAATAGCCAACCAACCAACCAGCCTCCCTGGTCCCGCACTGGGTGTGCGCCTGCCCCTAATAATATATGTTTGGGTCCAGAGGCGCAGTCAAAGTAGAGTCCCCCCCCGGTAACAGCCAAAAATGGATTACAGATCAAAGAAAAATTTGACATTTCCACCGCTGAAAACCACAAATTTTCGGCGCACGAAGCGCACCGAAAGTGATCTTTGTTTCCTAAGAAAGTTGATCGGGTCCCCTTCAGAAAATCCTGGATGCGCCTCTTTTAACGTCTCAAGAACATCTTCAGAAAATTTAGATCCGAGGAAGGATACTTATTTCTCGGGACAAAACGTTCAAGTCGGAGTCGAAGATGCACCTCCGGTAATAACTGTCAATGGGTGCCCTTAGCTCTGCGAGCTTAGCTTAGCTCCACAAGTTGTCATGGAAAACTGTGTGGGGGAAGGAGGTGACGGTGGAGGAAGGAGGTGCTGTTGGAGGAAAGAAGTGATGGTGGGGGAGGGAGGTACTGGTGGGGGAAGGAGGTGATGGTGGGGGAAGGAGGTCCTGGTGGGGGAGGAGGGGGGGGGGGGGGTGTCCTCATCTGGGGATCTGAGGAAATCATTGGCAGAGCGTGGCTTGAGTAATTCTAAAGTTGGGAAATGTTCCACGTCTGCCAATGATACCATCGCAAATATTGATGAAAAGGCACTGTGGACAATACAATACCGCATAATAATAGGAGGTATGCACTCGAGTAAAACTGTCTTGTTAATACTTATGATATACGTTTAAAATGCAGATACTTGGCTGGTCGTCACAGGAAAGTTTGGCTTCTAACATCAAAATACTTTGTCTGCTGTGTTTTGCCACGACATGCCAGCAAAACTTACTCGTCTTTCTTCCTGTGAATCAAGCCGATATGAGGCCGGATCGCTGCTTCAGTGTAGCGCCGTCATCAAATGCCACTGTTGTGACGTCAACAGGTCAGCTATCGGTGGGTGTCCTGAACGACGATGACGTCATCTATTTGCAGCACGTCGATCTTGGGCGCTTTCGAGACGCGACGAGCTCGGCTTCCCCGGCCGGGCTATCTCCTTCCGTGGCGGTGCAGCAAGCTTGATTTCCCAGCCGGGCTATCGTCTTCCGCCGCAGCTGCGACGGAGGGCTATCTGGTGCGTTGAGCAACCGTTGCCAGGAAGCGCGAACGTGATTGCCGAGTGTTGCGACCGATCGAGAGCGGGTTGTCCCACGTGCGCGAGATAACACACCGGTACATAAACACCTCACACAATTGTGGCGCCATCAGCTCCTCAGTCGGAGGCGAACAGAAGCATTGGTACCTGACTGGCAGGCATATTTGGCGGCACAGTCTCGTGGCGAGCAGAAGAGGATCACAGAGTCAGGTACATTGGTGGGACAGTCTCGTGGCTGGCAGAAGAGGATCACAGAGTCAAGTACATCGCAGAGGCACGTGAAACGCGCAAACCTTGCTTTCTTCAAGTCATATCATTGCATGCCGTGTTTTTTTCGACCATTCCTATTGATTAGTGCCTATGCTACTCGGTTTCTGTGCTAAAGGTATGTGCTAAAGGTACGTGCTAAAGGTACGTGCTAAAGGTACGTGCTAAAGGTACGTGCTAAAGGTACGTGCTAAAGGTACGTGCTAAAGGTACGTGCTGAAGGCACGTGCTGAAGGTACGTGCTGAAGGTACGTGCTGAAGGTACGTGCTGAAGGTACGTGCTGAAGGTACGTGCTGAAGGTACGTGTTGAAGGTACGTGCTGAAGGTACGTGTATGTTATCTGCGAACTGATTTCAGCAAGGACCTTTCTTAGGAATCCCCGCTGATATCTGATGTTTTAACTAAATTAACTCTAAATCGTGTGTGCATTGCGCTGTTGAATTGTATGAGCAGTTAGCATGCGCATACGTTCTAATGTAAAAAGGAATCATGCAAGTGTTCCAACCATAACCTCTTGCCCGTTTATAGTGCGCACACACGATAACTGAAATGCATAATTCTTATCTTTTGATTTGTATTGCAGCCTTGGGTGTGAGGCTACATATCATAACACTCCAGTCGATAATGCTGTTGGTTAACTTGGTGTCGTTAACATTGCGCATGCATTCCTTGGATTACATCCGCCGGGCAAACGCGTGCCGAAAAGCAGTCACACGTTCCGTTGCAATCTAAGCGGGGACTTCCGCACCCGAATGATGTGCCGAAACGTGGGTGCGGGATGTCAAATCGCACATCGTTTTCGCATGGCCACGCACTAGTTGCACCTCTGCCTGCAGGATGATGCTGATGCCGGCGCTGTGTGTGGTGTTGTGCGGCGCGACGGCGGCCGCGCCCTGGACGCCCCTGGGGGCGCCGGTGGTGGCCTGCCCGGCCCAGTCGACACCCGCCGAGCGCGTGTTCGTGGCCAGCAACGACAGCTGCACCGACTTCTACATCTGCTCCCACGGCGTCGCCTTCCGGTTCGTCTGTCCGAGCGGACTGTTCTTCAACCCGGCCAGCGACCAGTGCGACTACTCGGCCAACGTCAACTGCTCGGAGCCGGTCGCCGCCACCACCACCACCAGCCGGAGCGGCGCCAGGTCAGCGGCGCCGTCCGGTCGGCTCTTCCTCAGCCAGCTGCAGCTGCAGCTGCAGCCGCAGGCGGCCGCCGCGTGCCCGCAGGTGGACGGCGCCGTGCCGGTGCTGCTGCCCAACCCGGCCAACTGCTCCACCTTCTTCATGTGCGACCACGGCGTGGCTCGGCTGCGGCCGTGCCCGCCGGGTCTGCTCTTCAACAACGACACGTGGACGTGCGACTTCGCCGACCGCGTGTCCTGCACCGAGCCGACGCCGGCAGGCGACGAGCCCGCGCTCTCGGCGGCCACTGCTGGCCGCCTCGACTCTGCGGGTCCGGTCACTGGCTGCCCGCAGATGGAAGGCCAGTACCCTGTATTCCTGCCGAACCCAGACGACTGCTCCGAGTACTACATGTGCAGCCACGGCACCCCCTACCTGCGCCACTGTCCTGAAGACCTGCTCTTCAACAACGCCACGTGGACCTGCGACTTCTCATGGAATGTGGTGTGTGTGACCAATGCTATCGCTGGCTACGTGCTGTAGTCGGACTGTGATCTCTCGGATGCACCAAGTGAAGAGTGTGTAGATCAGTGCTGTTGCCAAGTGTGAGTGTCGGGCATTGGTGCAAGTCTAATGCTACACTATCATGCAACGTATCAATGCATCGCTGACCTCACTGATCGTTACTGGGATGGAAATGAGCTGCCTTTGTATTGAATGTGATAGCTCCTCAGCTCAGTATCTTTAACTGATGCAAGCTTTTTCTGGTGGATCAGTGCTGGTGTGAAGGAAGGCTTTGCGATATTAACATTTACGGATTGCTCTAGCTGGACGGTCATTGTTAATGGTATAACTGTTGTTACTATTGCATTTATTATTAACAGGAATTGCTAAGGCCGCAAACTGCTGCGATATGTCGTGTTTTATATATGAAACTATTTCTTGTTGCACTTTGATATGCCAAAACAATAGGTCTCTACCGTTTCAACACGTGAGGTACATTCTGATGTCGGGTTTTGTGCGTTTCTGTTGAAATAAATATAGTTTAATATTCGGTGCGTTTTTCCTTCAATGACCAACAAGCGCTCAACCAGATAACTGCACACCAAGTGTGAAGCTGCATTAAGAGTCTAAAGGTGGCAAATAAATGGACCGAAAGTCTGGTCAGAAAGCCCCGTCACGACGGAGGCCTTTTGACTGGTCTTTGTGGATATATCCCGGTTTGTCAGTTCCTTATGTTCTTGCCCATGAAAATGAACATCAGCTTTACAACAAACCTCATGATGATAATCCTCATTCTTCTCAGGCCCATTTCAGCCGGTCTGGCTCATTTCCTGAGGAAGATATGTAGCGTTAGAGGAAGTCAAACGACCCGTCCAAATTTTCACGCTTCACTGTAATTTAACCCTCCCGAATCCCCCGACGTGACAACGTGGCGGCCAGGTCGGGTCACGTGGCGGCCAGGTCGGGTCACGTGGCGGCCAGGTCGGGTCACGTGGCGGCCAGGTCCGGTCACGTGGCGGCCAGGTCCGGTCACGTGGCGGCCAGGTCCGGTCACGTGGCGGCCAGGTCCGGTCACGTGGCGGTCAGGTCGGGTCACGTGGCGGCCAGGTCGGGTCACGTGGCGGCCAGGTCGGGTCACGTGGCGGCCAGGTCCGGTCACGTGGCGGCCAGGTCCGGTCACGTGGCGGCCAGGTCGGGTCACGTGGCGGCCAGGTCGGGTCACGTGGCGGCCAGGTCGGGTCACGTGGCGGCCAGGTCGGGTCACGTGGCGGTCAGGTCGGGTCACGTGGCGGCCAGGTCCGGTCACGCCACGTACGAGGACCGATCAGTGGCCAGTACACAGCGCGGCCTCCGGGCGTGCTGGGACGGTCAAGGTCATGCGCGAGACGTAGAGGTCACCGACTAGAACGCGGATCCTACAAAATATTTTATTTTTTTAATGATAGCAATTAGGGCACCGAACGTATGCATCATTTGAAAGAGAAAGACCTTTACAATGCACTAGAAATAGCTATGATTTGCTGAGGTTGACTAAGCTATGTTCACTGGGGAATTTTTATTGACCTCGTGACCTGACGAAAATGCCTTATTTGGATTTTCTTTCTTTGTAGCACCTTGGAGCGTCGATAGGTTTAGGATAGGGGAAGGCCACCGGTGGAGGTGCGATAGTACGGTCGGGCTGGCTATTCTAAAGCCAGGGAGGTTCTGTAACCCAGTAATGGGTACGGTCTTACCGTACGACCACATAAATGGAGTCAACCTCCGGTAGGATACAGGACGAAGGAGAAACATGATTCCGCGGCGGTAACGCGCTTCACCGCCGTCACCGCCGCTGCTCAGTAAAACCGTTCGCAAGGCCCGGAGACGTAGCATCACTTTGACTTTTGTTAAATTAGGCTCTACTGCCTCCTCATGCCATTTCGTGCCGTAGAAAAAGAAGACAAATTATTATTTTGCAAACCTCAGTTTATAAGTCTTGGAGCAAGTTAGTTTGTTGGATAAAAATTAAAGGTGGTTTTATGAGACAGTGGTGTTAATCTATCAGAAGTGTGGGCAAAGAGACGATAATTTTGTGCGCTCGGCAGTAGTCGGTGTTCTTCGCGGTTTATGGTATTGCTGACGGTGAAGGGTATGTGTAACTGTAAGCTGAGTGTGGCATGGTGGGCATGAGGGTCGAGGTGAAGCATTATATATAAATCGATGTGTGAGGTAAGTTCGGCATATGCGTAGCCGCGATGGAACTTTTCTTCGTGTCGATTTGTTTGAAAAGAGTAACTTTACGGATCGACGATGGGTTGCATGTTCTGTAATTGGGTATGGTTTGTGTTTTGAATCCATTTTGGTTCCAGAACTGCAGAATGAATCAACGTGTTGTTGATTTGATGGTGCCAAAATGTGGTGGAATTTCTGTGATGTGTGGTTTTTGCAATGATTATTTTGGGAGTTGATCTGTTTCGGCTAACCGTTATACTCGCTTCCTGGAATGTCGCAGTGACTGGGTACCCACAGGAAAATTTTGAGAATGCGAAGAAATGACGACGCTGCGCATGAGGTGACAGAGAAAACGATTGCGAGTATAACTGAGGGCAATGAGGATGGTATGTAACTCAGCGATGAAAATTGTGGTCCCGTATGGTAATTGATGTTGTTTTTTGTGTGTTCCTGAAACCATAGCATTTCCGGTAAGGTCTCTAGAACAGTCAGTAAAAACAAAACGAACATGGCGATAACAAGCCCGATACTGGTGAAAATTTGTGTGGCATATCCTGGACATAGCTGTGATTTCGGTGTGGTAGTGAAATTTAAAAAAAAATGTGTCGTTGTAGCTGGTGTAGCTGGTGGAGAAAGATAAATAATGGGTAGATATACATATATTTATATATATATATATATATATATATATATATATATATAAATATATATATATATACATATATATATATATATATATTATTAATGTACGAATATATAGATACCTATATGGTCATGGGTGGAGCTACCCATTGAACTGGGAGGGTTTCAGCCCCACCCCAAGCTTGCTGAGCTTTCGCATGGAACCTATGGGCATTGAGTGGAGTGAATTGCTTCTTCAAAACGCCTTTGAGCCAACCGCCCACATCCAACATTTTCTCAGCATCTCAACCCACGTATAGGACGCCACTGTTGTAGCTGAAAACAAGAGAAAATTCCCGGGGCTGCCATGGAACGCTGGTGACAAACGTAAGCGTACAAAAACCGCATCATCACACGGCACGGTCCGTTGGAATGGCTCAAACTGCACAAGGACGACAATGGGGTCTGAAAGTTGATAAAGATGTAGATGGCGCTGAGAGTCAATGGTCACCCAGCCTTCTTTGGCGAACCTAAAGCGCTATGTTTTGTGGGTTAGGGAGGGCAGAATCTTTATATTTAAAAAGCCTATTGTACATTTTGTAAGCAGCGTATGATGTTTGCGCGTATTTAATTATGTTGAATGTACTTCAGACACGTCTAGTTTGCTGGAATATTTACCATTAGTGCGCTAGAAATTAGGAGAAGCAAGCCAGAAGTATGGGTGTATGTGCGGTTCCCGGCTGCCATAAACGTGATCCATCTATCAGGTTTCCAGCAGACTGAAAAAAAATTGATTTGAAAAACAACTATTGTTTGACTGCCTTTCTGTAAAAGACGTAGTGGGAACCATTTAGGAAAGCACTGGTAAGGTACCTAGGCACATTAGGTACCAAGGTAAGTACCTATCTATTGTCCAGACTGTAAAGTATGGCACAAGGTTCACTGGGGCACATCAGCCCAAAGTGAAAATATGCACCAATCCACACCAAGGGTGAGAAATTGACTCCAATCTGCACCACCCCGCCCCCACCCCCAATCCATAGCCAGGAATTTGTCATGGCTAATACCTAACATGATAAGATTGGATTCTTAGCCTACTTAATTTGAAACTAATAATTTGAGTTCCACCCATAAGTTATGTTCAGTCAAATTAATTTCACCAAAATTGCATTGCAGGTTAGGTTGGGCAGTGGGTATCTGGTCACCTAGAGCTAGGTACCTTACCAAGGTAGTTGTTCATATGGGCCCCATTAGGGGCCCACACGCACCTCTCAGGGAGCCTGCACTGCTTGGGGAACTGACTCCCAGGGGCCCACATCTCTTGTGGGTCCTGTACACATGAGTGGATCCAGAAAGCTGTCAAGGGGGGGTGACCTCATAGAGAGGGGGCCCATGCTGTGCCAGGATACCAGCCAAGAATGTCCTTCCTGGAGTAGGCAGGGTGGAAAGTGATGTTTGATGAGGCCTGCTAGTATTCCATGTTCCGGTCTTGGGGGGGAGCAATGTCTGGTGTGACCCACAGGTATTCCATGTGCCAATCTTGGGTGGGGGGTCTGACACTTGTGAAATTGTGCCCCATCTTGGGAAAATTATCGTACAGATTAAGGGGTTTAGGGTAGGCTTTAGGTCAGGTTTGGTCAGGCCAGGTTAGGTTTCAGCCCCACCCAATGTGTGATGCCTGCTAAATGAATACCGGAACTTCTCAGGGAACCTGCACATCCACTAGAGCGGTGGTTCCCAACCTTTTGGTCCATTTCCCCTTTCGCCTCTGGCCAAACCTGCCGTTTCCCCCTAAAAACTGAAGTTATATTTGTATGTCACTCAAGACATCACTTACGTCAATGAGACAAATGCGTAATGGATCCCATAAAAATTTCCCCCTGAAATACCGAAATTTCCACCCAGGGGGAAATTTCTCCCCGGTTGGGAACCACTGCACTAGGGAGACCTGTAACTGTACCTCTGCAAGCCAGTGCTACCAGTCTGGCTGCTTGAAGTCAGGCATATGAGGCCTGACCCAGCCTCCCATGTTCATGGGAACCCTTTGCACCCCCCCCACAACCTTTCTTCAACACAATATTTCCGAAATCCTTGGCCTAAATGACTTGCAACCCTAATAAAAGCCACATGCCAACACCGACTCCCGGCAACCCTACGCAAAATGCACAGCAAAGATGGCCGACGCCTCCTCGTCGGGTGACCATTGCGTACAGCGCCGCCCTGGTGGCCAAATCGTAGCTTTCAGACCCCATTATAGCGTCGAATCCTGCGCATGTGCCAACCACGAAGGAACTGCAATGTCATTAAGCATATTGCATTCATTTAAATGTCCTGAGATGATACTTGCAAAGTGATACCGGCTAAAATTAAATCCTCACGTCAACAATTGCGGCATCTTCCTGTGGAGTGGTTGTCCGTTTGCGGCCGGACCGCTTCCGTGTCCTCGTATCCCGCTCGCCTTCGGCCTGATAGCGGTTCCACCACTTCGCCACCATCTTTGCGCTCCTTCCAATTCTTCTGGCGCATTCACTGTTACTGAATCCTAATCCCTTGAAGTTGTCTAGTTTAAAAAAATTAAGTGGTAGCTCATGCCTGCACTATAAACGATCCGATGTTGCCGGTGCGACTGAGGCGCAAAGGCAGGAACGGCACTGACCTGCCTGTCCTGTAAAAAGCTGCATGGCAAATAGTAACGTGATCACCGCAGAGGCCAATAAATACTCATCCATGGACACTGGCCCGTGGCCAATCCGATAGGCCGTTACATAGCGCCTAGCTGTGACGCGGAGCACGATACGGGTGAATAAGGACTGATGGCCCTGCTATATTTCGTGCTGATAAATTAAGAACTTCTTATTGTAAAAAAAAGAATGCATCCGCTTGAAGAAATATTCATCCGCACAGAAATATGAATGTGCCGTTTGCAATACAGTGCACAATATATATAATAAATAATAACATATCACACAACATATACCGCATGCAAACAACGTGTGATTGTCATTGGAACATTTGTAATTTAGGCAAGCAATTAATCAATTTATCAATGAATCTGAATTAAGCAAGCAAGCGCCGCCTCGGGATTTGCCGCCCCGGTAGCTCAGCTGGCTTGGGCCATGATCTGCACCGGTCTTCCCTGTTCTGGCAAGACAGGGTTCGAGTCGCTTCATGTCCTCGCTCTTAGCCCCCGACTAGGAGGGCCGGTTGGCAACTGGCACGATAAGATCGAGAACGAGCTATCGGGTTAGCCGTGTCGGTGCATTGACAGCACGTGGAGCGCTTTGCCAAATTTCGACTGCATAACTGTAATTCATGGATTTGGTGGTGCGACCAGAGTTGACGCAAAAAAGCTCTTCTTAGCAATTGGATCCTGGTCCATAAAACCACCCGAGCAAGAATTTGAACTAAACTTGTAAGAAGTGTAAAAGTTGCAAATTATATTATTATTTTAGGGTCAGAGAATGTTTCATTGACATCATACACCTCCCCTCTCCTTTCGCTACATCCTTTGCATCCGAGCTCCTCCAACACTGCCAGCTCATTCTATGTTGCCGAAGTCCGAAATCCGCATGGATCAATTGTTGCTTGTCGACAGGAATCCAGTGATAGACTGCTCGCCGAACTGTCAATGTTTGGCCGACTGAGGAATGCAAGGCGGGAACAGCGTAGCGTGTTTCTCACGTCATGGCTGCAGGACAAAAGGCTACATGACGATCGCGCAAGCGAATTCCTTTGACTGGTACACCGGCTCGTGGTGAATCTGGTAGACTGTCACTCAACGCATAACTGTGAAGCGGCGCAGACTACCAGTAATTATTGGTGTGAAGCGGCACAGCCTACGTTCCTAGTAGCCAGCCATGGTAAAGGTATCCTGGAACATTCCTCAGTGACCGAGAGCACCAAGAGTTATTGCCATTCCTGGCTACTGCTATGGAAAAAGTATGCTATTCAGCAGCTGCCAAACCAAAGGCGCGATCGATGAATTCACGATTGTTTCAGCACTAGCATGGAGGAAGTGAAATATCATGCTTCCTGTTTCGCAATGCACATTCCAATATAATAGCTGCACCACCTTTTCAAAGCAACACATCTTTAAGGACAGGTAAAACAGGCAGGCGGGGCTGATTCTTCGGACACGCCGCGAGCCATGGCGGCCTTGACCGTGACGGAGAACCGCCCGGCGGACCGGTGGCTGCATCGTCGGGGAGTCCATCCACCCGATTCAGATATCAACAGTCGGGTGATGCAAAAATGGGAAGCCCCAGGAAGATTCCTGAAGTTTCCTGAAGTTCCCGGTGTTCCAGGTGATGCGGCGCACCTTGTGAAGCAGATACAGCGTGTGGCATGAAACCAGGTTATCCGCGCTCATCCAGCCAAGGCGCTCTAACGTATCCGCGACACGATCAAACTTAGTTCGTCCGAAAATAGCTTTTGCTCCATAATTGCTAAATTTCTGAATCAGAGTCATGTTATTTTGGGTACCATTACTGTGCACTGAAATGCAGTACAGCATCTGAGAGAGGACCAAGGCATTGACGAGCACCGAGATGACATACGGTGGCAGGTGGCCTCTGAGATGCGGCAGACCGGCCAAAGTTCCGAAACATCGTCTGGTTATGTTGGAAACATGGGAGTCCCAGCTGAGGGTGCTATCAAAAGTGAGTCCTAGGCTTTTTACTTCCGAACAGGGGAGCAAATGTTGATCGCAAAACGCTACCGTGAAGTTGGGAAGATTGCGTAAATTGTGTCGACTGCCAAAGACCATACGCTGGGGTTTCTCCGCATTTACTTTTAGACCGTTTCCGCGGAACCAAATGTCAAGGGAGGCCAGGACGTGTTCCAACTCGGCAACGACACTTTGGATGCGAGTTTTGTTTCCGGTAACCACAAATTGTGTGTCATCTGCATACTGAACGACCACTGCGCCCCCAGCGAACAGACTGACGCAGAAGAGCAATGGGCCAAGAGATGAGCCTTGAAAATTTAAAGATGGGATAGACTAAGGAGTGCTTCCAGGAAATGGGGACGTCGGCAGTGGTGAGGCTGGAGTTGACCAAATGCAGAAGCGCACTGCCAATGACGTCAAAGCTCAGCCGGATCATACCTCCGCTGATGCCGTTCCCCCCCTCCTCCCCCGGGCGGACGAGCTGTCCACGCCGAACAGATGCCACGCAGCTCGGAGAGGCACAGTGGCGCTGGGCAGAATGCACAGGCGCCCATTCGCGGCAAGCGGCAGGCCAGGCTCGGGGAACCACCCTGATCAGCAACCTCGCCAGCAATGCGTGGTCCTACGCTCACAAAATAATCGTTCAGCTGAGCAGGCGTAGCGTCAGGAGCCTTACGATGGCCCTCGGCATCGCCTACAGTGTAGTGGACCGATACACCGCCACATGCCCCCTCGTCCGCTCTCCTGGATGCGCCTCTGCACGTCGTCAGGGCAGACATGTGCCGGACTCAATTTGTTGAGTCGACTCACATGTGACTCATAGATCTTGAGATCTGATTCGACTCATGATTCAGAGCAGGTCAAAGTTATTTGATTCAACTCAATTCAGACTCAGAGCTCACAAAGCATGATTCGACTCGTGAACCAAACAGACTGACATAAATTTGAATCGATTCAGATCCGACTCAGTGGTATCAGACTCATGAGCCATATGACTCAGCGTGCACTGCCCACACATTATATATATATATATATATATATATATATATATATATATATATATATATATATATATATATATATATATATATATATACATATATATATACATGTACATATATATATATATATATATATATATATATATATATATATATATATATATATATATATATATACATATACATATATATATATATATATACATATATATATACATGTACATATATATATATATATATATATATATATATATATATATATATATATATATATATATATATATATATATAATTACTCACTCACTCACATTTACTCACTGGCTGCTGACAAGTTGACAATTGTAATGCTAAGCATGAATAATCACGCTGTGTTTTTACTCCCTACTTTGTGTCATGACATATTATTCACAAAGATACATGCTATATATAATTTGTTCATAACTTCCATTTGTGTCATAAGACTCAAATGACTTATTGTGATTTGAATGATTGACTCATGCATTTTTTCTCGAAAGATGTTATTCAACTCACGACTCAAGATATATTTTGGGGAAAAGAATCGATTCAACTCGCGGCTCATCCAAAAACGATTGATTGATTCATGGGTCGATTCTCGATTCAACTCGAGTCGAGTACAAGTCTGCGTCAGGGGTGTCGCGCCGAATGGCAAAACGCACCTGTCTGTTGAGCTCCATACACGGCAGAGCCGTGGCATCAGAAATGCAGCGCTTCCAGGCGGCGGGCCATGAGATTTCTAGTTCTGTCCGACACCGCTGAGGCGCTAGGGTTCCGTATGCGCATCCGCCTAACTGGAGCGTGCCGGTCAAAAATCGGTAAAAAACGACTCAAGAAAGCGTCCCACTTCAACGCAACCGTTTGCAAATAAAACACACTCCACCAATCCACACACATCAGGTCACGATTCAAAGCAGTTTGGTCAATCCGGCGTAAGCTACGAGAGTGCGACACGCAGGACGGAAACGAGGAACATCGATAAAAACTCGAACAAACTTGTGTGGGCTACAATGACAAAATTGCGAACCACAACGTTTAACAAGATGATAACTCGTTATAAAAACATCCAGAAGAGTACCGGTTGAATAAATAGATGTCGTTACAAATGGAAACAGAGAGTAATCGGACACAAATTCGTTCATCAGCTTTTTCGCAGTCACCATCAGGCTTTGTAAGATCGCAAATTAGATTGCCGCAGGTAATCACTTTACACGATGGATGCTCAATACAAATCCATTCGTACTGTGGCTCAAGGTCGGAAAAGTCCGCTTTCAACTGTCTGACACATTGCGCCGGGGAGGTAGCAATGAGGAATACCTAATTTGTGCCGATGGTTGCCAGCTTGCAATTCAACACGCTTAGTAGGAGAAAAGGAAATATGCATGGTCGGCGCCATTCGAAAGAGCGCGCTATGACCCCCAGTACGATGCTTTAAAGTGGGTGGGTCAATCATGGTCACCATCAAGGTTGTAGATCTCTCACCAAACCAGGTGGCCCGGACCATTATTTTCAGGACATGTTTTCAGATTGACTGAATAAAATGACAATTTAACATTGGAGTACCAAATCAGGGTGCTCCGGACACTCCAAATCCACCGGGGATCTCCAGCCATTGTCACCATTGGTGTTAAAGTAGAACATGTAAGGTCACGACCTGATGTCGGTAAGGAACATGTCACACCCAGGGGTATATCTTGGTATGTTTTGCCCCGCCCCCACTAAAAAAAAATAAAAAAAAAGTTTTTCCCTCCCTTAATAGTTTTAACTTTTAACACCAGACCCTATGAGATATGCCCGAAATCCAATCCCTTTGGGCCTGTCCATTGCCTTCATGTATTGTGTCCTCCAAATATTTGGCAAAAAACCTACACCTATGCTATGATTACACCGAACTTTTCTATTGCCTCTCGACTGACGTTGGCCCAGGGACGGATCCAGGAAATGTTATGGGGCACATGCCTGAAGGGGCGGAATATCTTTGGAGGGGCGCCTTCGGCTAAAAATCCGTTGAGATGGGGGGGGGGCGGTGCATTCGAGCATACTTCATTTTTGGGTGGTCCCGATAAGACTTTTGAGGCCCTGGTGCGACCTACCTCGCCAGAGATAGGTTCAAGAGGGCGCCATTCCCATTCAAGGGGGCGTTTATTCCATTAAGAGGGGCGTCTCTGGCTGATAAACATGTTGATGGGAGGGGGTGCATTCGAGACTTCCTGAAGGGGCGCCACCTTCCAAAGGGGAGCACATGCCCCCATTGGCTTCCTGTATCCGCTCCTCGGAGGGATGACCCTGAACCAATAAAAAAAATAATTGTTGGTTGAACAACCACTGATGCCATATTTGAAGAGATTTCCCTACATGGGTGTGTAAAAAACTCTACTACATTGCTAATTTTGCTACAATGTTTTGATTAGATTGATATATTTTCGTTGATTCATTTTTCCATTGCAAATAGGAATAGTTAATTACTTTGAGAACTGGATATAATGCGCTAACCATTCACATAATATCGTTACCATGGAAGGAGTTTATGTTGCCGAAATAGAGAAACTTCTTGCAACGTTACTGCCTAATCTAAGAAATAAATGTACGAGAAATTCTCCATCCCTGTCTGTCGGTATTTGTAGATAGGTACCTAGGTGGGTAGGCGCCAGGCGGGGTGTAACCAACACGGGAAGCAATGCTATTGCTTGCATGCTTAGGTTAATCTTGCACCAAACTATTTCTTACTAACCTATTCGAATATTCATGCTGACACCGGTATACGAATAGGTAGGAGCCCGTCTTGTAAATCTAGGGCAAACATCACCGCTCTTCTTTCGGGAGCCCGGTGAATCGTGGTCATTGTTGGACTGAATAAGCTGTGTCTGTATTTGTGGTTGGAACCATGAAGCGTTCGTGGTGTTATGGATGCTATTTCTTCTGTAATTATCAGCCACAGTACAATTGATTACAAAGAGACCAAACTGCTTGTAAATCTAGACACTATGTGGGCCTGGGTAGGAAAAAGATGGGCTGGATTTTGTCATCTAAAATATTACACTTTCCATAAAATTATTATCTACTTTTTCTTAATGTAAGTTTGGGTGGTGTTGTAGACTGTAAATTGCAATTATCTGTGATACCTACCTAAGTTATACATATGAGTAGAACTCACCTGGCCATCAGGAAGTAGGGGAAGAGGGGGGTATCTGAACACATTCCATTTCCGAACACCTACCTTTGGATGTATCTTATGTCACGTTCATAATATAAATAACAAAAAGATGGTCGTATTCATAAATGATGGACATTTCTCTGCTGAAATATGAAAGTCTGATTGCATAGTTCTACAGATGCTTTGTGTATGTAGTTAGCAAAGTCCACAGATGCTTTTGTAGGATTCCAAGAGCATTGAGCTTAAGACCATAAGGAAGTGGCATAATTTTTTTTGCTGTTACACCAGTATTTTTGAGTGGCTACTAATAACTTCTACCACAACAGCTACAGTGAAGTAATCCTGCACAACCACATTTTTGTGTTCGGAATATGGCAAACCACTACAAACTAATTATATTTTAAAGTTGCTCTTTGCAAATGGTTAGAGTATTTTCATCAAAGGAACTGTTTTAACATGGATAGCTTGTTCATTTTTGTGCCCAGTAAACACAGCACAATTACTGGTTTGGCCATACAGAAGCAGCAATAGAGCAATGATGCATGATGCAGCAATTGTTGCATGATGTTTTAAGTGTTCAGACCCCCCCCCTCTTCCTCCACCTATCTGCAAAAGGATTTCTCTTATATCAAACAGAAATTCTCTATAAATTTGATGAACTTTGATTTAAAAAAAAAATCAAAATCACTGATTGCACAAATTAAATTAAACCCTGATGTAGGTGCCTAGGTAGGTAAGTTGTTTTTCTATCTGTAAGGGGTGTGTGTGCTGTTCTGAGAACATGATAACACAATGGTATTCAGAAGCGTACGAAAAAGACAGCAGAAAATAAATCACAAACACACAGAATGCAGACAAGCTAGATTTCCTGTAAAGTATCATGAGAATGATCAGCTGTTCCCAGGGGTGTAACTTGGACAGCCCCTCTCCCAATCACTTCAACTTTTAGCATTGGACAATATGTGGTATACATGGATGCTAGTCCATTTGGGTTGGCCTATTGTCTTCATGTATTGAGCTCCCTTCCCAATGATTTTCAGGAACGTATGATCATCGCAGTTGATGTGCCCCTAAGCTCAAATAACAAACAAACAGGAACCTTCACCTATGGCTATATGTATTTTGTATTCCCCTTGCACTGATCACAATTATTATCTTGCTGTCAGTTCAGAAATATTGCAGGCTAAAGTGAAAATCTTGTTCATGCTTTAGGGAATTAAAAGATGGACATCCTATATTTTACCTATCTGGTAGGTAGCAGCATGTTCTGTTGTTGAAATACTATTATACTAAGTTGTCCCCAAAAGGCATCTCTTGACCTTTATTTTGGAAGTGTGTCCTGTTCAAATATCTACTGAACTGAAAGAATCTGTTGATGGTTACCTTATTCAGATTAAATTACTTGATTAGCCTTGATCAGATCACCTCTCACTGGTGTTTTACAGTATCAAAGTTCCCTTGTTTCATCTGCAAACTTGAGAATACTGCTACTTGGTCCCCTCCCAATGTGATTTATAAACAGTAAAGTATAGATGGAGGAATGAGAATGGAACCCTTCAGTGTACCACTACCAACTGTCTGCCAACTGGACAAGATGATAGCCACAAGCATTCAGGAGCTACAGGCATAAAACCACATGGTGCATTTTGTGTCCCTCCCATAATAAAGCTAAGTTCCTTGGTAAGCCAGGTTCAATTTGATATTTGTCAGTCTTGTTGCATGTGCATGCAAACAGGTATGAGGTGACGATATGTTCAGGTTCACTGCCATATTGGTGGTGTTGGTTTATACGGTAGTGCACTGGCCAATGTTGGCAGTGTTGACCGATATAATAGTGAACAGGCCAACATCGGCAGTGCTGGCCGATATAATAGTGGATGAGGCGTCATCAGTGGTGTTGGCCTCAGCTGATATTGTAGTGAGTGGGCCAATGTCAGTAGTGTTGGCCTTGGCTGATATAGTAGTGAACAGGCCAATGTCAATGCCAACATTGGCATTGACATCAGCTGAGGCCAACACGGCCTCAGCTGATATTGTAGTGAGTGGGCCAATGTCAGTGGTGTTGGCCTTGGCTGATATAGTAGTGAACAGGCCAATGTCAATGGTGTTGGCCTCAGGTGATATTGTAGTGAGTGGGCCAATGTCGGCGGTTTTGGCAGATATAATAGTGATTGTGCCAATGTCATTGGTGTTGTCCTACATCAACTGACCTTGAGTAGATGTTGTGAATGTTCTGCCAACTTGCTGTCATGTGGTGATTTCATCTGTCTGTTACAAGCACATCATATGATGGCAGGTGGTATAGTCTTCTGAATTTCTGAAATTTGAGTTGAGACCTGCACTAAATGCAAATTGTTTAGACATCACCTTTTCCTTTTTACATCATTAACTGTGACTTTGTCTTTGTTTATTCAGTGTCATGAGTAAAAACAGATATTTCGAAGTGCCGATGGTTTCTGGCAGCAGCAATTTCCTGATTGGTAAAAGCAGCAGATACCCTGACATCGTCTTCAATCAACAAAGGTCATAGGAGATCACTGATCAATAGGCATTATCTACATGCATTTCCTTTTTAGTCATCCGTCGGTTTTGTTGACATCGCCCTCCTGTTCCGCTCCACCCTGCACAGAGTGAATTTCGGGACACTAAGGTGATGACTACAACACTCGCACCACTCGGGACATTTCCCAATCCCGCGGCCCACCGGCCGAAACAGTGTGGGAGGCGCCATTAGCCGTGATCGTGCATAGAGTGTGTCGAGTACCACCCAACAAACAAACATGGTGACGACTGTGGGTGTTGTCCACAGAGGACATAAAGTGTGTCGAGTACCACCCAACAAACAGACACGGTGACGACTGTGGGTGTTGTCCACAGAGGACATAAAGTGTGTCGAGTACCACCCAACAAACAGACACGGTGACGACTGTGGGTGTTGTCCACAGAGGACATAAAGTGTGTCGAGTACCACCCAACAAACAGACACTGTGACGACTGTGGGTGTTGTCCACAGTACCACCCAACAAACAGACACGGTGACGACTGTGGGTGTTGTCCACAGTACCACCCAACAAACAGACACGGTGACGACTGTGGGTGTTGTCCACAGTACCACCCAACAAACAGACACGGTGACGACTGTGGGTGTTGTCCACAGTACCACCCAACAAACAGACACGGTGACGACTGCGGGTGTTGTCCACAGAAGCGGTCCGCGGAGGTGCCCAGATGAATCCGGGTGCAGTTCGGCAGGTCAGGCGGAACGTGCGCAATGTGGTCCACAACTACACAGACGCACAGGTGTGTACGGCAGTCTGTCGTCGGCCGACCACAAGACCGGCGCCACGGGAAGAGTGGTGCCTCGCTGGAGATAGCCGGAGGGGACAACCCTCTCCCTGGCTGGCCGGATGAGAGACCTCTTGTGCGATTGTTGGTACTTTCCTAGCTTTGCTATACAACTGCAAATTGTTCCATTGCAGAACATCCGCTGAAATGATAAAAGGGTAGGGATGCAGAAGCTGTTGTGTAAATTTGACTACCAATGGTATAGCTGGAAATATTGTCTGATCATCAGAAATGCGATTTTAATACTTGATTGCACTGCAAAATCCAGTTACAAGACAAGCAACTGAGTTAACAACAGAACCTGAACGCACACAATAGACTAATACTTTGCAATACGCTAGGGTAATGTGATGAAAGCTGTGTGAGATGTATGCAAAGGACACAAATCAGTCAACCTACAACCACGGACAAATGCTAGTGGAGAAATCAACTCTAATTCATCCATTGTTTCAATGACGAAAAATGGAAGTGCAGTGTGAGGGTATTTCGGTGTCACAATGATCCGTGGTACGACAAAGCTATTAATCTATTGTTGGCTGGTTGTGATTTGCGTTGTCATTTCGTGGCTTGTGTCCACTCGACAAACCAAGAGTCTCATGTCTTGTCTGGGCAAACACTGATGCTGGCAAAGAGTACGTCCAACCGACTCCAACTTCACAGCTGACATATCGAAGTGATCCTTAACGTTTGCATGCCAGGAGCAGATCCAAGCCTTGCCGACTGAGACGTGTGAGCCACTCTGAGGAATTTTCCCCTTCCCCTAATTATGCCAAAGCGACGGCGCAGACACCAGACAGCTGCTTTCGATGGTATGAATTAAAGGAGTTAATGAATAACTGACTTAATGCATTACTTGCCACAATGTGGATGACCGGTAGTTTGTTATGGACGGAATGCATAAATCAGTGATCTTTCAGGACAAGTCAAAAGAGAACACCCCTTGTAAATCCATGTTGTATTTCCAAGAAAGAATTGAACCCAGCTAAACATTTGATTCCATTCCAAATTGATTTCAGGTAGCACCAAGACATTAGTACTGAGGGTTTTTGTGTGTGTAAATCTATTCAACTAACTTTTAAAACAAAAATTTAGTCCGAATTCTTGCTGGGGTGGCTTTGTGAACCAGGGTCCTATTGCTAAGCAGGACTTGTTGCGTGAAACCTGGCCCCACCACCCGATCCATGAATTCCAGTTCAATGGCAGAATTTTGACCGACAGTTTAACGTGCTGCCAACGCACCGTCACGGCCGCCCGGTAGCTCGTCCCCGGCCTTGTCGAGCCAGTTGCCAACTGACCCCCCCAGCCGGGGGTTACATGCGAGCGCGCGAAGCGACTCGAACCCTGTCTTGCCAGGGCAGGGGAGACTAGTATAGGCTAGCGCTCTAACAAATTAGGTATGGGCGCTGCATGACCACTGCAGTCGATGCGCCCCTAAGCCCCAATAAACAAACAAACAAATAACCAACTAGGCTACCCAGGCGTCTAACGACTCTAACCTGACTTTACTGTGTCGAAATGTAACAGATCAGATCAAATATAGCGCTGACAGTTCATGTCGAGCTTTGTATGTATATTTACATTGACTACCCTACCCCCTCCCACCGGGTCCAATGGCTCGAGTGGCCCCGTGACTCGCGGCGTCCAGCAGCGCTGTTGACGTCCGCGTCTGCGGCAGGTCAAGGTGCGCGAGGCGACCTCAAACGACCCGTGGGGTCCGTCGTCAACACTGATGTCGCAGATCGCCGAGTACAGCTACAACATGGTCGCCTTCACCGACATCATGCAGGTGGGTTCAACTGCAGCTGCAGCTGCAGCAAAACATGACTGGTCGGCCAGGACTTGGTACCCCTGGTCAGCCAGGACTAGGCGCCCCTGGTCAGCCAGGACTAGGCGCCCCTGGTCGGCCAGACTAGGCGCCCCTGGTCAGCCAGGACTAGGTGCCCCTGGTCGGCCAGGACTTGGTACCCCTGATCAGCCAGGACTAGGCGCCCCTGGTCGGCCAGACTAGGCGCCCCTGGTCAGCCAGGACTAGGCGCCCCTGGTCGGCCAGGACTTGGTACCCCTGATCAGCCAGGACTAGGTTCAGTTGCCCCTGGTCAGCCAGGACTAGGTGCCCCTGGTCAGCCAGGACTAGGTGCCCCTGGTCAGCCAGGACTAGGCGCCCCTGGTCTGCCAGGACTAGGCGCCCCTGGTCTGCCAGGACTAGGCGCCCCTGGTCAGCCAGGACTAGGCGCCCCTGGTCTGCCAGGACTAGGCGCCCCTGGTCAGCCAGGACTAGGCGCCCCTGGTCGGCCAGACTAGGTGCCCCTGGTCGGCCAGACTAGGTGCCCCTGGTCAGCCAGGACTAGGTGCCCCTGGTCAGCCAGGACTAGGTGCCCCTGGTCAGCCAGGACTAGGTGCCCCTGGTCAGTCAGGACTAGGCGCCCCTGGTCAGTCAGGACTAGGCGCCCCTGGTCAGCCAGGACTAGGTGCCCCTGGTCAGCCAGACTAGGCGCCCCTGGTCGGCCAGGACTGGGTGCCCCTGGTCGGCCAGGACTAGGTGCCCCTGGTCAGCCAGGACTAGGTGCCCCTGGTCAGCCAGGACTAGGCGCCCCTGGTCTGCCAGGACTAGGCGCCCCTGGTCAGCCAGGACTAGGTGCCCCTGGTCAGCCAGGACTAGGTGCCCCTGGTCAGCCAGGACTAGGCGCCCCTGGTCTGCCAGGACTAGGTGCTCCTGGTCAGCCAGGACTAGGCGCCCCTGGTCAGCCAGGACTAGGTGCCCCTGGTCAGCCAGGACTAGGTGCCCCTGGTCAGCCAGGACAAGGCGCCCCTGGTCAGCCAGGACTAGGTGCTCCTGGTCTGCCAGGACTAGGCGCCCCTGGTCAGCCAGGACTAGGTGCCCCTGGTCGGCCAGGACTAGGTGCTCCTGGTCTGCCAGGACTAGGTGCCCCTGGTCGGCCAGGACTAGGTGCTCCTGGTCTGCCAGGACTAGGTGCCCCTGGTCAGCCAGGACTAGGCGCCCCTGGTCTGCCAGACTAGGCGCCCCTGGTCGGCCAGGACTAGGTGCCCCTGGTCAGCCAGACTAGGCGCCCCTGGTCGGCCAGGACTAGGTGCCCCTGGTCAGCCAGGACTAGGCGCCCCTGGTCAGCCAGGACTAGGTGCCCCTGGTCGGCCAGGACTAGGTGCCCCTGGTCAGCCAGACTAGGTGCCCCTGGTCGGCCAGGACTAGGTGCCCCTGGTCAGCCAGGACTAGGTGCCCCTGGTCAGCCAGGACTAGGCGCCCCTGGTCAGCCAGGACTAGGTGCCCCTGGTCAGCCAGACCAGGTGCCCCTGGTCAGCCAGGACCAGGCGCCCCTGGTCAGCCAGGACTAGGCGCTCCTGGTCAGCCAGGACTAGGCGCCCCTGGTCAGCCAGGACTAGGCGCCCCTGGTCAGCCAGGACTAGGCGCCCCTGGTCAGCCAGGACTAGGTGCCCCTGGTCAGCCAGGACTAGGTGCCCCTGGTCAGCCAGGACTAGGCGCCCCTGGTCAGTCAGACATCTACCCGCAGATGATTTGGCGGCAGCTGAATGATCATTGCAAGAGCTGGTGTCACGTGTTTGATGACGTCACCCACCCGCAGATGATTTGGCGACGGCTCAATGACCACGGCAAGAACTGGCGTCACGTGTTCAAGGCGTTGGTGCTGATGGACTACCTCATCAAGACGGGCAGCGATCGGGTGGCGCAGCAGTGCAAGGAGAACATCTTCGCGATAGAAACTCTGAAGGACTTCCAGCACTTCGAGGAGAATGTGGACCAAGTACGTGTTGACACGTGCGCGGGTGAGAGTTGGTCAAATTGACCTCCCCGCAGGTAGTACGGAAATAATGGGAAATTGGTAGCGCCGCGAACATTTTCTTAAGATTGTGCAGCAAGTGCCTCCCAAGTGAGGGAAGTCCAAAAATGGTAACAAACCGAAGATGATTACACACTTTTGGGTACTGTTAAACGAAAATGGTCACTGAAGGGAACTGCATGCTCTAAGCTACCGTAGTATAACCGAAATATAAAAATGTTCACTTCAAGTCACAAGAAGGCACCTAAAATCAGTTAATTCGATCGGCCACTTCAGTCAAATGCAGTCACACTATCCGGAATTTCCAAATGGATCATCCCGTGAACGGTACAATTCAAGTATTGCTGACATAGGATAGCATTGACATTTTGTTGTACAGCCAAACCTGTAGGTAGCAACCATGCATGAAGCGTATCATTTTATGGGGTCTGGCAATCGTAATGTTTGCAATGCGTGTTAGATGCCTTATGGGTGGTCTTGCCCAGGGGTATCCAATAGTAGCTTCACTTCATCTTCTGTAAATGTTGAAATATGGGTTAAGTAACTGCCATCCCTCTACAAAGGTGGTGTCGGCTGGTGCATATTAACATGCTGAAGGAACGGCGAAAGTTGTATTCAGTTGCACCATTCCCTGTCAGAGCATGACCACGTCTATAGTTGTGTTGAAATTGTAATGTAATAATTGCTGCATACCTAATACTCCAGGTATTTCGACAGTGGAAAATGGTGTCACAGACACGATTATTCCCTTGAAATTACACTCCCACCTGCTGTAGCGCCTGATTAGCTATTGGACATTCCAGTCCTGCACAATGGGTAATAATTATTCCATTTGTGTGTTACTGCACTTTTCACCTTCTTCGTTGCAACTTATTACGTGTTGAACATCAGTTGGCTTACATGCACCAGCTGCATTATGCACTCATTGACCAGGTCGGCGGCCTTCGAACCGCTGATAATCAGTCATGTGACCTAATCATCAGGCTTGCACTTACCGGCCACCCAGAGGAGCTCCAGATCTGACTGAGCTGACAGGTTCGTTGTGTCGCGCTGATCTGGGCTGACCCAGCCTGACCTGACCTTAAGCTCAACTTCAGGGTCGCGCCATCCGGGAGCGTGCCAAGCAGCTGGTGACTCTATTACAAGACGAAGAAAAACTAAAGCAGGAGCGACAGCGTGCTCTGAAGGCGCGAGAACGCTTCCTCGAGAGCAGCCAGGGCCTGACGGCGTCGGTGAGTCAACCACGGTGCCCGCGGTCTGGCGGGAACGCCGGGGTACCGGGCTCCGGAGAAGGGACCGGGGTACCAGGCTCTGGTGAAGGCGCCGATGTATCCGGGCTCTGGAGAAGGGGCCGGGGTATCCAGGCTCCGATGAATAGGCCAGGGTTTCCTGGCTCTGGTGGAGGCGTCGGGTATCCGGGCTCTGGTGGAGGCGTCGGGTATCCGGGCTCTGGTGAAGGGACCGAGGTATCCTGGCTCTGGTGGAGGGACCGGGGTATCCGGGCTCTGGTGGAGGGACCGAGGTATCCGGGCTCTGGTGAAGGGACCGAGGTATCCGGGCTCTGGTGAAGGGACCGAGGTATCCGGGCTCTGGTGAAGGGACCGAGGTGTCCTGGCTCTGGTGAAGGGACCGAGGTATCCTGGCTCTGGTGAAGGGACCGAGGTATCCGGCTCTGGTGAAGGACCGAGGTATCCGGGCTCTGGTGAAGGGACCGAGGTATCCGGGCTCTGGTGAAGGGGCCGGGGTATCCGGGCTCTGGTGAGGCCGGGCCGAGGTATCCTGGCTCTGGTGAAGGGACCGAGGTATCCTGGCTCTGGTGGAGGGACCGGGTATCCTGGCTCTGGGAAGGGACCGGGTATCCGGGCTCTGGTGAAGGGACCGAGGTATCCTGGCTCTGGTGAAGGGACCGAGGTATCCTGGCTCTGGTGAAGGGACCGAGGTATCCGGGCTCTGGTGAAGGGACCGAGGTATCCTGGCTCTGGTGAAGGGACCGAGGTATCCTGGCTCTGGTGAAGGGACCGAGGTATCCGGGCTCTGGTGAAGGGACCGGGGTATCCGGGCTCTGGTGGAGGGGCCGAGGTATCCGGGCTCTGGTGAAGGGACCGAGGTATCCTGGCTCTGGTGAAGGGACCGAGGTATCCGGGCTCTGGTGGAGGGACCGAGGTATCCGGGCTCTGGAGAAGGGACCGAGGTATCCGGGCTCTGGAGAAGGGACCGAGGTATCCGGGCTCTGGTGAAGGGACCGAGGTATCCGGGCTCTGGAGAAGGGACCGAGGTATCCTGGCTCTGGTGAAGGGACCGAGGTATCCGGGCTCTGGTGAAGGGACCGAGGTATCCGGGCTCTGGTGAAGGGACCGAGGTATCCGGGCTCTGGTGAAGGGACCGAGGTATCCGGGCTCTGGTGGAGGGACCGAGGTATCCTGGCTCTGGTGGAGGGACCGAGGTATCCGGGCTCTGGTGGAGGGGCCGGGGTATCCGGGCTCTGGTGAAGGGACCGAGGTATCCGGGCTCTGGTGAAGGGACCGAGGTATCCGGGCTCTGGTGAAGGGACCGAGGTATCCGGGCTCTGGTGAAGGGACCGAGGTATCCGGGCTCTGGAGAAGGGGCCGGGGTATCCAGGCTCTGGAGAAGGGACCGAGGTATCCGGGCTCTGGTGAAGGGACCGAGGTATCCGGGCTCTGGTGAAGGGACCGAGGTATCCGGGCTCTGGTGAAGGGACCGAGGTATCCTGGCTCTGGTGGAGGGACCGAGGTATCCGGGCTCTGGTGGAGGGGCCGGGGTATCCGGGCTCTGGTGAAGGGACCGAGGTATCCGGGCTCTGGTGAAGGGACCGAGGTATCCGGGCTCTGGTGAAGGGACCGAGGTATCCGGGCTCTGGTGAAGGGACCGAGGTATCCGGGCTCTGGTGGAGGGACCGAGGTATCCGGGCTCTGGAGAAGGGACCGAGGTATCCGGGCTCTGGTGAAGGGACCGAGGTATCCTGGCTCTGGTGAAGGGACCGAGGTATCCGGGCTCTGGTGGAGGGGCCGGGGTATCCGGGCTCTGGTGAAGGGACCGAGGTGTCCTGGCTCTGGTGGAGGGGCCGAGGTATCCGGGCTCTGGTAAAGGGACCGAGGTATCCGGGCTCTGGTGGAGGGACCGAGGTATCCGGGCTCTGGTGAAGGGACCGAGGTATCCGGGCTCTGGAGAAGGGGCCGGGGTATCCGGGCTCTGGTGGAGGGGCCGGGGTATCCTGGCTCTGGTGGAGGGACCGAGGTATCCGGGCTCTGGTGGAGGGGCCGGGGTATCCGGGCTCTGGTGGAGGGACCGAGGTATCCGGGCTCTGGTGAAGGGACCGAGGTATCCGGGCTCTGGTGAAGGGACCGAGGTATCCGGGCTCTGGTGGAGGGACCGAGGTATCCGGGCTCTGGTGAAGGGACCGAGGTATCCGGGCTCTGGTGAAGGGACCGAGGTATCCGGGCTCTGGTGAAGGGACCGAGGTATCCGGGCTCTGGTGAAGGGACCGAGGTATCCGGGCTCTGGTGAAGGGGCCGGGGTATCCTGGCTCTGGTGGAGGGACCGGGGTATCCGGGCTCTGGTGGAGGGACCGAGGTATCCGGGCTCTGGTGAAGGGACCGAGGTATCCTGGCTCTGGTGGAGGGGCCGGGGTATCCTGGCTCTGGTGTCCTCACCACCATACCTTCACCATCACATCCTCACCACCACATTCTCACCACCACATCCTCACTTCATGTCCGGGTTTCGCTGACAGTGGGTAACATACTCACCTTATGTTCAGAGTCGCTGGGAGCGACTGTGTCATTTCAGGAGTGGCCAGGCTTACTCTCTCTTAGCAGCTGTAGGCGATGAATGACATGTTGAATCCTGAAGTATATTCAGCTTCCATTCTCGTGAAATTTTCTGCCATCTTATCTAGACGTTGACAGTGATAAATTATTCGTGAAATAGGGTGGAATATACCACCTACTGACCACCGAAGAGACATCCTTCCCAAAGAAGTATCGGCATCGTGTTTCTTGATGTGGGTCCATGGAGTCTCCATGCTTCGTTTCTAACTATGTCATGTGTGTATCATGCTTATGCTCACCATTGTTGATCGTGATACATAAGCATCTCGTACCTAACGCTATTTCGGGTAAATAGATTGTCTATGATGTGGTCTGCCATCCAATACAAGTTGCTGGTAATATGACATTCTTATCGATGTCATCAACATAAGTAAAAAAAATTAGGCGTCTTCAAAAATAAACACAAATATGCAAATAAAACCATGCTATATGCTACAAATGAGCTTCAAGGACATACACGATATTCTAAATGATACCGTTTCCACGGTGAAATTCGACATCCTACTGGACTTATTTCGACATCTCACACCTAACGAAAAACAAATATTTTAACACTGCGTTGACATGAAGGTCGCCATTTACAAGAAAGGATAAGCATATTGCAGTTGACTGCATTGTCATGTTATGTACATCTAATTGTTATGATCGCTAAATGACCACGTAGTCGAAGCTCCCGAAAACCCAAATAATCACAGTCAATCTGTCTAGTTGACTTTGAAACAGCAACTTAACTTTTTGCGAAGGTACATTACTGTCAGTTAAAATTGTCACAGGATAAAGCCATATCAAGTACGTCTTTTCAAGTATGAGAATGCTGGGATACCCCGAGTCTGGTGAGACGGCAGGAATACTCATGGTCTGGTGAGGGGCTCGTTGTGACCTGATCTTGTTTGCTGTGGTGTGTCCCGGTGTGCTATGACCGCGACCTGGCGTGTCGCGACGTGACCTGGTGTGCGATGACCTGGTCTTGTGTGTTCACAGGACGGTGGTGGCTCTCCTACCAATCCGGGCGAGGTGAGTCAGCGTCACCACGTGCCCCAGAAGCACATGGTGATGGTGATGGTGATGGTGTTCATGGCGGTAATCAGGGGAGCTTGGTCAGCGTGGTTCTATTGATGAATGAATGGTCATCATGCAATTGAGCAATTTACGTGCCTATGTCCAATGATGTTTGATGTTCGCAGTGATTCTCAGGTGCGAATTTCGGTAGACCCGTCACGAGTTTGTGTGTGTGTGATGGTAGGAAGAGGACATAGGTCGTGTTTTATTTTATCCTTCTAGTTGTATCCCTTATAAACTCCTTTTATCCTTATGTGCACATAATTTATTTCTGATAATATGCATGGTTGTGGATGTGTTCGCACCGTATGCCCTTTTCATCAGATTATCTGTAGTTGGTTTTCGTGCTCCGAATCTGCACCAAGACGATTGCAACAAATACGGCCTGATAGTGCAAACGGCACCTCCACCGTTGAAGGGTATCATTCCGGCCCGCTCGGCACCGTCCGGCCGTGGGCTGGGCTGCCCCCCCAGGCTGGTACGGTCAGGCCGTGGACCGGGCTTACTCGCGCGCGCGCGCCCGTCACGGTCCGAGGTGTCAGCGGCCCCGCCACGCGCTCCCTCAGAGACCAGTGGACGTCTCTGGCCGGCCGGCGGCGCCCGACCTGGAGATGGCGCGCCCCCAGACGTCTGGCGAGGAGGAGCTGCAGCTACAGCTGGCTATCGCCATGTCGCAGGAGGAGGCCGACCGCGAGCGGCAGCGCTCCCGCTCCGACGAGGTGCGCCTCCAGATGGCGCTCAAGGAGTCCGAGCACGACGCTCCCAGTAAGGGCGCGCCGGTAGCCAGGTGAGAAGGACCGCCGACCTCTGGTCACACTGGTCACCTGTCACACCCCAGCCCTCTGGTCACACTGGTCATCTGCCACACCCCCAGCCTCTGGACACCCTGGTCATCTGCCACACCCCGGCCTCTGGGCACACTGGTCACCTGTCACACCCCCAGCCCTCTGGACACACTGGTCATCTGCCACACCCCCGGCCTCTGGTCACACTGGTCATCTGCCACACCCCCAGCCCTCTGGACACACTGGTCACCTGTCACACCCCCAGCCCTCTGGACACACTGGTCACCTGACACACCCCAGCCCTCTGGTCACACTGGTCACCTGTCACACCCCCGGCCTCTGGACACCCTGGTCATCTGCCACACCCCGGCCTCTGGGCACACTGGTCACCTGTCACACCCCCAGCCCTCTGGACACACTGGTCATCTGCCACACCCCAGCCCTCTGGACACACTGGTCACCTGTCACACCCCAGCCCTCTGGACACACTGGTCACCTGTCACACCCCAGCCCTCTGGACACACTGGTCACCTGTCACACCCCAGCCCTCTGGACACACTGGTGACCTGTCACACCCCAGCCCTCTGGACACACTGGTCACCTGTCACACCACAGCCCTCTGGACACACTGGTCATCTGTCACACCCCCGGCCTCTGGACACCCTGGTCACCTGCCACACCCCCAGCCTCTGGGCACACTGGTCACCTGTCACACCACCCAGCCCTCTGGACACACTGGTCACCTGTCACACCCCCAGCCCTCTGGACACACTGGTCACCTGCCACACCCCAGCCCTCTGGACACACTGGTCACCTGTCACACCCCAGCCCTCTGGACACACTGGTCACCTGTCACACCCCCGGCCTCTGGACACACTGGTCACCTGTCACACCCCAGCCCTCTGGACACACTGGTCACCTGTCACACCCCCAGCCCTCTGGACACACTGGTCACCTGTCACACCCCAGCTCCCTGGACACACTGGTCACCTGCCACACCCCCAGCCCTCTGGACACACTGGTCACCTGTCACACCCCAGCCCTCTGGACACACTGGTCACCTGTCACACCCCCGCCCTCTGGACACACTGGTCACCTGTCACACCCCCAGCCCTCTGGACACACTGGTCACCTGTCACACCCCGCCCTCTGGACACACTGGTCACCTGTCACACCCCCAGCCCTCTGGACACACTGGTCACCTGTCACACCCCCAGCCCTCTGGACACCCTGGTCACCTGTCACACCCCAGCCCTCTGGACACACTGGTCACCTGTCACACCCCAGCCCTCTGGACACACTGGTCACCTGTCACACCCCCGGCCTCTGGACACACTGGTCACCTGCCACACCCCAGCCCTCTGGACACACTGGTCACCTGTCACACCCCCGCCCTCTGGACACACTGGTCACCTGCCACACCCCAGCCCTCTGGACACACTGGTCACCTGTCACCCCGGCCTCTGAACACACTGGTCACCTGCCACACCCCAGCCCTCTGGGCACACTGGTCACCTGTCACACCCCAGCCCTCTGGACACACTGGTCACCTGTCACACCCCAGCCCTCTGGACACACTGGTCACCTGCCACACCCCAGCCCTCTGGACACACTGGTCACCTGTCGCACCCCCAGCCCTCTGGACACACTGGTCACCTGTCACACCCCGGCCTCTGGACACCCTGGTCACCTGTCACACCCCAGCCCTCGGACACACTGGTCACCTGTCACACCCCGGCCTCTGGACACACTGGTCACCTGTCATACCCCAGCCCTCTGGACACACTGGTCACCTGTCACACCCCAGCCCTCTGGACACACTGGTCACCTGTCACACCCCCGGCCTCTGGACACCCTGGTCACCTGTCACACCACTGACCTCTGGACACACTGGTCACCTGTCACACCCCCAGCCCTCTGGACACACTGGTCACCTGTCACACCCCCAGCCCTCTGGACACCCTGGTCACCTGCCACACCCCCGGCCTCTGGACACACTGGTCACCTTCCACACCCAGCCCTCTGGACACACTGGTCACCTGCCACACCCCAGCCCTCTGGACACACTGGTCACCTGCCACACCCAGCCCTCTGGTCACACTGGTCACCTGTCACACCCCGGCCTCTGGTCACACTGGTTACCTGTCACACCCCCGGCCTCTGGACACCCTGGTCACCTGCCACACCCCAGCCCTCTGGACACACTGGTCACCTGTCACACCCCGGCCTCTGGGCACACTGGTTACCTGTCACACCCCCGGCCTCTGGGCACACTGGTCTCATCCCATCCTCCTGCCACACTGGTCACCTGCCGTACTCTTGGCTCTGGGCACAGTGGTCATATGTCACACCCCAGCCTTTGGGACACTGGTTCCTGTCACACAGACTCCTGGCTTCTGGACCTGTGCCACAGGACCTCTGGCTGTGCTGCAGCTGGGGTACCGGTGGAGCATATCCTGGGTTGTACCCTGAGCAGGGTGTATCCTGGGCTGACCCCGGTACTGTGCTTCAGCTCGGGCGTGGGCAGGATGCGCCCGAGATGTACCACAGACTACAGTGTTGGGGTATGCACTGCACCGGCCTGTCCGATTGTACCACACCCGAGATGTACCACAGACTACAGTGTTGGGTATGCACTGCACCGGCCTGTCCGATTGTACCACGCCCGAGATGTACCGCAGACTACAGTGTTGGGGTATGCACTGCACCGGCCTGCCCGATTCTTCCCATGGAACGCCATTGGCCTAATGTTCGATTTCACAAAGGTTCGAGTGACGCGTCCCGCTCTCATTCATGGTGGCGACTGCCATGGATACATGTAAAGCGAGATGAAGGGGGTGCAGCAAAATAACCAAATTGTGGTTGACACACCCAAAAAGCCAAATAAACAAATGAAGGGGGTGTAGGCAACAGAGATTGCTCTATAATGTTTGTGGCCTTACATATATATATATATATATATATATATATATATATATATATATATATATATATGTGTGTATATGTATATGTATATGTATATGTATATATATATGTATATATATATATATATATATATATATATATATCATGGGTGTTAGAGCCATTGGATCTGAGGAACCGGGGCTAGGAATGTATAGAAGGCCCCGAATTTTGAACGGGAGAGTGGTGGAGGTGCACGAGAAGATCCCAAAAATGTTAGGCCCAGAAAATGAGACTGCCCCTGAGACGATACAGAAGGTTTCTGATATGACCGACGAGAGCCTGGCCCCAAGGGGAGGCCCAAAAATGAATATTACAGCCGCCAAGACATAGATGATATCCCTAAGATAGTACAGGATAATATTGATATGAATGGGGAGGCCCCGAACCCAGCAGGAGATCCCAACACCGATAAGTAGGCTTCAAGACATGAGATTAAGTCACCAAGACTGTACAATAGGCCACTAAAATAACAGGAGGCCCCTGGGACACAAAGGGAGACCCTAGTACGGTACAGCCGGCCCTAGGTCTCCTAACCCTTCATGGAAACCCGGACATCAGTGTAGCCGCTTAATACTCAATACCTTGAAAATGAGGCGCAAATTAGTGGTATCCTAGGCTGGTTTTCAAAAGGAGGCTGCTTTTTAAAGAAGGCTCCAGTGTAAGAAAACGCAAGGGGATGCTTCGTGACGTCGGACCAGGCCTCCAAGAAAAGGAGGTTGCACTGTACTGACCCGGGACTGTGCTCCAGCTCGGGTACAGCAGGAGTGCCTCAGCGCGCGGCCTCTGATCGAGCGTCGGCCATGACCGACCTGCTGACCCTGGACCTTGGCGGAGCTGCACCTGCGCCGCCGCCAGGTGTCGCCGCCGACCCCTGGGGTCTGCCAGCGCCAGCACCAGCTCCAGCTCCAGCTCCTCACAAACCGACCCAAGTAAGTCCTCGGACCCCGGGGTCCGCCAGCACCAGCTTCGGCCCCTCACAAGCCGACCCAAGTGAGTCCTCGGGCGCTGGAGTCTGCCAGCACCAGTTCCGGTCGCTCACAAGCCGGCCCAAGTGAGTCCTCGGACCCTGGGGTCTGCCAGCACCAGCTCCGGCCCCTCACAAGCCGACCCAAGTGAGTCCTCGGGCGCTGGGGTCTGCCAGCACCAGCTCCGGTCGCTCACAAGCCGACCCAAGTATCACGTCGGCGCCCGGCGCTAGCCTTGAGGAATGCCGGCCTTGGTATCTCACAGACGACTGCCTCTCACAGCTGGGTCTCACACAGCTGGGCCTCTCACAGGCGGTCCTCTCACAGACGACTGCCTCTCACAGGCGGGCCTCTCGCAGGCGGGCCTCTCACAGACGGCGTCCAACAGACGGCCTCTCATGGACCGGTCCCTCACAGACGGCCTATCATGGACCGGTCCCTCACAGACGGCCTATCACAGACGGCCTCTCATGGACCAGTCCCTCACAGACGGCCTCTCATGGACCGGTCCCTCACAGACGGCCTCTCATTGACCGGTTCCTCACAGACGGCCTCTCATAGACCGGTCCCTCACAGACGGCCTCTCATGGACCAGTCCCTCACAGACGGCCTATCATGGACCGGTCCCTCACAGACGGCCTATCATGGACCGGTCCCTCACAGACGGCCTCTCATGGACCGGTCCCTCACAGACGGCCTCTCATGGACCGGTCCCTCACAGACGGCCTATCATGGACCGGTCCCTCACAGACGGCTTCTCATGGACCGGTCCCTCACAGACGGCCTATCATGGACCGGTCCCTCACAGACGGCCTGTCATGGACCGGTCCCTCACAGACGGCCTATCATGGACCGGTCCCTCACAGACGACCTATCACAGACGGCCTCTCATGGACCGGTCCCTCACAGACGGCCTATCATGGACCGGTCCCTCACAGACGGCCTCTCATGGACCGGTCCATCACAGACGGCCTATCATGGACCGGTCCCTCACAGACGGCCTATCACAGACGGCCTCTCATGGACCGGTCCCTCACAGACGGCCTCTCATGGACCGGTCCCTCACAGACGGCCTCTCATGGACCGGTCCCTCACAGACGGCCTATCACAGACGGCCTCTCATGGACCGGTCTCTCACAGACGGTCTCTCATGGACCGGTCCCTCACAGACGGCTTCTCATGGACCGGTCCCTCACAGACGGCCTCTCATGGACCGGTCCATCACAGACGGCCTCTCATGGACCGGTCCCTCACAGACGGCCTATCACAGACGGCCTCTCATGGACCGGTCCCTCACAGACGGCCTCTCATGGACCGGTCCCTCACAGACGGCCTCTCACAGACGGCCTCTCACAGACGGCGTCCCACAGACGGCCTGTCACGGACCGGTCCCTCACAGACGACCGTCCCAGCTTAGTCAAATATAGCCGTCATCCCGCACCCCACCCGTCCCCTCCGACCCTCCCTAGGCTATAACCCGCGTCCTCGGACCCTGGGTCCGTATTGCGGACCCAGGGTCCGTATTGCGACGTGAGACGTCAATCTGTTTTCAACTGGTGGGGAACTCCAACACTTCTCTGGTGGCGGGTAACTCTGGCGCCGTTCTGGTGGCGGGTAACCCTGGCGCCGTTCTGGTGGCGGGTAACTCTGGCGCCGTTCTGGTGGCGGGTAACCCTGGCGCCGTTCTGGTGGCGGGTAACCCTGGCGCCGTTCTGGTGGCGGGTAACTCTGGCGCCGTTCTGGTGGCGGGTAACCCTGGCGCCGTTCTGGTGGCGGGTAATTTTGACGTTCGGTTATCTGGAAACTCGGTTGTTTTTCTCGTGTAGGGGAAACTTTGGCGTTGTTCTGGTGGGGGGGGGGCGCACGCATAACTCTTGTGCTGATCTGGTCGCTGGTAATGCAGGAGGCAGGTGCTGATGGTGATGACCTGGGGAAAGTCATTTCGTTAAGTTTGGGTTAGCTTAGTTTTTTCATCAGCGAGTTTTCTTTTCTCCTTCCTTATTTTCCAGCCATACATGACCGCATGCACTGTCAAGCGTGGCTTGCGTAAATGCAATGTACACAAGATGAAGCCCATGCTATTACCTGCCTAATTAGTCATTTCAGATCAAAAATTTGTGCGACACCATGCAGTGGAAGGATGCAGCCAATTAACACTGGATAATGATCGGATAGCCCAAATTCCTACTTCTAGCATCCTACAATGATAGCCTACTTCATCTTTTTTCCTCTGAAATAATGTAAGTCATTGTCTTAGGATATTATAAACGGCTTACACCGTATTGATGCCAGCATACCCAGCATGGAATGACGTCCACAGTCCTACCGCTATCCCACCGCCGTCCCACCACCATACCACCACCATACCACCACCGCCCCACTACCCTTCCACCACCATTTCAACAACGTCTCGCCACCATCCCACTACCATCCTATCGTCGTCTCACCGCCATCCTATCGTCTGACTGCCATCCTATCGTCTGACCGCCATCCTATCGCCATCCTATCGTCTGACCGCCATCCTATCGCCATCCTATCGTCTGACCGCCATCCTATCGCCATCCTATCGTCTGACCGCCATCCTATCGCCATCCTATCGTCTGACCGCCATCCTATCGTCATCTCATCGCCACCTCATTGCCGTCCCATCGCCATCCCACCGCCATCCCATCGTCATCCCATCGCCATCCCACCACCGTCCCACGACAACCCCACTCCCGTCCCACCACCATCCCGTTTTGCGTGTTTTGAGAGGTACCTAATTTGGGGACACCGATATCAGCGATATCGATACAAAGCACACATTCTATGAACTGGTATTGCATAGCGTAAGATATCATAAGTAACCCCTTCACCTGGAATTGCGTTACGGTATGTTCGTTATCACGATCTCGGGTCAGTTATGGTGAACATAAACATGATATTTGTAAACGTGATCCAGTTAGAAACGAGGCATGAAGACTTCACAAACACGCTCCTGGAAGCCCGAGGTCGAAGCTCCGTTGGGAAGGATGTCGATATAGTGTTCAGTAAGTGGTATATTCCACCCGATTCCGCGAATAATTTATAACTGACGAGCCTTCTGTGTTCAGAATAGACTGGGGTCCATGCTGCGCCAGTAGGGCGCGTGCAGCTATTTTGACGTGAGCACCTCCGAGGTTTGGTTGGTTGGTTGGTTATTTGGGTTTAGGGGCGCATCGACTGCGTTGGTCATACAGCGCCCATCACCTCCGAGGTTTGAACGGTACGTAGAGGCCACCAAACGTGGTAGGCATGCAGGTGGCCAGGTCAGGGCCAGGGCGTTGCAGAGTTATTCAGGCATGGCATATTTTTTTCCCGAATTCGCCTGTACTGACGCTTATGGGTTTGAAATTACTTCATAAACGTGCACCTACCGGGCAACCTGCCACCTTTGCGGCTGCCAGGCCGACTGGTTGATCCGTGCAAAGGTCACACAAAAGTCGCACACTTGTATTCATAGTCCGGTACTTACGTGTCCCTCACGGCACATCCTGCGGTTACTATATTTGGTGGATGGTCTATCTGCACAGTGGTGTAGATGCAGGGGAGGGGCCTCCAGCTCTCAAACTGCGAGGTATGGCTGCCAACTTCCTAGGTTACGGTAAATGAATACACTGTACCACAACACTGTATATCTTCTGAATATGTATATATATATATATGTATATTGTAAATATATGTTATGTGCGTGAGCCTCATGAGCCACACCCGTCTGCGGTAGCTTCTTTTAACCAGCCTGAAGACTTTTGGCGCATTTGTGGGGTTTTTCCTCCATGTCGGCTTGGATGTTAGACGAGCCGGCGAAGTGAGAAGCCGGCTGCCGTGTGGATGTGTGGATGCCGCTGCCGTTTGTATGTGTGGATGCCGCTGCTGTGTGGATGTGTGGACGTGTGGATGTCGCTGCCGTGTGTATGTGTAGATGCCGCTGCCGTTTGGATGTGTGGATGCCGCTGCAGTATGTATGTGTGGATGCTGCTGCTGTATGGATGTGTGGATGCCGCTGCCGTGTGGATGTGTGGATGCCGCTGCCGTGTGGATGTGTGGATGCCGCTGCAGTATGTATGTGTGGATGCTGCTGCCGTGTGGATGTGTGGATGCCGCTGCCGAGTGGATGTGTGGATGCCGCTGCCGTGTGGATGTGTGGATGCCGCTGCAGTATGTATGTGTGGATGCTGCTGCTGTATGGATGTGTGATGCTGCTGCTGTGTGGATGTGTGGATGCCGCTGCCGTGTGTGATGGTGGATGTGTGGATGCTGCTGCCGTGTGGATGTGTGGATGCCGCTGCCGTGTGGATGTGTGGATGCCGTTGCAGTATGTATGTGTGGATGCTGCTGCTGTGTGGATGTGTGGATGCTGCTGCTGTGTGGATGTGTGGATGCCGATGCCGTGTGGATGTGTGGATGCCGCTGCAGTATGTATGTGTGGATGCTGCTGCTGCATGGATGTGTGGATGCCGCTGCCGTGTGGATGTGTGGATGCTGCTGCAGTATGTATGTGTGGATGCTGCTGCTGTATGGATGTGTGGATGCTGCTGCCGTATGGATGTGTGGATGCCGCTGCCGTGTGGATGTGTGGATGCTGCTGCCGTGTGGATGTGTGGATGCGGCTGCCGTGTGGATGTGTGGATGCCGCTGCAGTATGTATGTGTGGATGCTGCTGCTGTATGGATGTGTGGATGCCGCTGCCGAGTGGATGTGTGGATGCCGCTGCCGTGTGGATGTGTGGATGCCGCTGCAGTATGTATGTGTGGATGCTGCTGCTGTATGGATGTGTGGATGCCGCTGCCGTGTGGATGTGTGGATGCCGCTGCAGTATGTATGTGTGGATGCTGCTGCTGTATGGATGTGTGGATGCTGCTGCTGTGTGGATGTGTGGATGCCGCTGCCGTGTGGATGTGTGGATGCCGCTGCAGTATGTATGTGTGGATGCTGCTGCTGTATGGATGTGTGGATGCTGCTGCCGTGTGGATGTGTGGATGCTGCTGCAGTATGTATGTGTGGATGCTGCTGCTGTATGGATGTGTGGATGCTGCTGCCGTATGGATGTGTGGATGCCGCTGCCGTGTGGATGTGTGGATGCTGCTGCCGTGTGGATGTGTGGATGCCGCTGCCGTGTGGATGTGTGGATGCCGCTGCAGTATGTATGTGTGGATGCTGCTGCTGTATGGATGTGTGGATGCCGCTGCCGTGTGGATGTGTGGATGCCGCTGCCGTGTGGATGTGTGGATGCCGCTGCAGTATGTATGTGTGGATGCTGCTGCTGTATGGATGTGTGGATGCTGCTGCCGTGTGGATGTGTGGATGCCGCTGCCGTGTGGATGTGTGGATGCCGCTGCAGTATGTATGTGTGGATGCTGCTGCTGTGTGGATGTGTGGATGCTGCTGCTGTATGGATGTGTGGATGCCGCTGCCGTGTGGATGTGTGGATGCTGCTGCTGTATGGATGTGTGGATGCTGCTGCTGTATGGATGTGTGGATGCTGCTGCCGTGTGGATGTGTGGATGCCGCTGCCGTGTGGATGTGTGGATGCCGCTGCTGTGTGGATGTGTGGATGCCGCTGCAGTATGTATGTGTGGATGCTGCTGCTGTGTGGATGTGTGGATGCCGCTGCAGTATGTATGTGTGGATGCCGCTGCCGTGTGTATGTGTGGATGCCGCTGCCGTATGTATGTGTGGATGCTGCTGCTGTATGGATGTGTGGATGTCGCTGTCATGTGTATGTGTGGATGCCGCTGCCGTATGGATGTGTGGATGCTGCTGCTGTATGGATGTATGGATGCCGCTGCCGTGTGGATGTATGGATGCCGCTGCCGTGTGGATGTATGGATGCCGCTGCCGTGTGGATGTATGGATGCCGCTGCCGTGTGGATGTATGTATGGTGCTGCCGTGTGGATGTATGGATGCCGCTGCCGTGTGGATGTATGGATGCCGCTGCCGTGTGGATGTATGGATGCCGCTGCCGTGTGGATGTATGGATGCCGCTGCCGTGTGGATGTATGGATGCCGCTGCCGTGTGGATGTATGGATGCCGCTGCCGTGTGGATGTATGTATGGTGCTGCCGTGTGGATGTATGGATGCCGCTGCCGTGTGGATGTATGGATGCCGCTGCCGTGTGGATGTATGTATGGTGCTGCCGTGTGGATGTATGGATGCCGCTGCCGTGTGGATGTATGTATGGTCGCCGTGTGGATGTATGATGCCGCTGCCGTGTGGATGTATGAGCCGGCCGTGGAGCCGCTGCCGTGTGGATGTATGGATGCCGCTGCCGTGTGGATGTATAGTATGCCGCTGCCGTGTGGATGTATGGATGCCGCTGCCGTGTGGATGTATGGATGCCGCTGCCGTGTGGATGTATGGATGCCGCTGCCGTGTGGATGTATGGATGCCGCTGCCGTGTGTGACCCCGTGCGCCGATGTCGTCAGCCGCTGTCCTCGGCCCGGCTGAGCCCTGCCGCCACAAACCCGTTCCTGGCGCCGTTGTTGTGGCGGCCGCGCCGCCTCCAGGTCAGGTCAGGTCACTGTGGCCACGTGTGTGACGTCACGGCCGTGGAGTGACGTCTGACGCGACGTAGTGGTCGCGGTATTTGCTGTGGCGTGCCTGCATCCCAACGTTGTAGTGCAGAAAGGTTACGTGGCGTGAATTAACACCACTGTCAGACATTTCTGAGCATGTAAGATGGTGCCCAGGTTGAATTAAGCTTCCACTCCTGCCTGCTTGTTGAAAACAAAATACACTCCCGTGTTTTCCTGCTCCTACATTCAAAATAACAATCGAAGTAATGCTTCTGAAGAATCAAGAAATGGTATTGCAAATGTTTGTGCTACTTATGATTGTATGGTACCTTGCTCCGAAGTCCTGTGTTCCTTTTTTTCGTACTTCAGTTTCCTACTCTTGTGTTCTGTTTTTAATATTGGGCGCGAATGATCAAAGCTGGTCGAAGCGCCCTAAAGCCCAAATAACTGACCATAATTTCCCACTCTTACAGCTTAGAATCAATGCTAGAACACTGTTCCGTGTTGTACCATTGGAGCCTTTCCGAGAGAATGTGGAGAAAAAAATCCTAACCTGAAAGACTCTGGAAGATGAATAATGCATCCTAATCATAATGGTAAATGAAGATGGCAGATGGTGATTTCAATCTAATCCAATGTAAAGTATAATCAGCCTAGTCTCCAAAATAAGCTGAAATCCCCACTGTTTTTCCATTAGGATGATTTGGGGTCTAAATCTTTACCATTGAACAAACGAGGAGCATTTTATAAATATGAAATCAACCAAAAACTGGTACTGTCGCAACCATGAGCGTAAATGAACGAAACATACCGGAAACGGAAGTATCTCGAGACGTTCAAAGATGAAGATTCAAAATTTACAATGTATGCTTGCATGTTTTTTTTTAGAGAGTGGCATTTCATCAGACATCATCTCGCGTCGAGTCTTTCTAACACCCATGCTATTCTACATCTGGACTAATCCTGATTGGTCTATGGCAT
This sequence comes from Ashinkailepas kermadecensis, assembly GCA_034440615.1. Taxonomy (NCBI): domain Eukaryota; kingdom Metazoa; phylum Arthropoda; class Thecostraca; family Neolepadidae; genus Ashinkailepas; species Ashinkailepas kermadecensis. The sequence goes on along the minus strand of JAOTOM010004381.1, from coordinate 235,148 downwards.
CATATCCTATCGGTATGCTAGCTACCAGAGTGAGGTTAAGCAACTTCATTGTGACAAACAAAAGAGAAGATAATTGGGTTGTTGAAGGTTTTGCTCTATCACAGTGCATGCCCAATCGGAAAAAAATTCGATGTACCGATCAAGAGCAAAATAATGAAAACGGTGAAATAGATAATGCATGGGTCCTTGTTTAAAGCTACAACCGTGCACATGTGTATTATTTCTTTGATACTACGAATGTCACATTAACGGATCTCCTAACCTCATCTGATTTCATTTTAAAGGAAAACTGATCTGTTTGTTCTTCCTTGCCTTACGTGCTCTGCCCTGCATGCGTATTAACCTTTGCTCGTCTTCGTGATGACGTTTTGGGTTTCCGACTGCGTTGTGTCACTTGCAGGCGTTTTCGCCTGCGTCTGCTTCTAATTGTCTGTTTAGGTATATAGAAGGCCACTAACGCTGCCATGCTTCGTATACTGTCGCGTTTATTTTCTTTTGCTTTTCCACATCACGGCTGAACCTGTGGCGACTAACCGCGTTAGTTTGGTGCTGACGTATGGCGCTCTGTGTCACTGGGTGGGATGTGGAGTCGCTCCTGGCTGCCCTGTCGCTCCTGTCGCTCCTGTCCCTGTCGCTCCTGGCTGCCCTGTCATGGGCAACCGACCACCTTCATACGCCGGGTGTGGTTATGATGTGATGGTAGCGTCAGCATACCTCGACGTCCTCGTGCGTCAGGTAAGCACGTCAGCACGAATGTATGATGACGATGAGAGATGTATTGCCTCTGATGTGTGCCTGTCCAGAACCGGGCTACATGCTCCACATCCCTGGCAGGAACCGGGCTGCACACGCCCCTGCCCAGTATCGGGCTGCACACGCCCCTGTGGTGGACCGGACTACACACGCCCCTGGCCAGTGTTGGGCTGCATAACCCCCCCCCCCCCCTTCGTAGACCGGGCTACACACGCCCCTGTCCAGTATCGGGCTACACACGCTCCTGTGGTGGACGGGGCCACAAACGCCCCTGTGTAGAACCGGACTACACACACCTCTGTGGTGGATCGGGCTACACATGCCCCTGTGGTGTGCCGGGCTGTACACGCCTCTGTCCTGTACCGGACTGCACACGCCCCTTTCCAGAACCGGGTTATATTCGTGTCGCCGCCCCTCGGTCGGGGTCGGGTTTCCGGCGGCGCGGCTGTGCGGCGGCTGGTGCGGCGTAAAGGGAAGTCGATTCGGCTGGTCGGTGGTCGGTGTAGCGGGAGGTCGGCTCGGCTGGTCGGTGGTCGGTGTAGCGGGAGGTCGGCTCGGCTGGTCGGTGGTCGGTGTAGCGGGAGGTCGGCTCGGCTGGTCGGTGGTCGGTGTAGCGGGAGGTCGGCTCGGCTGGTCGGTGGTCGGTGTAGCGGGAGGTCGGCTCGGCTGGTCGGTGGTCGGTGTAGCGGGAGGTCGGCTCGGCTGGTCGGTGGTCGGTGTAGCGGGAGGTCGGCTCGGCTGGTCGGTGGTCGGTGTAGCGGGAGTGGTCAGTGGTCGGTACAGCGGGAGGCCGGCTCGGCTGGCCAGTGGTCGATAAAGCGGGAGGCCGGCCTGATTGGTGTTGTGTCGTGAATGTGGCTCAGTCGGCGCGGTGCCGGCGACGCCATGTACCGGCACTTGGTGCAGGAGCAGGAGCCCACAGCCTGCCGTGACCCGCCACAACAGCCGCAGGCGGCTGGAGAGGTCACCGCCGCCACCGCCGGCCCACAGGAGGAGGTAGCTAACCCCACCCCTCCCGACCCTCCACCCGGCCACCGCTTCCGACGGCCTCCAACGACCCACTTAGCATTTTAACAACGTTTTCCACGTTTCCGAACTATGATGTGTTTAGTAGGACGCTCAGGCCTATGCTGGGGATTGACAGCAGGGCACATTCATGCTTTAATCATATGAGGCCAAGTGAATATATATATATATATATATATATATATATATATATATATATATATATATATATATATATATATATATATGTATGTATGTATGTATGTATAAATGTATGTATATATGTGTATATGTATATATATATATATATATATATATATATATATATATATATATATATATATATATATATGTATGTATGTATGTATGTATGTATGTATATATGCGTATATGTATATATGTATATATCTATATATATATATATATATATATATATATGTATGTATATATGTATGTATGTATGTATAATTGTCCCATGTGAGGAATCGCTGGGTGGTGAAATACGTCAGCCAAATACCGCCATGAGCGCGGCGACTTGGAACGCATCAGGTTTGTCAGCTTCCCTTACCCGGGCGCGAGTCTCAACGTGCCACGCGTTTTCCACCTCTAACTCAGATACAGCATACTTACCGCCAATCGAATGCAACCAAGCTTCAACCTCAGATGTGGGAAGCTGCTTGATATGTTTTAACCATTATAATGTTGCACGAATGTTGTTTTCTTGACTGATTGACCACGTGGTGTACTGACGGTGTGGTGTCACACTCACTGTGTGGTATCCTGCCGACAGCGTACTGACTGTGTGGTATCCTGCCGACAGTGTACTGACGGTGTGGTATCCTGCCGACAGTGTACTGACGGTGTGGTATCCTGCCGACAGCGTACTGACGGTGTGGTATCCTGCCGACAGCGTACTGACGGTGTGGTATCCTGCCGACAGCGTACTGACGGTGTGGTATCCTGCCGACGGTGTAGACGGTGGTATCCTGCCGACAGCGTACTGACGGTGTGGTATCCTGCCGACAGTGTACTGACGGTGTGGTATCCTGCCGACAGCGTACTGACGGTGTGGTATCCTGCCGACAGTGTACTGACGGTGTGGTATCCTGCCGACAGTGTACTGACGGTGTGGTATCCTGCCGACAGCGTACTGACGATGTGGTGTCTTGCCGACAGTGTACTGACGGTGTGTTATCCTGCAGACAGTGTACTGACGCTGTGTCCTCTGGCCAACAGTGTACTGACGTTGTAGTGTCTTGCCGACAGTGTACTGACGGTGTGACGTCTCCCTGACGGTATGGTGTCCTGCCGACAGTGTACTGACGGTGTGACGTCTCCCTGACGGTATGGTGTCCTGCCGACCGTGTACTGACGGTGTGACGTCTCCCTGACGGTATGGTGTACTGACGGTGTGACGTCTCCCTGACGGTATGGTGTCCTGCCGACCGTGTACTGACGGTGTGACGTCTCCCTGACGGTATGGTGTCCTGCCGACAGTGTACTGACGGTGTGACGTCTCCCTGACGGTATGGTGTCCTGCCGACAGTGTACTGACTGTGTGTTGTCCTGCCGACAGTGTACAACGCCACGGTGTTACTGACGGTGTGACGTCTCCCTGACGGTATGGTGTCCTGCCGACAGTGTACTGACGGTGTGACGTCTCCCTGACGGTATGGTGTCCTGCCGACAGTGTACTGACGGTGTGACGTCTCCGACGGTATGGTGTCCGACGGTGTGACGTCTCCCTGACGGTATGGTGTCCTGCCGACAGTGTACTGACGGTGTGACGTCTCCCTGACGGTATGGTGTCCTGCCGACAGTGTACTGACGGTGTGACGTCTCCCTGACGGTATGGTGTCCTGCCGACAGTGTACTGACGGTGTGACGTCTCCCTGACGGTATGGTGTCCTGCCGACCGTGTACTGACGGTGTGACGTCTCCCTGACGGTATGGTGTCCTGCCGACAGTGTACTGACGGTGTGACGTCTCCCTGACGGTATGGTGTCCTGCCGACAGTGTACTGACGGTGTGACGTCTCCCTGACGGTATGGTGTCCTGCCGACAGTGTACTGACGGTGTGACGTCTCCCTGGCGGTATGGTGTCCTGCCGACAGTGTACTGACGGTGTGACGTCTCCCTGACGGTATGGTGTCCTCCGACAGTGTACTGACGGTGTGACGTCTCCCTGACGGTATGGTGTCCTGCCGACAGTGTACTGACGGTGTGACGTCTCCCTGACGGTATGGTGTCCTGCCGACAGTGTACTGACGGTGTGACGTCTCCCTGACGGTATGGTGTCCTGCCGACAGTGTACTGACGGTGTGACGTCTCCCTGACGGTATGGTGTCCTGCCGACAGTGTACTGACGGTGTGACGTCTCCCTGACGGTATGGTGTCCTGCCGACAGTGTACTGACGGTGTGACGTCTCCTGACGGTGTGGTGTCCTGCCGACAGTGTACTGACGGTGTGACGTCTCCCTGACGGTATGGTGTCCTGCTGACAGTGTACTGACGGTGTGACGTCTCCCTGACGGTATGGTGTCCTGCCGACAGTGTACTGACGGTGTGACGTCTCCCTGACGGTATGGTGTCCTGCCGACAGTGTACTGACGGTGTGACGTCTCCCTGACGGTATGGTGTCCTGCCGACCGTGTACTGACGGTGTGACGTCTCCCTGACGGTGTGGTGTCCTGCCGACAGTGTACTGACGGTGTGACGTCTCCCTGACGGTATGGTGTCCTGCTGACAGTGTACTGACGGTGTGACGTCTCCCTGACGGTATGGTGTCCTGCTGACAGTGTACTGACGGTGTGACGTCTCCCTGACGGTATGGTGTCCGGCCGACAGTGTACTGACGGTGTGACGTCTCCCTGACGGTATGGTGTCCTGCCGACCGTGTACTGACGGTGTGACGTCTCCCTGACGGTATGGTTTCCTGCCGACAGTGTACTGACGGTGTGACGTCTCCCTGACGGTATGGTGTCCTGCCGACAGTGTACTGACTGTGTGTTGTCCTGCCGACAGTGTACTGACGGTGTGACGTCTCCCTGACGGTATGGTGTCCTGCCGACAGTGTACTGACGGTGTGACGTCTCCCTGACGGTATGGTGTCCTGCTGACAGTGTACTGACGGTGTGACGTCTCCCTGACGGTGTGGTGTCCTGCTGACAGTGTACTGACGGTGTGACGTCTCCCTGACGGTATGGTGTCCTGCTGACAGTGTACTGACGGTGTGACGTCTCCCTGACGGTATGGTGTCCTGCCGACCGTGTACTGACGGTGTGACGTCTCCTGACGGTATGGTGTCCTGCCGACAGTGTACTGACGGTGTGACGTCTCCCTGACGGTATGGTGTCCTGCCGACAGTGTACTGACGGTGTGACGTCTCCCTGACGGTATGGTGTCCTGCTGACAGTGTACTGACGGTGTGACGTCTCCCTGACGGTATAGTGTCCAGCGGACAGTGTACTGACGGTGTGACGTCTCCCTGACGGTATGGTGTCCTGCTGACAGTGTACTGACGGTGTGACGTCTCCCTGACGGTATGGTGTCCTGCTGACAGTGTGCTGACGGTGTGACGTCTCCCTGACGGTATGGTGTCCTGCTGACAGTGTACTGACGGTGTGACGTCTCCCTGACGGTATGGTGTCCTGCTGACAGTGTACTGACGGTGTGACGTCTCCTGACGGTATGGTTTCCGGCCGACAGTGTACTGACGGTGTGACGTCTCCCTGACGGTATGGTGTCCTGCCGACCGTGTACTGACGGTGTGACGTCTCCCTGACGGTATGGTGTCCTGCCGACAGTGTACTGACGGTGTGACGTCTCCCTGACGGTATGGTGTCCTGCCGACAGTGTACTGACTGTGTGTTGTCCTGCCGACAGTGTACTGACGGTGTGACGTCTCCCTGACGGTATGGTGTCCTGCCGACAGTGTACTGACGGTGTGACGTCTCCCTGACGGTATGGTGTCCTGCTGACAGTGTACTGACGGTGTGACGTCTCCCTGACGGTGTGGTGCCGCTGACAGTGTACTGACGGTGTGACGTCTCCTGACGGTATGGTGTCCTGCCGACAGTGTACTGACTGTGTTTGTCCTGCCGACAGTGTACTGACGGTGTGACGTCTCCTGACGGTATGGTGTCCTGCCGACAGTGTACTGACGGTGTGACGTCTCCCTGACGGTATGGTGTCCTCCGACAGTGTACTGACGGTGTGACGTCTCCCTGACGGTATGGTGTCCTCCGACAGTGTACTGACGGTGTGACGTCTCCCTGACGGTATGGTGTCCTGCCGACAGTGTACTGACGGTGTGACGTCTCCCTGACGGTATGGTGTCCTCCGACAGTGTACTGACGATGTGACGTCTCCCTGACGGTATAGTGTCCTCCGACAGTGTACTGACGGTGTGACGTCTCCCTGCCGACAGTGTCTAACTGTGTGGTGTCCTCCTGCCGACAGGCTCCGGCTACTGATGTCGACCCGTGGGGTATGCCTGTGCAGCCGGCCGAGACCAAGCAGGTCAGTAGGATATACGTAGTAACCCGGACAGCTTAGTAAAAACATTGGTTTTGTAGGTTGTTTCTATATGAGGGCATCCAGTTTGTATTGGCTGGGAGAGATTGGTGAAAATTGTAGACTGGTGAACTCGAAATTGATTAATTAATTCATTTGAAAATTATTACTTCAGATATAAATTCAAGGAAATTTCCCTACGGTTCTACTATATCGTCTGCATTAATGAAAGAATTTCCCTCAAGTTCGTTCTTTCCCTGATTAAAACAATACTGTCCGAACGTCGGGAGGTGCCTTTAAAGTTCGATCTGAAGTAATAATTTTTAACTTGATGAATTGATATTTCGCATTCATCAGTGCACAACACCAATGGCTTTTGTAGTTGGCCACAGGCGACTGCACACTCAGGGCTCTCGTCAAGGTGCTGAGCTGTAACGTCATTAGTTGATCGCCATGAAATGAAGAACTGCTCATAAGAACTCTCCAAAGCATTTCAGAATGTCTCCAGTTTTGAGCTACGTTAGTAAAATGGTCTGCAGTTATGTTATTCGCACTCATATGGGCGTCTTAAAGTGACGCGGCTATACGATGATTGAAATTAGTCACGCAAATTATCCGCTATCTTCAATATAGCTCCAAGTTTTTGTTTCCTTTCTTTACCTGTTTTCACCCTTTCAGTATTTAATTTTGCCTTTCTGTGCCCAATAAAAATAGCTTCACAACGCTTTCGCAATCTGTCAGCATATTTATTTTGTCTCGCTCCTACTCCAACTCCAAGGGGGACGAGTGGTCTAGGGGTAAGATGCTCGTCTCGCAATCGAAAAATTGTGGGTTCGAATCTCACCTGTCGCTACTCTTCGCCCGCGACCAATCGGCGTGAGAGATTGGCGACGCTATATGACTCAACGGTCGACGTGTCGTAAAAACCAATAACCAACCTACTCGAACTCCAACTGAAACTCCAACTCCTCCGACTCCTACTGAGATGCCCTGTGTCGATCGCTTTCCGCCATCGGCATGTGTAACGGCCGCGGACCACTACTATGCGTGACCTCGTGCGATGAGTCGCGCCCAATCTCCTCTCTCGTCCTCTCGCGCCCTGCACTGTCTGCCCAGCAGCTGAGCCGCTCCCCCAGGAGCCGACTCCAGATGTGTCTAGCCGCGGGCGTCGTTGACTGGTGACGGCTCCCCCCCGCCCCCGTCCCCCATGGCAGTGTCTTGGTATGTGTCATGCCGATCGCCGTCACGTTCCAATGGACACAGCGGACGAAGTCGAGTCGTGCCTTGCATGCGGGTGCGGCGCAGTGATAAATTATTCGTGAAATAGGGTGGAATATACCACTTTCTGAACACTCAATTGACATCCTTGTCCAAGAAGTATCGACATCCTGATCCTCTTGATGCGTGCTTATGCAGTCCTCGTGTTTCCTTTCTGACAGTATCTCGTTTATAATATCATGTTCGCGCTCTCGATAAGGAATGGTGATACACGAACATTTTGCAAAGCAATTTCAGTTTAAGGGATTACCTATAATGTGACAGGGCATACAATACCAGTTAATAGCATAGATATTATTTTCTTGATCCCAAATATATTTTTTCCTAAATTATGAATCTGAAAACAAATCATAAAGGTTCAGTCATAAGTACCTAAACCATTGGTTAAAATTTGAGTCTGAAAGACGTCAAAAGCATTTTAAATAACACTAATTCCATGTCCAATTTCTACATCCTTCTGTGGTCATTTCGACATCTCACACCTAACGAAAAACCAATATTTTAACCCTGGTGCGGCGTGATTGAACATGTACTCGTGCGAACGTGAAGCGCCCTGAAGCCCAAATAACTAACTGACTAACATGCGAACGGGTGTTGACGAATAACGCACGAACAACATTAGTCATGGGACTTTTAGATCGTAAACGCGGCATCGTGCGCAATCATTACGCCACAATTGTTCACAACATGCACAGTGTCCACAACATCCGGCACCAAACCACCCACTGACTGTAGCGTCCACAACATCCGACACCAAACCGCCCACTGAGTGTAGCGTCCACAACATCCGACACCAAACCGCCCACTGAGTGTAGCGTCCACAACATCCGACACCAAACCACCCACTGACTGTAGCGTCCACAACATCCGACACCAAACCGCCCACTGAGTGTAGCGTCCACAACATCCGACACCAAACCGCCCACTGAGTGTAGTGTCCACAACATCCAGCACTAAACCACCTACTGACTGTATGGTCAACAACATCCAACACCAAACCGTCGACTGAGTGCAGAGTCCAAAACATCCAACACGACTATGAGGGACTATGAAGGACCCATTGAGTGCAGTGTCCACAACATCCAACACCAAACCACCCACTGACTGTAGCGTCCACAACATCGAGCATCAAAACACATGACATTGAGCCTAACTCAATCGTGGTGTAGGCTCTGTACAGTCCAGTCCGCAGTATGGTACAGTATCCAATGCAGTACAGTATGTAATACAGTACAGTATGTAATACAGTGCAGTGTACATTGCAGTACAGTATGCAGTACAGTATACAGTGCAATGCAGTGTATTGTACAGTGCACTGCAGTATGCAGTACAGTACAATATGAAGTACAGTATGCGGTACAGTGCACTGTACAGTACAGTACAGTATGCGGTACAGTGCAGTGTACAGTACAGTGCAGTATGTGGTGCAGTGTACAGTGCAGTACAGTATGCTGTACAGTACAGTATGCAGTACAATGCGGTGCAATGTGTAGTGCGGTACAGTATAGTATGCAGTGCAGTGTAGCATGCGGTACAGTACAATACACTATGCAGTACAGTACAATACAGTCCCGGCGTCGCCTCTGGATGGCGGCCGCTGCTGCACCAGTGTCACATCAGGTCTGACCTGACCTGTGTCGGCCAGGCTGACCCGTGGAGCTCTGGTCCGACGCCGGCGCCGGCCGTCGACCCGTGGTCGCCGCTGGACAAGGTCGCCGACGCTCCAGCCGCCGCCGCCGTCCCAGGTCAGCCGCCGCCGCCGCTCTAATCACAGCCAAGTGTCGCTCCTATGTCGATGTGATGGCGCTCTGATCTGGATGGTGATCTGGTGTGGATCTGATGTCGCTCTGATGTAGATCTGGTGTGGATCTGATGTGGCTCTGATGTCGCTCTGATGTAGATCTGATGTGGCTCTGATGTGGCTCTGATGTAGATCTGGTGTGGATCTGATGTGGCTCTGATGTAGATCTGGTGTGGCTCTGATGTCGCTTTGATGTAGATCTGGTGTGGATCTGATGTCGCTCTGATGTAGATCTGGTGTGGATCTGATGTCGCTCTGATGTAGATCTGGTGTGGATCTGATGGCGCTCTGATGTAGATCCGGTGTGGATCTGATGTAGATCCGGTGTGGATCTGATGTGGCTCTGATGTAGATCTGGTGTAGATCTGGTGTAGATCTGGTGTGGATCTGATGTCGCTCTGATGTAGATCTGGTGTGGATCTGATGTCGCTCTGATGTAGATCTGGTGTGGATCTGATGGCGCTCTGATGTAGATCCGGTGTGGATCTGATGTCGCTCTGATGTAGATCTGGTGTGGATCTGATGTCGCTCTGATGTAGATCCGGTGTGGATCTGATGGCGCTCTGATGTAGATCCGGTGTGGATCTGATGTGGCTCTGATGTAGATCTGGTGTAGATCTGGTGTAGATCTGGACTCATGTCCCCGTCATGCAGCTCTGATGTGGCCTGAGACCGGTCTACATGGCTATTGACCGTTCAACCTGCCACCAGATGGCAGGGCAAAAATTTAGAGATGGCGGCTACATTCGAGATAAACAATACGCGTACCGTATTGCGCGATACTGTCTGAGCTTGCTTTAGAGGAACACAGATGGATCCTACTGTACCAAAAGTATCAATTGTGCAAATATCAGAGTATATCGGCGATAAAAAGCGTTGTGCCATTGAGGGGAAGCCGTACTAGATGCAGGACACATTATTTCTTGTGGTACGATTGGGAAAGAACCGGGCAAGGTTACGGTGCAGGCACTCTGCATAAAATCCAGCCACCTACGCGAGAAGCCCCATGAGCTACATGCTGTGGCGGAGTGTGGGAGATTCAATTACAAATTAGTACAATTAAAATTATATTAATTAATTAAAATTATGATGGTGGGTACCAGTGTTGTGTGACCACTAGCAGGTCAATCAAAATATTACTGTTGCATGGCATTGCTTTTGTTGGTTGGTGTTGTGCTAGCAATACCAAAAGTTCATGAGCTTCCAGTCCCATCATCATGGGTTAGGTTATGGATGTACTTTTCAAGTTCATCACAGGTGTTCTCCTGTAGAGCAGCTCCAGCATTGGGCTGGCTGATCAAAGCCTACCTTCCAGACAGACAGTTTCTGATAATGTACTAGACTGAGTTGGGTGCCCCACCCAGTTATATTTAATTTTTTCTTCAACTACACAATACAAATTTGAATGATTTTCCACTCCCTTGTTCTTGTGCTGCATATTTTGTATAGATACTTCCTAATCACAACACTGTTGTCATTAAAAAAAACATGCAGCCAAGTTTCATGTGCATTCACTGGTGGTGTATTGTGCAAATTATATTGATGTTTACCCTGTGTTTTTAACTTAATTTCACCCTTATGTGGATCTACACTGCTAAGTTTCCACTGGGAGCTTAGGCAGAAAAGTATGAGAATCTGGATGATATATCAGTGATGCAGCATCCAGGGACTTGTGCAAATTTCAGTGTAATGAAGCATCAGTCAGCAGCGTGCAAATATACTGGTGCTGGTGCACATCATCAAGGCGTCTGTCATGCTTTTCATTCGGGCAGACATCCAAGCCTCAGAGACATTTTGAACACTGACATAAAGTGGCATTGACAAGGCATATCAGCACCAATGCATATTTGTAAGCTGATGCAGACAATGCATTAGGAGGCAGATCTACCAATTGTATTATGGCAGGGGGCACTTTTTGAGGAGTATTCATGTATCCAGAGGGAGCACCTTTTCTACCTTTCAGGGATTCTCTCCGCAGAGAAACACTGTAAGTGGGGGTGGGTGCACTCAAGCATCCCGAGGGGCAGCCCTTTTCACTCAAAGAGAGACCGTATGTCTGGTGTGGCTGTGGCACACATGGCCCAAGGATCCACCACTATAATGCATATTTGTGCACTGATGAGTACCAAGAAGCACCAATGCTCATTAATGGCTGATGCCTTGGTGTGCACCAATTTTCTGTTCTGGTCATCCTTCACATCCAGAAGTTACTTCTTCGTTTCTTTATGCTAAATTCACTTGCATGCCTTTCCAATCTGACCTGTTGTTGAAAAACAAGTGCACAGCAGTAATTGTTGTTCAGCACGTTTGTGAGTAATACAATATATAAAGCATATGTAGGGTCTACAATTGTTTGAAATTTCGGTAAACCACATCCGTTATCTGATGGTCTTCTTCTGGATATAAAGATCAGCATGTGATTCCCCAAAGAAATGGAAGAAGTTTCTAGGGAAGCTTCAACAAGTCCAGTCCATATATTTGTTCTCCAATTTGTGTTCAGGGGCTTCTTCTATATAAATACCAAATAACTTTTAACACATCCCTTATGTGCACATGATTTACATACCAACAATGCCTCAAGGTTGTTTAATTTTAGCTTCTGCATTACCTGCTAAATTGTACATGTAGATAGGCAATTTATAATTCTGGGTATGAAAGCAATATGGTTGAATTACATGCTGGGAACACCAATAATTATATGAAGTCTTCATCCATACATACATACATACCAGAAAGGATATAATCGTTCTTCTTGAAGTGCTTGCTGCATACCTTCATGTGCCTTGATGCTTTCTTGCCCATTTTTAGAATGTTGTGCGTAATAAATTTTTCGAGATTAATTTATATATCGGGAAGCGATGGAAGCTGACTTCAGGTTCCCTCCTGTGTAATGATTTGCATTGTGGAACACAACAATACGCATTGGACTTGCTCACCTTATCCACTTGATCCATTATGTTCACAACTTTGCAAGAACCCTCACACTCTGAAACTTCAAGAACCTGAAATAGTATGCGTAACCTCAATGCTAGCCATTTCCATGTATGCCACTCTGACTTGTTTGCATTCTTGTTTCTAAATTGTTTCTGGTAGCGCGCCAGATGTGTCACACTTTTATCTGCCAACAGTAGTTCAACGTGTCTGCCAATAGGTGGCAACCCTTTCGCCTTGAACGGTCAATAGTTTAGTGTAGCCACGTATAGTGCATGGCTATGGTCTATAGTTTCAATTGATCCGTTACTGAGTTATATATGGCCGGAGTTACGTGAAAATTCCAACTTTCCCATCACGTATGAAATACGCTGCTGCGTGCCGTGTGTGCCGTGGTGCCACTGCGTGACGTGTGTGCCGTGAGTGGTCTAGGGGTAAGATGCCCGTCTCACAATCGAAAGGTTGTGGGTTCGAGTCTCACCTGTCGCTACTCTTCGCCCGCGACCAATCGGCGTGAGAGATTGGCGACGCTACATGACTCAACGGTTGACGTGTCGTAAAACCAATAACCAACCAACAACAACAGTATGTGACGTGTGTGACGTAGTGTGACATGATGCAGCGGCAGCAGTTGTGGACCCGTGGACGCCGCTGCCGACCGTGGCGGCGGCCGACACACCGGCCGGACCGGCCGAGTCCCAGCCGCCGTGGCCGGCGCAACCCACCCCGGCCAGCGACGACGACGAGTTTGCCGAGCTGACGCAACGTCGGACCGCCCCCAACGGCACTCGTGAGTGGCGCCGGTGTTCGGCCCGACCCGCCCGACGTGTCCCACCTGTGCCGCCTGTACCGGTGCAGATGTTTGCCTGTGCGACCTGTGCCGACAGAGCTGTACCTGTACAGATGTGTGCATGTACCGCCTGTACGGGTGCAGACGTGTGCCTGTACGACCTGTGCCGACACAGATCTGTACCGATACAGATGTGTGCATGTACCGCCTGTACCGGTCCAGATGTGTGCCTGTACCGGTGCAGGTGTGTGCCTCTACCGCCTGTACCAGTACAGATGTGTGCCTGTACCGCTGCTGATGGATGGATCGGCTGCTGCTGGCTGCTGCTCCTCTATACCGAGGAGTACTGGTGCTCATCGTTCGGCAAACGAGTAGGTGTGATGTCCATAGCGGTGCGCCGAGGCGTCCGCGATAACCTACCTTCCTGCGGCACCGTGTCTGCGGTACCGTACCTGCAGACGGTACCGTACATACCGATGGTACCGTGTCCGGCCCTGGTGTCAACTCAGGGCCTCGGTAGCATGCTTAGTTCGTATCGATGTGGCCATGGGTAAAACTGATCTTATCATGCCTCCATTGCACTGCTATGTATTGTTTCCTGAAAACAAGTCATCAATTTTGCTGCTGTGCTGTCTCTCGCGGACCGCTCACTCACTGGACCTTCTCGTCAGGAGAAGCGTTGGCACCGTACATTGCGTCCGGCGGCTCACGTGATGAGTTTGTGTTCGCCGTGTGGTCCACAGGTGCCACCACCAGCTCGCCGTGGGACATGGCCGATATCGGCGCGACCCTGACTCCGTCTGCGGCGAATGCGCCGCCAGCCATGCCGACGCCAGCGCCCACCAAGCCGACCACGTCGCGTTCGCCGCACTCCTTTCTGGGCGAGAACAGCGCCCTGGTCAACCTGGACAACCTGATCGGCGGTCCGAGCGGCCCGCCGGCTCCGCCCCCTGTTCAGGGTAGGCCAATCGTGTCCAGAGGCCCCTCCCCGTCCGGACTGGGCTGGCCCTCCGTATCCAGAGGTCAACCCCTCGCCACCCGTATTGGGCTGGCTAGTCGTGCCCAGAGGCCAACCCCTTCCCGTCCGGACTGGGCTGCCCCTCTGGACAGGGTAACCTTACCCAGGGATCAGCACTTCTGTCCGGACTAGGCTTTCCCTCCGGACAGGGTAACATTACCCTGGGATCGGGTCCTCCCTGTCCAGACTGGGCCGGCCCTCCGGACAGGGTGACCTTACCGAGGGATCAGGTCCTCCCCGTCTGGACTGGGCCGGCCCTCCGGACAGGGTAACCTTACACAGGGAGCACTGCCACTCTCTGTCATAAAGTCATAGTGTTAAGGCTTAATAAGAGCCACAGGGGCCTATCTGAGTTAAGCCTATCTGGAAAAGGTACTAGCAATGTACATACTCTCACCCCGATCAATCCCTTACCTCATGTTCCTAGGAAGCTATATATCGCAGCCTATCTAGCACCAATTCACTTGCTATTGCATAACACACTCCCATTGTGCTACCATAGACAATCTCATCAGTATCACGTTATGGGCGCAAAATGACCATTGTAGTCGACGCGCCCCTAAACACCAATTCATCATCATCATCATCAGTATCACATCCCGAGGAAGGTGCTGAATCCACTGCTAGGTACACCCTACATAAAGTTATAAAGCGTTTAGACTTAATAAGAGACTCACTTCCTATTGCATAACACACTCAACAATTACAAACTCCTCCCATCATACCCATTGTGCTACCATAGACAATCTCATCAGTATCACATCCCGAAGGAAGGTGCTGAATCCACTGCTAGGTACACCCTATATAAAGTTATAAAGCGTTTAGACTTAATAAGAGACTCACTTGCTATTGCATAACACACTCAACAATTACAAACTCCTCCCATCATATCCATTGTGCTACCATAGACAATCTCATCAGTATCACATCCCGAAGGAAGGTGCTGAATCCACTGCTAGGTACACCCTATATAAAGTTATAAAGCGTTTAGACTTAATAAGAGACCCAAGGGCCCATCCAGTTAAGTCTGTAAATGGAAGAAAATATAAGCCTGGTAAAAAGACCCTCCCCAACCATCCCACATCCTGAAGAACCAGTCCTCCAATATCCCACACACCTATCAATGCCTATCTACCCTAGCTTTCCAGCCCTATTCCCATGATCTCTCTTAACACATGTGGATTGAATGCCTTATCAATAATTTTCAAACTGCATCTTTGCCTGCGTAAAGGGGTCTGTGCCGTGCACACTTACTTGACATACATCTCACCCAATCCATCACAAATTATAACTCAAAAACAAGATTTTCCTGTCTAAAAAATGTATCCACCCTACTTTTAAATACATTCAATGAGGAACTCCCCACAACATCAGCAGGCAGCCCATTCCTTCAGAATTTATCCACCCTACTTTTAAATACATTCAATGAGGAACTCCCCACATCAGCAGGCAGCCCATTCCACGGTTCAACAACCCTTTGACTGAAGACCCGTTGTCGCTTAACTGTCCTACACCTCAACTTGTCTAACCTGAATTGATGACCCCTATGTGATACTCTAAACTGAAGAGCGCCATTTAAATTGACCTGATCTAGTCCTTTAACAATTTTGTACATTTCAATCATGTCCCCCCTTAATCTCCTATACTTGAGTGAGTACATATCTAATGCCACAAGCCTTCCTCCATATTCTAGGTTACCTATTCCACTGATGAGTCTAGTTGCTTTGCGCTGCACTCTCTCTAACTTGTCTATATCTTTTTCTAGGTAGGGGCTCCAAGCTTGTACAGAATATTCCAAGTGGGGTCGCACGTATGCTAAGTACAGTTTTTTTTCATGTTTTCATGACTTCCTTGCTCTTATACATCACACTTCTATTAATGAGTCCCAGCATTCTGAGTGCCCTGTTCCTAGCTGAGCTACATTGCTTTTCTGCTTTAAGGTCTTTTGAAACCAACACACCTAAGTCCCTTTCCTCTTCAATAACATCCAGTTCCCTCCCTCCCATTGCATATCTGAAAGTCTCACCTCCAGACCCCAGATACATAACCTTACACTTGTCATAGTTGAAAGACATCTGCCATTGATCAGCCCACTTTTTTAGGTCCTCCAAGTCTAGTTGAATATTTATAGATTGATCACAACTGTTTGCCACTCCTACCAGCTTGATGTCATCCGAAAATTTGAACACTCTATTCCTCAGCCCTACCTCAATGTTATTCACAAAGATGATAAAGAGAAGTGGCCCTAGAACAGAGCCCTGTGGTACTCCACTCAGAACATCCTTCCAATCATATTTACATCCATTTAACATTACCCTTTGTTTCCTTCCCCCAACCATGCTTCAATCCAACCTATAACTTTTCCAACAATCCCATGTTGCTGTAGTTGATGAATTATCATCCCATGTGGAACTTTATCAAAAGCTTTGCTAAAGTCCAAGTACACAACATCTATCCTGCTTTGATTGTCTACTTCTTTAGTAACATACTCCATGAACTCCAAAAGGTTAGTTAAACAAGACCTTCGAGATCGAAATCCATGTTGAGTATCCTTTAAAAGATTGTGCCTATCAAGATGAATCTGAACATTCTGTTTAACCAGATTTTCTAGTACCTTGCAAACTATTGAGGTCAAACTGACTGGCCTGTAGTTCCCTGCACACTTCATACTTCCCTTTTTGAAAATTGGTACTACATTTGCATTTCTCCAATCTTTAGGCACTTCAGAATATTCCATAGACCGCCTGGAAATTATACCTAGGGGAACTGCTAAAGCTTTAGCACACTCTACTAAAACCCTAGCATATATATCATCTGGTCCAGAATCTTTATTAGGTTTTATATTCTGCAACTGCTTTTCTACAGCTTCTGTAGTTATTGTAAGGTACTCCAACCTATCACCTGTCATGGCATACGATTCAGTTGTTTCTATTCTACCAGAATTCTCTTTAGTAAAGACTGATGAGAATTGCTTGCTTAGGGATTCCACAATATCACAATCTTCAACCACTAATTCCCCATCTACCTCCAGTGGTACTACACTACACTTCTTAGCCTTAAATTTGTAGAAACTAAAGAATCTCTTAGCATTACCTGCGGAACATTCCCGAGCTAATTTGATTTCAGCCAGTCTTTTAGATGCCCTAACACACCTAACTTTATTTCTAGCTATTTTATATGATTTGCGGTTTACCTCAGAGTTAGCATATTTTAGTTTCTTGAATGCCTGTTTCTTTGACTCCAATAAATGCTTTACTTCCCCGGTCAGCCATGAAGGGTGCTTAACCCTGGTTAATCTAATTCGCCTATTGGGAATGAACCTATCCTGACCTTGAAATAGTTTATATATTATCATTCTCCACATTTCATAAGCATCTAAGCCGTTCAATAAGTCCTCCCAATTAATTTCATTCAGGAAGATCTTGAACTCATTGTAATTCCCTTGAGCAAAATTTGGAATCAATGTCTTATTGGTTCCTACATTTCCAGCATACAATGAGAAGCGTATAATGTTGTAATCACTATTACCCAAGGTCTCTCCTATGTTCACATTTTGTACAAAATTTTCCTCATTAGTAAGCACAAGATCTAATATTTCATTTTCCCTTGTAGGTTCATGTATCATTTGAAAGAAGAAATTTTCTTCAAAATAATCCATGAAACTTCTTTCTGATTTGTTTAGACCTATAGTTTTGCTTCCCAATCCTGTTATGTTGAAATCCCCCAACAAAACAGTTCTCTCATGCACTCTCCTACTTATTTCTTCCTGCATCAACCTGTCCATGTTTTCATTCTGGTCTGAAGGTCTATAGAATACCCCAATCCTAAATTTTGTTCCATTCTTCAGAATGATATCTAACCACAAGGATTCTACTCCTTCATTATGTACACTATCATCTATGGAATGACATTGCATTACTTGTCTGACATACAAGAGTATACCTCCTCCTATCTTTGCCTTCCTTTGATAAGCATGCATGTTGTAGCCTGTCAATTCAAATTCTTGCAAGTTATCTCCAAAAATGCTTTCATTAACCCATGCCTCTGTTATGCATACCAAATCTAGCTTTTCAGACAACATATATGCATGTAGTTCCCCAATTTTACTCCGAACACTTCTGGCATTGACATAAAAACATGATAAACTATTCCTTCCCTTGCTTGCAAGACTTCTCTCTTTATCAGCTACATCCCCCCATGACCTGCCTAGTTTTCCTGTCCGGACAAGGCTGACCCTCCGGACAGGGTAACCTTACCCAAGGATCACTGCCACTCTCTGTCCGGACAAGGCTGGCCCTCCAGACAGGGTAACCCTACACAGGGATCACTGCCACTCTCTGTCTGGACAAGGCTGGCCCTCCAGACAGGGTAACCCTACACGGGGATCACTGCCACTCTCTGTCCGGACAAAGCTGTCCCTTCTCCAGTGTCTTAACCCCATCCGAATCAGAACAGCGCCACTCAGTTCAGAATCGGACAGCCTCATCCAGGTTCGGGCGGCCCCACTCAGAGTGGGCTCCTGCACGGTGCGCCTGGCTGATGATAGATGGTCTGCGGTTGTCGTCAGGTGTTTGTCTGGCACCAAAACAGGTACGGAACACATTCAGAGATGTGTTTATCGACGTATCCGGCCCGTGCACTGTGTAGTGTGTACCTACCTCTGGGTGACGTATCCCAGCCAGTGCACTGTGTAGTGTGCCTACCTCTGGGTGACGTATCCCAGCCAGTGCACTGTGTAGTGTACCTACCTCTGGGTGACGTATCCCAGCCTGTGCACTGTGTGGTGTACCTACCTCTGGGTGACGTATCCCAGCCCGTGCACTGTGTAGTGTACCTACCTCTGGGTGACGTATCCCAGCCTGTGCAC
This sequence comes from Ashinkailepas kermadecensis, assembly GCA_034440615.1. Taxonomy (NCBI): domain Eukaryota; kingdom Metazoa; phylum Arthropoda; class Thecostraca; family Neolepadidae; genus Ashinkailepas; species Ashinkailepas kermadecensis. Next base: position 216,190 of record JAOTOM010004381.1, on the reverse strand, counting down.
TGTGTAGTGTACCTACCTCTGGGTGACGTATCCCAGCCAGTGCACTGTGTAGTGTGCCTACCTCTGGGTGACGTATCCCAGCCTGTGCACTGTGTGGTGTACCTACCTCTGGGTGACGTATCCCAGCCCGTGCACTGTGTAGTGTACCTACCTCTGGGTGACGTATCCCAGCCCGTGCACTGTGTAGTGTACCTACCTCTTGGTGACGTATCCCAGCCCGTGCACTGTGTAGTGTACCTACCTCTGGGTGACGTATCCCAGCCCGTGCACTGTGTAGTGTACCTACCTCTGGGTGACGTACCCAAGCCTGTGCACTGTGTAGTGTACCTACCTCTTGGTGACGTATCCCAGCCCGTGCACTGTGTAGTGTACCTACATCTGGGTGACGTATCCCAGCCTGTGCACTGTGTAGTGTACCTACCTTTGGGTGACGTACCCCAGCCTGTGCACTGTGTAGTGTACCTACCTCTGAATGGCCGGCCTCTGTTCGCCAGCCAATCCGTTCGGGTGGACTCCAAGTGGCACACCAACTGCCACCAACCCCTTCCAAGCGGCCGCGCCGCCACCGCCATCTGTCAACCAGATTCGGGACCGTAGGTTCGGTGAGTGTCCGTAGATGTAGATTGTTTTCGTCGGTTCGTCTGATGGTTTAGGCTAGCTGGCTGGAATTGATTAGTTTAGGTTAAGTTATAGTCACCTGGTGTTTTTAACTGGATAAACATCTCAAATCTGAACTTGCCATGCTGTCCATGGGTCCATCGATAACTTGTGTACCTAATTTGTGTTGTGTCTCAACCAACCGCTTTGCGTGATGTTGCTCTTATTTCAGACAAGCTCCGCATGAGATATCACGTAGCGGTTTATGCTGTACCTCTCCCCATGGAGTGGTGAACGACAGATTTCCGACCGGCTGGATTGGCACGACAGGCATTTTTATATTTGGTGTGAACTCTCCAGCCCTGATGTTGATGCAGTTATTCATAATTTTGGACATGTCCAGAGGTGTGTGCCAACCGTTCTCCGGTGTCTGGTAGCAACGGAGACGATGCACCTCATCTCGGCTTTCACCAGCAAGTACATAATGTTGGTGTACCATTTTTCTGAGAATTATCAACCATGCTGGCTATCAGGGATGGCTCTAGCAAAACGGGTTTCCCCCTTCTAACCCTGACAACTAACAAAATATCCACTGCCTCCCCTGTACGGTGCTTCCCTCCAATCGTCTTCTTTGACTGGTGCTTCTCACCAGCATTCTCCCCTGGTCGGTGCTTCCCGCCAATCGTCTCCCCTGGCTGGTGCGTTCCACCGATATTCTCCCCTGGCTGGTGCTTCCCACCAGTCTCCCCCCCCGGTCGGTGCTTCCAAACAGTTTTGTCCCCTGGCCCACTCTTCTGACGTTGTATAACCTTGGCCACCATTCGTGCCGCAGACTGAGGCGCTCAGGTAACCGCACCGACAGTGCATGCCTGCCGCATATCACGTGACACAGCGTGTCTCTGCAGCTAGCACATTGCTGTCGTGTGACACCTGCCGCATATCACGTGACACAGCGTGTCTCTGCAGCTAGCACATTGCTGTCGTGTGACACCTGCTGCATATCACGTGACACAGCGTGTCTGCAGCTAGCACATTGCTGTCGTGTGACACCTGCCGCATATCACGTGGCACAACGTGTCTCTGCAGCTAGCACATTGCTGTCGTGTGACACCTGCCACATATCACGTGGCACAACGTGTCTCTGCAGCTAGCACATTGCTGTCGTGTGACACCTGCTGCATATCACGCGGCACAACGTGTCTCTGCAGCTAGCACATTGCTGTCGTGTGACACCTGCCGCATATCACGTGACACAGCGTGTCTCTGCAGCTAGCACATTGCTGTCGTGTGACACCTGCCGCATATCACGTGACACAGCGTGTCTCTGCAGCTAGCACATTGCTGTCGTGTGACACCTGCCGCATATCACGTGGCACAACGTGTCTCTGCAGCTAGCACATTGCTGTCGTGTGACACCTGCCGCATATCACGTGACACAGCGTGTCTCTGCAGCTAGCACATTGCTGTCGTGTGACACCTGCCGCATATCACGTGGCACAACGTGTCTCTGCAGCTAGCACATTGCTGTCGTGTGACACCTGCCGCATATCACGTGGCACAACGTGTCTCTGCAGCTAGCACATTGCTGTCGTGTGACACCTGCCGCATATCACGTGACACAGCGTGTCTCTGCAGCTAGCACATTGCTGTCGTGTGACACCTGCCGCATATCACGTGACACAGCGTGTCTCTGCAGCTAGCACATTGCTGTCGTGTGACACCTGCCGCATATCACGTGGCACAACGTGTCTCTGCAGCTAGCACATTGCTGTCGTGTGACACCTGCTGCATATCACGTGGCACAACGTGTCTCTGCAGCTAGCACATTGCTGTCGTGTGACACCTGCCACATATCACGTGGCACAACGTGTCTCTGCAGCTAGCACATTGCTGTCGTGTGACACCTGCTGCATATCACGTGGCACAACGTGTCTCTGCAGCTAGCACATTGCTGTCATGTGACACCTGCCACATATCACGTGGCACAACGTGTCTCTGCAGCTAGCACATTGCTGTCGTGTGACACCTGCTGCATATCACGTGGCACAACGTGTCTCTGCAGCTAGCACATTGCTGTCGTGTGACACCTGCCACATATCACGTGGCACAACGTGTCTCTGCAGCTAGCACATTGCTGTCGTGTGACACCTGCTGCATATCACGTGGCACAACGTGTCTCTGCAGCTAGCACATTGCTGTCATGTGACACCTGCCGCATATCACGTGGCACAACGTGTCTCTGCAGCTAGCACATTGCTGTCGTGTGACACCTGCCACATATCACGTGGCACAACGTGTCTCTGCAGCTAGCACATTGCTGTCATGTGACACCTGCCGCATATCACGTGGCACAACGTGTCTCTGCAGCTAGCACATTGCTGTCGTGTGACACCTGCCACATAGCACGTGGCACAACGTGTCTCTGCAGCTAGCACATTGCTGTCGTGTGACACCTGCTGCATATCACGTGGCACAACGTGTCTCTGCAGCTAGCACATTGCTGTCATGTGACACCTGCCGCATATCACGTGGCACAACGTGTCTCTGCAGCTAGCACATTGCTGTCGTGTGACACCTGCCACATATCACGTGGCACAACGTGTCTCTGCAGCTAGCACATTGCTGTCATGTGACACCTGCCGCATATCACGTGGCACAACGTGTCTCTGCAGCTAGCACATTGCTGTCGTGTGACACCTGCCACATATCACGTGGCACAACGTGTCTCTGCAGCTAGCACATTGCTGTCGTGTGACACCTGCTGCATATCACGTGGCACAACGTGTCTCTGCAGCTAGCACATTGCTGTCATGTGACACCTGCCGCATATCACGTGGCACAACGTGTCTCTGCAGCTAGCACATTGCTGTCGTGTGACACCTGCCACATATCACGTGGCACAACGTGTCTCTGCAGCTAGCACATTGCTGTCATGTGACACCTGCCACATATCACGTGGCACAACGTGTCTCTGCAGCTAGCACATTGCTGTCGTGTGACACCTGCCGCATATCACGTGGCACAACGTGTCTCTGCAGCTAGCACATTGCTGTCGTGTGACACCTGCCACATATCACGTGGCACAACGTGTCTCTGCAGCTAGCACATTGCTGTCGTGTGACACCTGCCACATATCACGTGGCACAACGTGTCTCTGCAGCTAGCACATTGCTGTCGTGTGACACCTGCCGCATATCACGTGACACAGCGTGTCTCTGCAGCTAGCACATTGCTGTCATGTGACACCTGCCGCATATCACGTGACACAGCGTGTCTCTGCAGCTAGCACATTGCTGTCGTGTGACACCTGCCGCATATCACGTGACACAGCGTGTCTCTGCAGCTAGCACATTGCTGTCGTGTGACACCTGCCGCATATCACGTGACACAGCGTGTCTCTGCAGCTAGCACATTGCTGTCGTGTGACACCTGCTGCATATCACGTGGCACAACGTGTCTCTGCAGCTAGCACATTGCTGTCGTGTGACACCTGCCACATATCACGTGGCACAACGTGTCTCTGCAGCTAGCACATTGCTGTCGTGTGACACCTGCCACATATCACGTGGCACAACGTGTCTCTGCAGCTAGCACATTGCTGTCATGTGACACCTGCCGCATATCACGTGACACAGCGTGTCTCTGCAGCTAGCACATTGCTGTCGTGTGACACCTGCCGCATATCACGTGACACAGCGTGTCTCTGCAGCTAGCACATTGCTGTCGTGTGACACCTGCCGCATATCACGTGACACAGCGTGTCTCTGCAGCTAGCACATTGCTGTCGTGTGACACCTGCTGCATATCACGTGGCACAACGTGTCTCTGCAGCTAGCACATTGCTGTCGTGTGACACCTGCCGCATATCACGTGACACAGCGTGTCTCTGCAGCTAGCACATTGCTGTCGTGTGACACCTGCCGCATATCACGTGACACAACGTGTCTCTGCAGCTAGCACATTGCTGTCGTGTGACACCTGCCGCATATCACGTGACACAGCGTGTCTCTGCAGCTAGCACATTGCTGTCGTGTGACACCTGCCGCATATCACGTGACACAGCGTGTCTCTGCAGCTAGCACACTGCTGTCGTGTGACACCTGCCACATATCACGTGACACAGCGTGTCTCTGCAGCTAGCACATTGCTGTCGTGTGACACCTGCTGCATATCACGTGGCACAACGTGTCTCTGCAGCTAGCACATTGCTGTCGTGTGACACCTGCCGCATATCACGTGACACAGCGTGTCTCTGCAGCTAGCACATTGCTGTCGTGTGACACCTGCCGCATATCACGTGACACAGCGTGTCTCTGCAGCTAGCACATTGCTGTCGTGTGACACCTGCCGCATATCACGTGACACAACGTGTCTCTGCAGCTAGCACATTGCTGTCGTGTGACACCTGCCGCATATCACGTGACACAGCGTGTCTCTGCAGCTAGCACATTGCTGTCGTGTGACACCTGCCGCATATCACGTGACACAGCGTGTCTCTGCAGCTAGCACACTGCTGTCGTGTGACACCTGCCACATATCACGTGACACAGCGTGTCTCTGCAGCTAGCACATTGCTGTCGTGTGACACCTGCTGCATATCACGTGGCACAACGTGTCTCTGCAGCTAGCACATTGCTGTCGTGTGACACCTGCCGCATATCACGTGACACAGCGTGTCTCTGCAGCTAGCACATTGCTGTCGTGTGACACCTGCCGCATATCACGTGACACAGCGTGTCTCTGCAGCTAGCACATTGCTGTCGTGCCACACATGCCGCATCTCGGCCCGGCATTTAGCATCTTGGTATGTGAACTGCTGTTCCTCGGCTGAATGGCATGTGCACTGGTGTTCCTCAGCTGGAGAGTATATACACTGGTGTTCCTCAGCTGGATGGCATGTGCACTGCTGTTTCTCATCTCAGTAGTATATACACTGCTGTTCCTCAGCTGGATAGTATGTGCACTGGTGTTCCTCAGCTGGATAGTATGTGCACTGCTGTTCCTCAGCTAAATGGCATGTGCTGCTTCATCCAGCTGTTCCTCAGCTGGATGAAACATAATGAGGGTGAAAACATAGTGAAGCATGTTTGGCGTTCCCCGCTTTTATTCGCACCTTCTTGAAATATATTTTATATGTGTTCCTCTAGAAATCTGGCAACAACTAGCTAGAGAGTGAGATGAGAATGAAGAGTCGGTGTAGCAAACTTTCCCAGCGAGTGGTCACAGAGCCGTCTGACCTGACATTTGGTTACAGAGCCGTCTGACCTGGTGTCTGGTTACAGAGCCGTCTGACCTGATGTCTGGTTGCAGAGCCGTCTGACCTGGTGTCTGGTTACAGAGTCGTCTGACCTGGTGTCTGGTTACAGAGCCGTCTGACCTGGTGTCTGGTTACAGAGCCGTCTGACCTGGTGTCTGGTTACAGAGCCGTCTGACCTGGTGTCTGGTTACAGAGCCGTCTGACCTGGTGTTTGGTTACAGAGCCGTCTGACCTGATGTCTGGTTGCAGAGCCGTCTGACCTGGTGTCTGGTTACAGAGCCGTCTGACCTGGTGTCTGGTTACAGAGCCGTCTGACCTGGTGTCTGGTTACAGAGCCGTCTGACCTGGTGTCTGGTTACAGAGCCGTCTGACCTGGTGTCTGGTTACAGAGCCGTCTGACCTGGTGTTTGGTTACAGAGTCGTCTGACCTGATGTCTGGTTACAGAGCCGTCTGACCTGGTGTCTGGTTACAGAGCCGTCTGACCTGGTGTTTGGTTACAGAGTCGTCTGACCTGGTGTCTGGTTACAGAGCCGTCTGACCTGGTGTTTGGTTACAGAGTCGTCTGACCTGGTGTCTGGTTACAGAGTCGTCTGACCTCGCGTCTGGTTATAGAGCCGTTACAGAGCCGTCTGACCTGGTGTCTGGTTACAGAGCCGTCTGACCTGGTGTCTGGTTACAGAGCCGTCTGACCTGGTGTCTGGTTACAGAGCCGTCTGACCTGGTGTCTGGTTATAGAGCCGTCTGACCTGACATTTGGTTACCGAGCCGTCTGACCTGATGTCTGGTTACCGAGCCTCCTGACATGGCGTTTGGTTACAGAGCCGGCCCAGCAGCCGCCAACCAACCCGTGGACGGAGACTGCTGGCGGCGCCGCCAACCCGTTCCTGTCCTAAGGCGGCGGCCTGCCGTCAGCGACCGCTGCCGCAGGACAACCGGGAACCGTGCCTCAGACTGGTCCGTCACACACCCACCCACGCGCGCGACAACAACAGTGGCCGTGTAGAACGGCAGTCGTGACCGTGAGCGCGCGTGTCGGTGTGCTAGTGCAACCGTATATTATTGGGCCGTGTCGGCGTCGGGTGGGACGTCGGCGTGGCCGTGCCAGTGGGACGTGACGCGCTTCTCCGTAGTGTACACCATGTTTATATTCGGCCGGTGTGCTGGCCGTCGAGCGCGCTGCCGCCGGCCCGGTCCGAGTGACGTCACACAAGAGGGGCGGGGAGGGGGGGCGGCAGGCGCCATGATCATATTCTGGGGATGGACCACCGGACAGCGTGCACTGGCTGTCGATGGGTGCGCGAGTGTCGGCGCTCGTGCCGCCGCTCGTGCCGCTGCACTGGCGCGGCGCTGCCGCTCGGGGTGTCTGTGCGGTGGGCAGCGGGCTGGCGAAGTGGCACCGGATCAGTGGATGTCAACTGTGAGACGTGACGTGTGTGTGCGTTGGAGAGCCGCGGCCGAGGTATGTGTCCTCTGTCTGGCGGACCGTCGGTGGTGCGGTGGCCAGCGGTGGGTCTCGGCTGCCTGCAACGTCACACTGTCGCCAAACATCACGAGTGCACAGTTCGATAAGAGGGCAATTCGCGCATCACTGTCCGGCGACGCCGATTGGCGGGTATCATCCGCCGCCGGAATCTGATTGGCGAGCATCGGCCCAGCCGAAAGCTGATTGGCAGGCGTAGTGCCGGTGGACGGCAAGTGGCGGTCGGCCACCACTGATGGACGCTCATTGGTAGACCGTTGGTGAACGGTGATTGACAAACAACGACAACCGACGTTCGGTAATTGGCGCAGGAGCTCGGTCGGTTGCCGCCGATTGGAGGACGAGCTCGGTCGGCGGCCGCTGATTGGTGTAATGAGCAGCGCGATGACAATGTAGCGACTAACCGCGCGCGCGCGCCAAGCGGCTCTGCTTAGCTAGTATTTATTCGAAGCGTCGCTGATCGTCCAGCCCCGCCCGAGACACATGCTAATACAGGCTATTTTTATCAGTGCACACCAGCAAGTGTTGTACGCCGTGCAGCCTCCACACTCCGTGCGGGCGCGTCCAGTGCGTGGAGTGTGCGGACAAGCGGCGGCGCTGTGGCTGCTACACCGCCAGTTGGCTCGGCAACTGCTTACGTCACAATGACCAGCGCGGCTTACCACTGATACTGCTACTACTCCCCGGTGACCTGACGCCATTCGCCAGTAGAGTTTGCAGACGTATTGACCGCCACTGTCAACGCAGTCACTGGGGGTACCCGCCCCTCCCTGTCAGTGCAGTTACCAGGCTATTGACTTCTTCCTGCTACTGCAGTTTCAGGGGTACTCGCCCCTCTCCACCAATCCGGTTACCAGGGGTACTTCCTCCTCGCCACTACAGTTACCAGGGTTACTCGCCCCTCTCCACCACTGCAGTTACCAGAGGTACTTTCCCCCTTTGCCACTCGTTACCAGGGGTACTCGCCTCTTCCCGATACTGCAGTTACCTGGGATATTCGAACCCCTGCCCGCTACTGTAGTTACCAGGCGTATTAATTCCCCCGTTACCGGGAGTACTAGCCCCTCTTTGCCACCTTGGGGACGAGTAGTCTAGAGGTAAGTTGCCCGTCTCACAATCAAAAGGTTGTGGGTTCGAGTCTCACCTGTCGCTACTCTTCGCCCGCGACCAATCGGCGTGAGAGATTGGCGACGCTACATGACTCAATGGTCGATGTGTCGTAAAACCAATAACCACCACCACCCTCTTTGCCACCTTAATTACCCACCACGATGCACACCCCTCCCTGCCAATTTAGTTGTCGGGGTATTCACGCCTCCCCTCCCTGCCATGGCAGTTACCAGGGTAGTTGACCGTTCCCTCTCACCGTTGAGACATGTGGAACCTGCTGATGGTACACCGCGCATGTAGGATGCATTTTTCCATATATTTTGGAAAGGGCTCCAGCAAAGCGACTTTCCCCCTTCGAACCCTCAACCGTGCACGGCGTTTTGCTCCCCCCCCCTCCCCTCAGTGCAGATGCCGCTCCGGGATGTTGCGATCCCCTCCCAACCATTTCGAAGAGGAGCCTGCGAGCGACATGAAGATGTCATGAAAACAAAAGCGAGCATGTTGTGCTTGTCCAGATCTCGCGATTGACACGATTTGTATACTTCAGGTTACTGGTTGATCTCCCAGGTCAGTTAAGCGTCAATTATTGGCAAAAAACGAGAATTTTCACTGAATCGTCACCTGTGTGAAACAATAATTGATAAGCACATGGCATTATCAACATAGCATAATTCGGCCCCGGAGGGGCATACGGTATGGAGCAGTACGGGAACCCTAGCATTCCATGCCCCTCACGTCTGAACCTATTCAAAATGTCTTGCCTTCAAGCTGAACTTCGGAAAGTCTAGGCTCACCGTGTACCGCATGTAGCCACCAACAAAATTATGGTTAATTTCGACACTGGTGCGAGGTAGAATTTCCCGTTCCCATTCTGTCCCACGCACGGGGTAGAATGGGATAAGCGGCAATCAATATGGGATAGCTAGCTATTGTGTTGTAGCAAACAATACGAGAGTTTTCGTTAGCTGGGTATCAACAGCTTATGTTGATCAGGATCCTGGAATTCATTTTTCCGGAGAGTGGTAGGAGGTGTAGGAACTCAACCCGCAACACTAGCGTCACCTGTCCTAAGGGTAGCATTCATAGCATGCCAGGTTCATTTACTCCAAAAGTTCATAACCCCGAAAGATCGAAGTAAGCTCCAAAACGGCCTTGAATAGGCTGAGATCACAAACTACAAGGCTGATAATCTCAGACGATCACAATCTCCAAAAATAGTCTTACAATTATCAACTAGAGGAATTAGTAAAATCCCTAACGGTGACATTTTGCACCTGTGTACACACAACACTGTATCCTCTCTTACATTTATTTTACCACGCGTGTTGGCATGTGATAGCTTTATCGATTCGCCTATTACGTTATTAGATGCATTATTACTTAGTTGTGCCAAATCGGAGGCGTGCTCAACAGCTCAGATTTGCACCGGATTTCCAGCTTGGCATTTGTTTTATTATCGAACGTGGCGAACATACTGCGCAACACGAATGCACTGACGAAGGTTCGACGTTGTACTGAAACTGTAACCCGCACCCAGTTGAGGAAGCGGAGGGAAAAATAAGTTTGTTTTCATACCTTCTCTCCAGCCAATGCTCACAGGTCCCATGTTAAACATCAGCAACACGGAAGAAGCGCCCCCCCCCAGAAAAAAAACGTTGAAAGCTCCATCCCATGTCATAATTATGAAGAAAAAACTACATCATGAATAACGTAGAACGTACGTATATTACGAAACATTGACACGAGAGTAGATATTAGCATTTCCTTAGCACAGACATGGTGCTCTGTACAGTTATATCATGTCACCAACAACCGCCAGCGGCGCGGGCGCCTCGCCTGACACGCACGCCACGTGGTATAATCTCCGGGAGTGGTGGTCTGTAGCTGCAGCTATATAGTGCTCTGGTACAAAAAATATTGAGCAAATTAGATCCACACAGAGGAGGCGCGGACATACCGCAATTGCAGCTGTGGCTTCAGAGGACGGGGCCATCGCTGCGGTGTCCGTCACCCGCGCCAGCTGTAGCTACCGTGGGCGGCACCATGACTGGGGTGTTGTGGCTACAGAGGGTGGGACCAACACAGCGGAATCTGTAGCCACAGAGGGCGGGACCATGACCGTTATGTCAGCGCCAGCTGTGGCTACAGAGGGTGGAGGGAGTCGGTAGCCACAGAGCCCTGTACCATGACCGGGGAGTCTGTAGCCACAGAGGGTAGGACCATGACCGTTATGTCAGAGCCATCTGCGGCTACAGAGGGTGGGACCAAGACAGCGGAATCTGTAGCCACAGAGGGCGGGGCCATGACCGTTATGTCAGCGCCAGCTGTGGCTACAGAGGATGGAGGGAGTCTGTAGCCACAGAGGTCTGGACCATGACCGGGGAGTCTGTAGCCACAGAGGGTAGGACCATGACCGTTATGTCAGAGCCAGCTGTGGCTACAGAGGGTGGAGGGAGTCGGTAGCCACAGAGGCCTGGACCATGACCGGGGAGTCTGTAGCCACAGAGGGTGGGACCATGACTGTGATATCAGCGCCACCTGCGGCTGCAGAGGGCGGGCAGCCACCGTCAGCGTCATCGTCATCAAAGTCGGAGCGCCGGTCGGTGCTGGTCCGCGACACAAGAGCTCCCACGACACCCGGCGACCACGTCACACTCGGGCCGCCCGTCACCGCCCACCGCCGGATGGTGCCCGAGCAGAGATCCGGCGTGCCCCGCAGACGCAAAGCACCACCTCGCAAGCGCACCACAGGCGGGTCAGCGACGCGGCGGACAGCCGCACGGCCACGTGACCTCCGGCTCGGCACGTCACGTGACGCGACCTGACCCGACCGAGCGCCGCGAGCGCCTGCGACAGCTGCGCCCGCAACGCGGACCGCGTCGCCAGTCGCCGCGCGCGCTCGCCGCATACACGGCGGCAGGTGGCGTCACTTTTGTCGCAGTGGCGGTGGACGCGGTGCGTCGCCCGCGTCCGCGACACGTGACGCTTCGAACACCTTCTTCCTGGACGCGACCATCCCGGACAGAGGGGAGGACAGTCGGCCTGCCTCCACTCCTGTCGCCAGGAAGGTGGACATCCCGGAAAGGCGCGGACAGCTGGGCGACCGCATCAACTCTGCAACAGCACCACAGAGGAGTCTCACACCACTTGTCAGTTCAGCAACAGCACTAGAGGCGTCTCACACCACCTGTCAGTTCAGCAACAGCACTAGAGGCGTCTCACACCACCTGTCAGTTCAGCAACAGCACTAGAGGCGTCTCACACCACCTGTCAGTTCTGCAGCAGCACCATAGAGGAGTTTCACACCACTTGTAAGTTCAGCAGCAGCACCACAGAGTAGTCTCACACCACCTGTCAGTTCTGCAGCAGCACTAAAGACGTCTCACACCAGCTGTCAGTTCAGCAACAACACTAGAGGCGTCTCACACCACCTGTCAGTTCTACTGCAGCACCATAGAGACGCCTCACACCACCTGTCAGTTCTGCAGCAGCACTAGAGGAATCTCACACCACCTGTCAGTTCTGCAGCAGCACTAAAGACGTCTCACACCAGCTGTCAGTTCAGCAACAGCACTAGAGGCGTCTGACACCACCTGTCAGTTCTACTGCAGCACCATAGAGACGCCTCACACCACCTGTCAGTTCTGCAGCAGCACTAGAGGAATCTCACACCACCTGTCAGTTCTGCAGCAACAGCACTAGAGGCGTCTCACACCACTTGTCAGTTCTGCAGCAGCACCACAAAGGCGTCTCAGGACTGACATGTGGTGACCTGTCAGTTTAGCATCAGCACTAGAGGCGTCTCACACCACTTGTCAGTTCTGCAGCAGCACTACAGACGAGTCTCACACCACCTGTCAGTTCAGCAGCAGCACCACAGAGGCGTCTCAGGACTGACAGGTGGTGACCTGTCAGTTTTGCAACAGCACTAGAGGCATCTCACACCACCAGTCAGTTTAGCAACAGCACTGGAGGCGTCTCACACCACCCGTCAGTTATGCAGCACCACAGAGGCGTCTCATGCCACCCGCGGCTCCAAACTAGTGTTTAATGGCTTCGGGAGCGCCGAAGTCAGGAAACTAAACTCCGAACTAATTTTGTATCTGCCAATAGTGACAGTTCTTGGCGTTAAGGGCGAGCAGATGAAGAATGGTAGCGAGAGGTGCGACCGTACCTCACCCCGAATTAAGGCCCAGGTAACACCCTTCTGCTCTCCATTCGTTGACTTTGTCGCCTTTTTGGCGACCTCGTAGCCATTCGTTCTGCCACTTTTGGAACTTTCGCAAAATGTTTGAATTTTTCGCCACATGCTCCTCAATGAGGCTCCAAGTTTCGTATTTACGTACGTCTTACAACCACTTCCTGACGTGAAGTTTGCCGGCGAGCATGCCCAGATATCATGGTACCTCCTCCACAGAAAAGTGAGCAAAACATCCATGTTCTGGACTCTTGTCATCCAGACGCATTATGCTCCCCAGAAGATTATTATCTCCTTTTCCAAACTGGAAGGTAAACGCTACTTGACAAAGGACTGATGCGAACCCATTGTTCACGCGAAAACAAATACAACGCAGGCTATGGTGAAAATACAGGCGTATATTCTCTTGCTTTCATGCGTGACGTGACACTGCATAGTCCCATGGAAGTAGTCACCCACAGCCATAGTCGCTGCATAGTCGCTATCATGCTTAGATCAAGCTTTGACTGACCTTTGATCCTGGCTGAAGTCAAGCTGGCGCCGCGTCGCAGCCGCGGGCGGTCTTCGGCGTCCGACGAGCCACCGCTGCCGGCCGTGCCCTGGCGCGACCCTGTGCCAGGTCACACGAGGTCAACAGAGGTCACACGGGCCACCGCTGCCGGTCTGCCCCTGTACCAGGTCACACGAGGTCACACGGGCCACAGCTTCCGGCCGTACACTATCAGGTCACACGAGGTCAATGAAGGTCACACGGGTCACCGTTGCCGGTCTGCCCCTGTACCAGGTCACACGAGGTAAAAAGAGGTCACATGGGTCACCGCTGCCGGTCGGCCCCTGTACCAGGTCACACGAGGTCACACGGGCCACCGCTTCCGGCCGTACACTGTATCAGGTCACACGAGGTCAATGAAGGTCACACGGGTCACCGTTGCCGGCCGGACCCTGTACCAGGTCACATGAGGTCACACGGGTCACCGCTGTCGGCCGGCTCCTGTACCAGATCACGTGAGGTCGATGGAGGTTACACAAGTCACTGCTACCGGCCATATCCTGGAGCGACCTTGCATCACATCAAACAAGGTCAAGGAAGTTGAAGATATTTCTAAGTAGTTCAGGAGGTAAAATATGTTGAACTGTCTCCAAAGTGGGTCGGGGGAATCAACGACCACACCATCAGCCATGGAGCACCTTACGCTAAACCATCACGTCACGCTGTACCGTCACGTCACGCTGTACCGTCACGTCACGCTGTACCGTCACGTCACGTCACGCTGTACTGTCACGTCACGTCACGCTGTACTGTCACGTCACGTCACGCTGTACCGTCACGTCACGCTGTACCGTCACGTCACGCTGTACTGTCACGTCACGCTGTACTGTCACGTCACGTCACGCTGTACTGTCACGTCACGTCACGCTGTACTGTCACGTCACGTCACGCTGTACCGTCACGTCACGTCACGCTGTACCGTCACGTCACGCTGTACCGTCACGTCACGCTGTACCGTCACGTCACGCTGTACCGTCACGTCACGCTGTACCGTCACGTCACGCTGTACCGTCACGTCACGTCACGCTGTACCGTCACGTCACGCTGTACTGTCACGTCACGCTGTACCGTCACGTCACGCTGTACTGTCACGTCACGTCACGCTGTACCGTCACGTCACGCTGTACCGTCACGTCACGCTGTACTGTCACGTCACGCTGTACCGTCACGTCACGCTGTACTGTCACGTCACGCTGTACCGTCACGTCACGTCACGCTGTACCGTCACGTCACGCTGTACCGTCACGTCACGCTGTACTGTCACGTCACGCTGTACCGTCACGTCACGCTGTACTGTCACGTCACGTCACGCTGTACCGTCACGTCACGTCACGCTGTACTGTCACGTCACGCTGTACCGTCACGTCACGCTGTACTGTCACGTCACGCTGTACCGTCACGTCACGCTGTACCGTCACGTCACGCTGTACCGTCACGTCACGCTGTACCGTCACGTCACGCTGTACTGTCACGTCACGCTGTACTGTCACGTCACGCTGTACTGTCACGTCACGCTGTACCGTCACGTCACGCTGTACTGTCACGTCACGCTGTACCGTCACGTCACGCTGTACTGTCACGTCACGCTGTACCGTCACGTCACGTCATGCTGCACCGTCACGCACAGTTTCTTGTATACATGAGAACCTCGACGATGCGTGTATACAAATGAGGCTGACATTAATGCGAACATAACATAATCAGCGAAGTAGCATATCAAAAACGACGTCAACTAGACACTCGAGGACACTAGACTACATCGATTAAACAGGCTGGACAAAATTAAGTCCAGCTACTTGTGGCTAAAATTTCTTATCCCCATTTACCCTACATTAAATGTTTAATCACCGGTAGCTTCATACCTAACGATATTACTTTCTGAAGTAGTAACGGGCAAAAGGCAGATGTTAACGAATGATCTGAACTTCCCTCACTCACTCCTCACTCACCCACTCACAAGCTGTCTGGCGCCACAGACGGGGTTCAAATTGGTTCAACAGCCCGCACGCCGAATATACCGATTTTACACCATAACTACACCAAATATACCGCATAGACACATCATAAATATGTGTATCATAGTGAGCACATCATAGCGGGGGATAGCGAAATATAATGTACTTCGACTCAACGGGTGTAGCAATGGACAAGGGCAGTGAGATCACCACGAAGTCAAACGGGGCACCAGTGCTCAACACGGTGTGTGGCGGTTGCCAAGCAGATGTGACAGGTGTCATCAAACGGCGCGTGCGGTCAACAGGACCAAGTCCAACGGTACGCAAACACTGGCCACCGGCGCCCTGACTGTGAGACCGGGAG
Organism: Ashinkailepas kermadecensis; assembly: GCA_034440615.1. Lineage (NCBI taxonomy): Eukaryota > Metazoa > Arthropoda > Thecostraca > Neolepadidae > Ashinkailepas > Ashinkailepas kermadecensis. The sequence continues at coordinate 200,678 of JAOTOM010004381.1, read as the reverse complement.
ATGAGTTCAGTTGCGCGGCGAGCTCGGCCCGGAAGCAGCCAGAGCCGACCTGGCCGGGCGGGCCGCAGGCGGCGCGGCGTACCTTCGCACTTGGAGGCGGTGAGGACGATGTGCTCGAGTCGCTGTCGCAGCGAACTGACCTCGTCGGCCCGCAGCCGGCGCTCCGCCCGCAGGTAGGTACCCAGCTGTCGACACAGCGTCGACAGCTCGGCCTCGCGCTGGCGAACGGCACGGCAAGCGGCGTCAGTGCAGCAGTGCGGCCGAGCGTCAGGTCAGGTCAGCGGGTCAGGTCAGCGGTGCAGCGGAGCGTCAGGGCAGGTCGGCGGGTCAGCAGAGCTTCAGGTCGGTAGGTCATCAGGTTAGATCAGCAGTTGCAGCGGAGCATCAGGTCGGGTCAGCGGGTCAGGTCAGCAGTGCAGCGGAGCACCAGGTCGGGTCGGCGGGTCAGCAGGTCAACGGAGCTTCGGGTCAGCAGGTCAGCAGGTCAGTGGAGCTTCGGGTCAGCAGGACAACAGGTAAGGTAAGAAGGCCAGCGGAGCTTCGGGTGAGCAAGTTAGCAGGTCAACGAAGCATCGGATCAGCTGGTCAGCGTGACGTGACGTGACGTCACCGGACGCATGACGTCACGTCGCCACCACGCCTGCGTCACCTACCAAGGCCAGGTCAGGTCTATGGCGATGGGCTAACCATCTGGTATGTGTGGTAGGAACCGTGCGGTGCTGGGGCGCTACTCAGCTATCCCCTTTCTTCACCTAAACGACAAAATTAAACGTCAAGCCCGCAACATTAATCGCGCCGCTTTGGCCACCGAAACGGCTCCAAGTGGGGTCTGCGCTGTCCTCGTACCCAGCCGACATTCTCGCCGCCGACGGCTCCTCGCACGCATGGCTCCGCGCAACAGATTCTTTGTGGAGGTCATGACCCCTGGACAGGGGGATGGAGGTGGCGATGTGATCGGGAGAACTTGGCGCGGTGACCTGGCTACGTTACTGAAGTCCTGGCTGTGTGTCGGCGTCACTCCACACGTGTTGCGACGAATGGAACGAGTCTGCTTTCGGACAGTATCAGGAAAGGCGCCTGTCTTGAACGAAACAGTACGTAAATTGTCCCATTTATGGTAGAAAATACGCCGAAGACAGCCAAACGACGTGGCAGTTATTCACGTTCTATCAGACCGTGGTGAAGGTCCACAATACTAGCAATAGTAACGAATATGGTGCAAATTTTATGTTTTACGGTGCATTATATCTCTAACATACTCTACATATACAGGCTGCCTATAAATGCAATTGCATGGCATATGGCATCCAAACCGATTTAGCTGTGACGATTCCAATGAAAAATTTTGTTCCAGTCTGTAAAGTACGGCAAACTCCATCAGATTGATGTGAACGCAGGTTCTCGGGAAACATACCACATTGATGTGGATTTTACAGCCAGGACTTATAATCGGAACGCAAGGATCAGGTAAGTACCATGAACTACATGCGGACGTGAAAAACCCAACACTAGAAGTTCGCAAATCGGCAATAAATTGAAATGCTCAGCTTCCAACCTTGACGTATTCACGTAAGGTTCAGAATAACTAAATTTCCTTGGTGACAATGTTTGTATGTCATTCCTGCAACACCCCGAGTATTTACCACATCTATATTTGCTTCTTGATATACACGTTAGTTGTGTCGTCACCCCTCAGTGCATTTGGAAATATGGAACATTATGGAGCGTGCAATATGGAGATTATGGGAATGCAGCAGCTTTTTCGATCGCTTTGTTCTTATTTGTTCCTATCATCAATAAACATATCGTTGGGGTAATTTACTAAAATTGTAACCCAATTTCATTGCAAATCTAGTACTTCACCATAATGCTACGCTGCAAATTACTCCTCCGCCAATATTTGTAGGCGGTTGTAAGAGGCTGACTTATCCGTATGTAGCATTACTAATGGACGCTCTGGAAGGGCAGGGCCCTATGTTGTGTCTGCATGCAAGGGTGGAGACCGCAAAAGAAGATTTGGTCCAAAATGTAAGTGGAAATTTAAGATCATTCATGTTACGTACTCAAGTTTAAATAACATAATTAAGCTCCTGAAACGATTTCGCGAAATTGCGATCGAGGAGCCAGGTGAGTGAGGCTGACCAAGGAGCTGGTAGGGCCAGATCCAGGAGCAGGTCTGGAGCAGCAGCAAGCACCGGTAGCTACGGACTGGGGACGGGGCTGGCCGGACCAGGACCAGTGTCGGCGGACTGGAGGAGGAGCTGGCCGGACCAGGACCAGTGACAGCGGACTGGGGACGGGGCTGGGCTGGCCGGACCAGGACCAGTGTCGGCGGACTGGGGGCAGACCAGGACCAGGACCAGTAGCGGTGGACTGGGACAGGGCTGGACCAGGACCAGGACCAGGACCAGTAGCGGCGGACTGGGGGCGGGGCTGGACCTGGACCTGGACCAGGACCAGGACCAGGACCAGGCGTCGGCGGCAGTCGTCAGTCCCGACACACTACAAGCCTCGCTCCAGCGGCCGCCATCTGGCGCCAAGCAGCGTCGCCACCACTGGGGCGGCGCGAAGCGCAGAAGCGGAGGAAATCGGCGACTTACCGTGGCGTCCGCTGCCCCCCCTCCCTTCCGAGAAAGGTTTCTCAGCACCGCGCCAGACACAAGGGCAGTGGAAGAGAGCGAGACCAAAGGCGTCCACCTCTCCATCCCACACTCCCATTAGAATACATCAGATCAAAATATATATACATCAGATATAAAAGCTTGCAATAGGTCCCAATCTCAGTGACGAAAGCTAGACTTGAAACGTACAAGGTGTCTCTGTACGCACATTCCACGTCCAATTCCCTTCGAGGGATAGGGGCGGTTCTGTGCCTCAGACACACCTGGCACATCCCGGGGAACTCCATTTCCAGTTCATTCCCACTCGACACGCTTCCAAAACAACACTTCTCCGCAGTGTGCGCGGTATGCATTCGCCCCCACGAGCAGGGGTTCGTCAAAGCAATCAGCCAGCGAAATTACATCTCATGCCTGTATAGAAATTACCGCCTAGTCACACGACCAAATCGATATTGATCCTCGGGTATATGAAGCGACATTGACCGAATGCCAACTATGAGCTCGCTCAGCTGCCTGAACGGCAACATTGAAACAGAGTTCCGAAACCGAACTGAGCATCCGCCTGGGCTGCAAACAACTGGCCGCCTTTTATTACCTACACCGCACATACACTAAAACACTGCCTTGAGATAAATGAAAGAGAAGCATGCTGAATCTTCCGTAAGATGATCAATAAAGTGAAGTAGAGGTGCAAAATTTTCCTCCGCCCCAGCATATCTCAAGTTCATTTGATAGCGAGATATACTACACTACAGCATACCGGTTTATTTCTTCTCGTAAACGACAATCGCCAAGGAAAGCACTATTTTACGCTTCATATCAGACAATTGTATCATATATGCAGACCTGGTTGATAACTTATGTCTACACCTCATGCAGGGCTCCCACCTTCCTGAACGGCTGCACTCGAGAATTATCGCTGTTGTCTTGAGTGGCCTTCAGCTCCTGAATGAGCCGCTGTACTCTCGTCCCCGCTGCCTACCTTCCATGTGGTCTCTAGCTCCTGAGTGAGCCCACTGTACCCTCGCCCCCGCTGCCTACTTCTGCGTGGTCTCCACCTCCTGGATGAGTTCCTGTACCCCCGCCCTCTACCTTCGGCGTGGTATCCAGCTTCTAGATGAGCCCTGTACCACCGCCCCTACCTTCTGCGTGGTCTCCAGCTCCTGAGTGATACCCTATACCCCTCCAGCGCTGCCTACCTTCTGCGTGGTCTCCAGCTCCTGAGTGAGATCCTGCATCCCCGCCCAGCTCTCTACCTTCTGCGAGGTTTTCAGCTCCTGAGTAAGTCCCTGTACCCCCGCCCCCGCTGCCCACCTTCTGCGTGGTCTCCAGCTCCTGAGCGAGTCTCTGCGCCTCCTCACGACTGTGAGCCAGCTGATTCTCGGCCAGCGCCAGCTGATGGCCAGCTGACTGCGGCTGATCAGGTGACTCGGACAGGCCTGAGATGTTGGCGGACAGCTGAGCGCGCAGCTGTTTGTTCCTGCCGACGGACAACACTGGTGTGCACTGCTGGACCACAGCCAGACAACTAGGGAACAACACGTCACACAACCGGACAACCATACAGCAGACAACCAGACAACTAGGGAACAACACGTCACACAACCAGACAACCATACAGCAATTAACCAGACAACTAGGGAACAATACGTCACACAACCAGACAACCATACAGCAGATAACCAGACAACTAGGGAACAATACGTCACACAACCGGACAGCCATACAGCAGATAACCAGACAACTAGGGAACAATACGTCACACAACCATACAGCAGACAACCAGACAACTAGGGAACAACACGTCACACAAACGGACAACCATACAGCAGATAACCAGACAACTAGGGAACAATACGTCACACAACCATACAGCAGACAACCAGACAACTAGGGAACAACACGTCACACAAACGGACAACCATACAGCAGATAACCAGACAACTAGGGAACAACACGTCACACAACCAGACAACCATACAGCAGATAACCAGACAACTAGGGAACAATACGTCACACAACCGGACAGCCATACAGCAGATAACCAGACAACTAGGGAACAATACGTCACACAACCGAACAACCATACAACTAGGGAACAACACGTCACACAACCATACAGCAGACAACCAGACAACTAGGGAACAACACGTCACACAGCCAGACAACCATACAGCCGATAACCAGACAACTAGGGAACAACACGTCACACAACCATACAGTAGACAACCAGACAACTAGGGAACAACACGTCACACAATCATATAGCAGACAACCAGACAACTAGGGAACAATACGTCACACAATCATATAGCAGACAACCAGACAACTAAGGAACAACACGTCACACAACCGGAAAACCATACAGCAGATAACCAGACAACTAGGGAACAATACGTCACAAAACCGGACAACCATACAGCAGATAACCAGACAACTAGGGAACAACACGTCACACAACCATACAGCAGACAACCAGACAACTAGGGAACAACACGTCACACAATCATATAGCAGACAACCAGACAACTAGGGAACAATACGTCACACAACCATACAGCAGACAACCAGACAACTAGGGAACAACACGTCACACAACTGGACAACCATACACAATTCAACCGGAAAGCTACACACCAACCATACACCACATAATCCAGTAACCATACAGCTGGACAACCATACACTAAGCCAGCCAGGCATCATACGCCACACGACAGGACAACCAGACATCCACGCACCAGGAAACCACACCAGATAAACTGCAACCAGACACTGGCGGAGCTCTGGACAAATCATTGGGGGGAGGGGTTTGAATGTCAACCTACCTACACCACATCAGCAGACAGATCAATCACTCGCCGTGGCGGGGGTGACGGCGTATCATCCCCCGTCTCCCACAGTGTTCCGAAAACTAAAAACGCTACAGAAAAAACAGCCAACATTGGCCAAGCCTGGAAAGTATCCAAAGAATGTATCTAAAGTTGCTGACCTGGGTCATGATTAGGTCATCACATCATCACAGACACTAAGTCTGTGATGTCATCACATCATTAGGTCATCACAGACACTAAGTCTGTGATGTCATCACATCATTAGGTCATCACAGACACTAAGTTTATACGCTTGATGCGCACATGCTTAGGTTCGCCATGTTCGTCGCCGGCAAATGTGTCCAATACATGTGGTATGTACGATCGCTCGAATGCACGTACGAAATATGTGAGGGTCGGTGAGTGTATCTCCATGTCAAGTTTGCAAAGACTTCAATTTGGTTTCTCATTCCCCATATGTCTCTGAATGACAAATAATCAGTTGGAAACGAGCAATCGGAGTAGTCGGAGTCGGACACGAATAATCAGCCGGTAAACAGCTGAGGCTCGCGCTCGGCGCCACTACCCACCTCGTGTCCAGCTGGAAGACGCGCTGGTTGGCCGCCTGCAGACTGCGGTTCTGCATGTCCACCTTTTGCTCCAGTGACGCCGTTTCCAGACACTTGATGCTGTACTGCTCACTCAGCGACAGAATCTCGCCCTTGATGTCGCCCATCTCGGCCCTGGCCGGGCAGTCAGGTCAGCACGGCCTCACAGCACCCTGACCTCTGACCACCGCCAGTGCCGCTCACAGTAGCCCAACCGACTCACAACACAGCAAGCCCCACGCTGAGAAGCGCTTGAGGCTCGTAAGATCACCAGTTACTCTGCCAGGCTGACCGGCGGGCTTACCGTCCGCTACGCATACTGGTAGTAGTGCAGTAGTACACTACTAGTTGTAGTAATACAGTATACTACTAGTTGTAGTAATACAGCATATTACTAGCTGTAGTAATATAGTATACTACTAGTTGTAGTAATACAGTATATTACTAGTTGTAGTAATATAGTATACTACTAGTTGTAGTAATACAGTATACTACGCCCACTCGCTTAGTTCTCGCTATCGCATCGTTCAGTGCGGAGTCTACCATTCTCATAGAGGCAGGCCACAGACTCTCGACCGCTTCGCAGCCGCGCCGGTCGACACTGCGTCTGTCCCAGGTGGGCGGCACCTCATCAATAGGCTGGTGTTGACGGACAGAAGGCAGAAGTCGCCACAGTTAACTCGCTACACTATCACTGAAGGCCACAGACAACCATCTACGCTATCAGTAAAGGCCACAGACAACCATCTGCACTATCAGTGAAGGCCACAGACAACCATCTACACCATCAGTGAAGGCCGCAGACAACTATCTACATTATCAGTGAAGGCCGCAGACAACTCGCTACACTATCACTGAAGGTCGCATTCAACCCGTTACACTATCAGTGAAGGCCGCAGACAACTCGCTACACTATCACTGAAGGCCGCATTCAAACTACCTATATGTTCCACGTCCATGCAGTCAATACCTATCTTCTCCACCTATACATAGTCTATATATATATATATATATATATATATATATATATATATATATATATATATATATATATATATACGTGTGTGTGTGAGTGCATACCGACCTATTGAATTACGAGTGGATGCCTTAGTTGATTCGCTAAAATCGATTGCATGTGGTTTGCTTCCTCATGGCCCGAGGTGACCGTGCGAGTATCTTTCAGTGTGAGCTGGCCTTACACATGCTCCTTCTGAAGCTTGCCAACGTCGAGGCCCGGCTGCATGTTCTTGATGAACTCATCCTTGAACTTGCAGATTTCGCGCTGTACCTCAGTCTCGTGTGCCTTCCTCAGAGCATCCAGAGCAGCCAGGGTGGCCTGCAGGCAACAGAAACGTTACCAGGACAGCCAAGGTGACCTGCAGGTCACATAAAGGTCACCAAAGCAGTCAGAGAAGCAAGGGTGACCTGCAGGTCACAGAAAGGTCACCAGAGTAACCAGGGTGGCCTGTTGGTTATATACAGGTCACCAGAGCAGCCAGGGTGGCCTACAGATCACATAAAGGTCATTAGAGCAGCCAGGATGGCCTGCAGGTCACATAAAGGTCACCAGAGCAGCCAGCGTCGCCTGCAGGTCACAGACAGGTCACTAGAGCAGCTAAGGTCGCCTGCCGGTCACATAAAGGTCACCAGAGCAGCCAGGGTAGACCACAAACCACAGATACGTCACCGGGTGCATCGCTTTATATACTGTTGGTAGTGTCCAAGCACTACAATTACGTTTAGCACTCTTAGATGAGCAGTCTCCGAGGTAAAACGATGAGCTCCAATGTAGCGGTGTGACCGGGCGCGTGTACGTGCGTGTCATTCTCCGACTGATGCCCACTGAGTGGGAGCGGAAATGACGCTCCGTATTTCCGTGCGCACCGGGCCTCCAATATGCCTCCCTGCAGCTTGGTCCCACCCAAAGCTGCTGAACATGGTGCCTGTGACTGACATAGTGCCTGTGACTGACATGGCGCCTGTGACTGACATGGTGTCTGTGACTGATATGGCGCCTATGACTGACGTAGTGCCTGTGACTGACATGGCGCCTGTGACTGACATGGTACCTGTGACTGACATGGTGCCTGTGACTGACATGCGCCTGTGCCTGACATGGTACCTGTGGCGGACATGGTACCTGCATCTGCCATGGTGCCTGTGTCTGACATGGTGCCTGTGACTGACATGGCGCCTGCGACTGACATGGCTCCTGTGACTGATATGGCGCCTGTGACTGGCATGGTGCCTGTGACTGACATGGTGCCTGTGACTGACATGGCGCCTGTGACTGACATGGCGCCTGTGACTGATATGGCACCTGTGACTGACATGGCGCCTGTGACTGACATGACGCCTACAACCGAGATGCTCTAACCTGGGAAGTCCGACATGCCAGCAAACTGCAGGCTGTATTCCTTGCTACACGCATCCGCCACGGGAAGGAAATCCAGCCATGCAAGCCCAAACACAATAATCTGATATACCGGCAGTATTTTTGCAGGTACTCCAGCACGCATGTCTCGTTACTTGGGGAATTCATGGTGGCATTATATCTCATTGATTTTCCCAGTATTTGTCAAGTGAAGTCGTAGGCTGAAATGAGCAACACAAAAACATACTGCTAAGGTGGCGATGCTCAAATTATATGACGGACCACACAAAGCATGCGGTGCACTATTAACCGATGCCAGCTTACGCAGAGCAGACGTGTAAACCACCCTCTCCCACCTGGACCTCGTCTGGGTCTGTGCAATGTTTCGCAGCCTCACCCGAACCTCCTCGGTCAGTCCCTGCTGATTATCAGCCTAACTCGGACCTCCTCGGTCAGTGTCTGCTGATTATCAGCCTCACTCGGACCTCCTCGGTCAGTGTCTGCTGATTATCAGCCTCACTCGGACCTCCTCGGTCAGTCCCTGCTGATTACCAGCCTCACTCGGACCTCCTCGGTCAGTGTCTGCTGATTATCAGCCTCACTCGGACCTCCTCGGTCAGTCCCTGCTGATTACCAGCCTCACTCGGACCTCCTCGGTCAGTGTCTGCTGATTATCAGCCTCACTCGGACCTCCTCGGTCAGTCCCTGCTGATTACCAGCCTCACTCGGACCTCCTCGGTCAGTGTCTGCTGATTATCAGCCTCACTCGGACCTCCTCGGTCAGTCCTGCTGATTATCAGCCTCACTCGGACCTCCTCGGTCAGTCCCTGCTGATTACCAGCCTCACTCGGACCTCCTCGGTCAGTGTCTGCTGATTATCAGCCTCACTCGGACCTCCTCGGTCAGTGTCTGCTGATTATCAGCCTCACTCGGACCTCCTCGGTCAGTCCCTGCTGATTATCAGCCTCACTCGAACCTCCTCGGTCAGTGTCTGCTGATTACCAGCCTCACTCGAACCTCCTCGGTCAGTGTCTGCTGATTATCAGCCTCACTCGGACCTCCTCGGTCAGTCCCTGCTGATTATCAGCCTCACTCGAACCTCCTCGGTCAGTGTCTGCTGATTACCAGCCTCACTCGAACCTCCTCGGTCAGTGTCTGCTGATTATCAGCCTCACTCGGACCTCCTCGGTCAGTCCCTGCTGATTATCAGCCTCACTCGGACCTCCTCGGTCAGTCCCTGCTGATTACCAGCCTCACTCGGACCTCCTCGGTCAGTGTCTGCTGATTATCAGCCTCACTCGAACCTCCTCGGTCAGTGTCTGCTGATTATCAGCCTCACTCGGACCTCCTCGGTCAGTCCCTGCTGATTATCAGCCCAACTCGGACCTCCTCGGTCAGTGTCTGCTGATTATCAGCCTCACTCGGACCTCCTCGGTCAGTCCCTGCTGATTACCAGCCTAACTCGGACCTCCTCGGTCAGTGTCTGCTGATTATCAGCCTCACTCGGACCTCCTCGGTCAGTCCCTGCTGATTACCAGCCTCACTCGGACCTCCTCGGTCAGTGTCTGCTGATTATCAGCCTCACTCGAACCTCCTCGGTCAGTGTCTGCTGATTATCAGCCTCACTCGGACCTCCTCGGTCAGTCCTGCTGATTATCAGCCTAACTCGGACCTCCTCGGTCAGTGTCTGCTGATTATCAGCCTCACTCGGACCTCCTCGGTCAGTCCCTGCTGATTACCAGCCTAACTCGGACCTCCTCGGTCAGTGTCTGCTGATTATCAGCCTCACTCGGACCTCCTCGGTCAGTCCCTGCTGATTACCAGCCTAACTCGGACCTCCTCGGTCAGTGTCTGCTGATTATCAGCCTCACTCGGACCTCCTCGGTCAGTGTCTGCTGATTACCAGCCTCACTCGGACCTCCTCGGTCAGTCCCTGCTGATTATCAGCCTCACTCGGACCTCCTCGGTCAGTGTCTGCTGATTATCAGCCTCACTCGGACCTCCTCGGTCAGTCCCTGCTGATTACCAGCCTCACTCGGACCTCCTCGGTCAGTGTCTGCTGATTATCAGCCTCACTCCGGACCTCCTCGGTCAGTCCTGCTGATTATCAGCCTCACTCGGACCTCCTCGGTCAGTCCCTGCTGATTACCAGCCTCACTCGGACCTCCTCGGTCAGTGTCTGCTGATTATCAGCCTCACTCGGACCTCCTCGGTCAGTCCCTGCTGATTATCAGCCTCACTCGAACCTCCTCGGCCAGTCCCTGCTGATGTGCATCTGATGTATCTGATGCTGTGTGCTGGTGTCGGTGCATGATGTGCTGCTGCAGTATGTGCGCCAGCATCACTGGGGTCCCCTATTGATGTGTCAGCCTCACCTGGGTCTTCTGTGTGCACCAGGCTCACCTAAGTCTCCCATGAGTCTCTCTTGGACGTTCCATCCTCCCCCGGGTCTCCCTTGGGTCTCTCGGCTTCATCTGAGCCTCCTATGAGCACCAGCCCCACCTTGGTCTCCCTTGGGTCTCTCGGCTTCACCTGAACCTCCTGTGAGCACCAGTCTCACCTGAATCTCCCTTGGGTCTCTCGGCTTCACCTGAGCCTCCTGCGAGCACCAGTCTCACCTGGGTCTCCTCGGCCAGGGCCTGCTGTTTCTCGGCCTCCAGTGAGCGCAGTTCGCGGCGATGTTTATCCCCCAGTTCGGCGATGATGCGTCGGTGCGAGTTCTCCATGGCAACCAGGCCCTTCTCACACAGCGCCTGGCGACGGCGAAACGACTACGTCAACATACAGACATCTGCCCGTGTAGACTCGCATATACACGGTGAACGACGCACAGAAATAGCACCCGCTATTATCATCAATACATGGGACAAAGCATCTAAGACAGGTAAGATATTCCCCAAAAAGAAAATTTATTGACGTCAAGAGGGAGATGCACAGGAAACGCACAACGACAAACGACAAACGACAAATGCGCAGGGAAACGAAAGACGACCAGGGGTGATGCATGCACTTACTGAGATTAAAGAGGATTTCAGATACTTTACAAGGGAAGGTAAAACCAATATGTTAGATACAGGATGCTCCTACAGCGGGTTACGCATGATAACTGTTGTAATCACAGCAACCAGCTCACCACCTCCTGCAGGGTACACACAGTAACCAGCTCACCACCTCCTGCAGGGTACACAGTAACCAGCTCACCACCTCCTGCAGGGTACACACAGTAACCAGCTCACCACCTCCTGCAGGGTACACACAGTAACCAGCTCACCACCCCCTGCAGGGTACACACAGTAACCAGCTCACCACCCCCTTCAGGGTACATACAGTAACCATTTGATCACCTCCGCAAAGGGTACACACAATAACCACCTCACCACCATTCCTGCGGGGTACACAGTAACCACTTCACCACCATCCCTGCAGGGCCCACACAGTAACCACTTCACCATCCCTGCGGGTGGTCGAGATGAGTTTACCGCTGGATAAGAGGTTCCACAGAGCATATTCATATGCTAACCAGTCATCAATAGAACACCCGCCAAATCTAAAGCGCAGCACAAGTGATTTCGCATTCTAACATCTCGGTATTCGTACCACGTCCCCAACGCCACGAGCTATTACCACCTTAACATCCACCGCGAACTGTTGGTGCTTTACCCGGCCCCACCATGACCTGCTGGTACTACCGCCCAGCCCATCATGAGCTGTTGGTACCCACGCCCAGCCCCACCATGAGCTGCTGGTATCCCCCCCCCGACCACCCCGGACCTCACCCCACGGTCCGGGCACCATTCTGAGCTGCTGGTACCCCCACTCAACCCTGCCGTAAACTGCTGGTACCGCCGCCCTGCCTCACCCTGAGCTGCTGGTACCCCCACTCAACCCTGCCGTGAACTGCTGGTACCGCCGCCCGGCCTCACCCTGAGCTGCTGGTACCCCCACCTCAACCCTGCCGTGAACTGCTGGTACCGCCGCCCGGCCTCACCCTGAGCTGCTGGTACCCCCACTCAACCCTGCCGTAAACTGCTGGTACCGCCGCCCGGCCTCACCCTGAGCTGCTCGATCTCGGCCTGGTATTTGCGGCGGATGCTCTCCTCGGCCAGCGCCTCCTCCTCGGGCCGCTGTCCGGAGGCGGCCGACTCGTACTGGTCGCGCAGGGTCGATATCTGCGCCTCGTACTCGGTCTCCAAACTCTCCAGTCGGCGCCGCAGCAGATGCACCTCGCTGGCCAGAGCCTCCTTCTCCCGCTCATACGTGGACGTCTGAGGGTCAGTTACCTCGCTTGTCAGTTTTCTTCTCCCGCCTCCCGCTCATATGTGGAAGTCTGAGGGTCAGTCACCTCGCTAGTCAGAGGCTCCATTCCACACTCACACGCGCACGTCTTAGTGCCACGATCACCAAGTCACACATACCAGTCCTGCACTCACAAACCATCCGGTCATCACATGCTGCCCATAAAAGAGAGATCAAAGCAGACCACATATGTTCCGGCACTGGGCCGTCTCTCACATGAGATTGTCTATGGGGAACATGATTATCGTAATTTAGATATTTCTTCTGTCCGTTGACTTCCCGTGCCACGTTTATCCACGTGAGCCGTACCGGCAGCAACGGCTCGTGCACAACACAGGGGTTCCACATTGTCTGACAATTACCTTCCGGCAATACTGTCCGATAGGTGCCAGAATATCGCCGCGGGCCGTCACCAGTGTGGCGCTGTAACGTACCACTTTGTTGACCTCCGAGGTCATCTCGCGCCGCAGTTGCTCCAGCTCAGAGTCCTGCACCTTCCGCAGTGCCTTCAGCTCTGACGTGTGCTCCGACGAGATCCTGGACGCAGGAATTACCCACCCACTCAGCCACGGCCCGGGGAATCAGCCACAGCCAGGGTAATCAGCCACGGCCCGGGTAATCAGCCGCAGCCATGGTCACCCGCCACGACCCGAGGAATCAGCCACTGCCAGGGTAATCAGCCACGATCCGTGTCAAAATCAGCCAGAGCCCGGGTAATCAGCCACAGTCCGGGTAATCAGCTACAACCCGGGTAATCAGCTACGGCCCGGGTAATCAGCCACAGTCCGGGTAATCAGCAACGCCCGATCAATCAGTGACGCTTCGCAAAGTGAACAGTCACTGCTTGAACCGTGTGTGTGCCGCGATATGGCCGCCTGCAGCTGTGGTTGGTGGGTAGGACGGCGCGGTACTGATGTGTAGCTGTGGTTGGTGGGTGGGACGGTGCGGTACTGATGTGTAGCTGTGGTTGGTGGGTGGGACGGCGCGGTACTGATGTGTAGCTGTGGTTGGTGGGTGGGACGGTGCGGTACTGATGTGTAGCTGTAGTTGGTGGGTGGGACGGTGCGGTACTGATGTGTAGCTGTGGTTGGTGGGTGGGACGGCGCGGTACTGATGTGTAGCTGTGGTTGGTGGGTGGGACGGTGCGGTACTGATGTGTAGCTGTGGTTGGTGGGTGGGACGGCGCGGTACTGATGTGTAGCTGTGGTTGGTAGGTGGGACGGCGCGGTACTGATGTGTAGCTGTGGTTGGTGGGTGGGACGGCGCGGTACTGATGTGTAGCTGTGGTTGGTGGGTGGGACGGCGCGGTACTGATGTGTAGCTGTGGTTGGTGGGTGGGCCGGCGCGGTACTGATGTGTAGCTGTGGTTGGTGGGTAGGACGGAGCGGTACTGATGTGTAGCTGTGGTTGGTGGGTGGGACGGCGCGGTACTGATGTGTAGCTGTGGTTGGTGGGTGGGACGGTGCGGTACTGATGTGTAGCTGTGGTTGGTGGGTGGGACGGCGCGGTACTGATGTGTAGCTGTGGTTGGTAGGTGGGACGGTGCGGTATTGATGTGTAGCTGTGGTTGGTAGGTGGGACGGCGCGGTACTGATGTGTAGCTGTGGTTGGTGGGTGGGCCGGTGCGGTACTGATGTGTAGCTGTGGTTGGTAGGTGGGACGGCGCGGTACTGATGTGTAGCTGTAGTTGGTGGGTAGGACGGCGCGGTACTGATGTATAGCTGTGGTTGGTAGGTGGGACGGCGCGGTACTGATGTGTAGCTGTGGTTGGTGGGTAGGACGGCGCGGTACTGATGTATAGCTGTGGTTGGTAGGTGGGACGGCGCGGTACTGATGTGTAGCTGTGGTTGGTGGGTAGGACGGCGCGGTACTGATGTATAGCTGTGGTTGGTAGGTGGGACGGCGCGGTATTGATGTGTAGCTGTCGTTGGTGGGTAGGACGGCGCGGTACTGATGTATAGCTGTGGTTGGTAGGTGGGACGGCGCGGTATTGATGTGTAGCTGTGGTTGGTGGGTGGGCCGGTGCGGTACTGATGTGTAGCTGTGGTTGGTAGGTGGGACGGCGCGGTACTGATGTGTAGCTGTGGTTGGTGGGTAGGACGGCGCGGTACTGATGTATAGCTGTGGTTGGTAGGTGGGACGGCGCGGTACTGATGTGTAGCTGTGGTTGGTAGGTGGGACGGCGCGGTACTGATGTGTAGCTGTGGTTGGTGGGTGGGGCGGCGCGGTACTGATGTGTAGCTGTGGTTGGTGGGTGGGACGGCGCGGTACTGATGTGTAGCTGTGGTTGGTGGGTAGGACGGCGCGGTACTGATGTATAGCTGTGGTTGGTAGGTGGGACGGCGCGGTACTGATGTGTAGCTGTGGTTGGTGGGTAGGACGGCGCGGTACTGATGTATAGCTGTGGTTGGTAGGTGGGACGGCGCGGTATTGATGTGTAGCTGTGGTTGGTGGGTGGGACGGCGCGGTACTGATGTATAGCTGTGGTTGGTAGGTGGGACGGCGCGGTACTGATGTGTAGCTGTGGTTGGTGGGTAGGACGGCGCGGTACTGATGTATAGCTGTGGTTGGTAGGTGGGACGGCGCGGTACTGATGTGTAGCTGTGGTTGGTAGGTGGGACGGCGCGGTACTGATGTGTAGCTGTGGTTGGTGGGTGGGACGGCGCGGTACTGATGTGTAGCTGTGGTTGGTGGGTAGGACGGCGCGGTACTGATGTATAGCTGTGGTTGGTAGGTGGGACGGCGCGGTACTGATGTGTAGCTGTGGTTGGTGGGTAGGACGGCGCGGTACTGATGTATAGCTGTGGTTGGTAGGTGGGACGGCGCGGTATTGATGTGTAGCTGTGGTTGGTGGGTGGGACGGCGCGGTACTGATGTGTAGCTGTGGTTGGTGGGTGGGACGGCGCGGTATTGATGTGTAGCTGTGGTTGGTGGGTGGGACGGTGCGGTACTGATGTGTAGCTGTGGTTGGTGGGTGGGACGGCGCGGTACTGATGTGTAGCTGTGGTTGATGGGTGGGACGGCGCGGTACTGATGTGTAGCTGTGGTTGATGGGTGGGACGGCGCGGTACTGATGTGTAGCTGTGGTTGGTAGGTGGGACGGTGCGGTATTGATGTGTAGCTGTGGTTGGTAGGTGGGACGGCGCGGTACTGATGTGTAGCTGTGGTTGGTGGGTGGGCCGGTGCGGTACTGATGTGTAGCTGTGGTTGGTAGGTGGGACGGCGCGGTACTGATGTGTAGCTGTGGTTGGTGGGTAGGACGGCGCGGTACTGATGTATAGCTGTGGTTGGTAGGTGGGACGGCGCGGTACTGATGTGTAGCTGTGGTTGGTGGGTAGGACGGCGCGGTACTGATGTGTAGCTGTGGTTGGTAGGTGGGACGGCGCGGTACTGATGTGTAGCTGTGGTTGGTAGGTGGGACGGCGCGGTACTGATGTGTAGCTGTGGTTGGTGGGTGGGACGGCGCGGTACTGATGTGTAGCTGTGGTTGGTGGGTGGGACGGCGCGGTACTGATGTGTAGCTGTGGTTGGTGGGTGGGCCGGCGCGGTACTGATGTGTAGCTGTGGTTGGTGGGTAGGACGGAGCGGTACTGATGTGTAGCTGTGGTTGGTGGGTGGGACGGCGCGGTACTGATGTGTAGCTGTGGTTGGTGGGTGGGACGGCGCGGTACTGATGTATAGCTGTGGTTGGTGGGTGGGACGGTGCGGTATTGATGTGTAGCTGTGGTTGGTGGGTGGGACGGCGCGGTACTGATGTATAGCTGTGGTTGGTGGGTGGGACGGCGCGGTACTGATGTGTAGCTGTGGTTGGTGGGTGGGACGGCGCGGTACTGATGTATAGCTGTGGTTGGTAGGTGGGACGGCGCGGTACTGATGTGTAGCTGTGGTTGGTGGGTGGGACGGCGCGGTACTGATGTGTAGCTGTGGTTGGTGGGTGGGCCGGTGCGGTACTGATGTGTAGCTGTGGTTGGTAGGTGGGACGGCGCGGTACTGATGTGTAGCTGTGGTTGGTGGGTAGGACGGCGCGGTACTGATGTATAGCTGTGGTTGGTAGGTGGGACGGCGCGGTACTGATGTGTAGCTGTGGTTGGTGGGTAGGACGGCGCGGTACTGATGTGTAGCTGTGGTTGGTAGGTGGGACGGCGCGGTACTGATGTGTAGCTGTGGTTGGTAGGTGGGACGGCGCGGTACTGATGTGTAGCTGTGGTTGGTGGGTGGGACGGCGCGGTACTGATGTGTAGCTGTGGTTGGTGGGTGGGACGGCGCGGTACTGATGTGTAGCTGTGGTTGGTGGGTGGGCCGGCGCGGTACTGATGTGTAGCTGTGGTTGGTGGGTAGGACGGAGCGGTACTGATGTATAGCTGTGGTTGGTAGGTGGGACGGCGCGGTACTGATGTGTAGCTGTGGTTGGTGGGTGGGACGGTGCGGTACTGATGTGTAGCTGTGGTTGGTGGGTGGGACGGCGCGGTACTGATGTGTAGCTGTGGTTGGTGGGTGGGACGGTGCGGTACTGATGTGTAGCTGTGGTTGGTGGGTGGGCCGGCGCGGTACTGATGTGTAGCTGTGGTTGGTGGGTAGGACGGAGCGGTACTGATGTATAGCTGTGGTTGGTAGGTGGGACGGCGCGGTACTGATGTATAGCTGTGGTTGGTAGGTGGGACGGCGCGGTACTGATGTGTAGCTGTGGTTGGTGGGTGGGACGGTGCGGTACTGATGTGTAGCTGTGGTTGGTGGGTGGGACGGCGCGGTACTGATGTGTAGCTGTGGTTGGTGGGTGGGACGGCGCGGTACTGATGTATAGCTGTGGTTGGTGGGTGGGACGGTGCGGTATTGATGTGTAGCTGTGGTTGGTGGGTGGGACGGCGCGGTACTGATGTATAGCTGTGGTTGGTGGGTGGGCCGGTGCGGTACTGATGTGTAGCTGTGGTTGGTGGGTGGGACGGTGCGGTACTGATGTGTAGCTGTGGTTGGTGGGTGGGCCGGTGCGGTACTGATGTGTAGCTGTGGTTGGTGGGTGGGACGGCGCGGTACTGATGTGTAGCTGTGGTTGGTGGGTGGGACGGCGCGGTACTGATGTGTAGCTGTGGTTGGTGGGTGGGACGGCGCGGTACTGATGTGTAGCTGTGGTTGGTGGGTGGGACGGTGCGGTACTGATGTGTAGCTGTGGTTGGTGGGTGGGACGGTGCGGTATTGATGTGTAGCTGTAGTTGGTGGGTAGGACGGCGCGGTACTGATGTGTAGCTGTGGTTGGTGGGTGGGACGGTGCGGTACTGATGTGTAGCTGTGGTTGGTGGGTGGGCCGGTGCGGTACTGATGTGTAGCTGTGGTTGGTGGGTGGGACGGCGCGGTACTGATGTGTAGCTGTGGTTGGTGGGTGGGACGGTGCGGTACTGATGTGTAGCTGTGGTTGGTGGGTGGGACGGCGCGGTACTGATGTGTAGCTGTGGTTGGTGGGTAGGACGGTGCGGTACTGATGTGTAGCTGTGGTTGGTGGGTGGGACGGCGCGGTACTGATGTGTAGCTGTGGTTGGTGGGTGGGACGGCGCGGTACTGATGTGTAGCTGTGGTTGGTGGGTGGGACGGCGCGGCACTCACGTGTCAATCCTGGTGCGAAGCTCCTCACATCGATGGCATGGCTCGCCGTCAAATGGTGGCGCCGCCCCGTGGGCTTGCACTGAAGCTAGTTCCTGGCGCACCTCCCCCAGTGGCGCCGTCTGCAATGCAGTGGCGCCAGCTTACAATACAGTGGCGCCAGTTTACAATACAGTTGCGCCAGTTTACAATAGTGTCGCCGTCTGCAACACAGTGTCGCCGTCTGCGTGAACATGGCTCTGGGCCATAGCAGCTGGACCACGGGAGCACTGCGCCTTCCCGTAAATCACGGAGCTGAACTTTAATGCCATATACATCGTCGGTAAATGAACGACTTGAATGGGACTTGCGCATTCCATTAAATCGGGACGTTCGACTGCTCTTGCTGTGAACTGCGAGGATGGCATTATTATCTGCTCACGCCGCTACTCGTCGACAGCGACGTGGCTTTGTTCTCAAGTGAATCAGTTGTCTCGAAACATCCGGCAGTGGTCACGAGAAACATAGCCCACAGCAGGCTTTCTCAAAACGCTACTGCAGTTGGAAAACGACGGAAATGATGAGCCGGCTCGGGCTAGGGCTCGTGCTAGGGCTTGGGCTAGGGCTCGAGGGCGCCGACCGTCTGTGACGACTGGCCGAGTCCCCTGGCGGCTCGGTAAAAATGCATGTACATTTAATCCCAGTGTCTGAAATAGTTCAAGTATCGATAAGTTGTCGACGCCCATGCTTCTCACTCCTAAAGTTCGATGGGCATCGATTTCCTAGGCTTCTAAGCAATAGTTAGCCAGCTGAAGTTCATTCAACTGGCTGATTTTCATGGTGTGAATTCGGTCGGTCAGAGAGCACATTCCACGTTGCAATTTCAAGTGTACATTCACCTGCCCCACGTGACTGACCTAGCGATCAATGCTGTTGGCCTAATCCACATGACTGATCCAAATGCCACAGCTGTTGACCTGACCTACGAACTGACCTGGAGGCCAAGGCTGTCAGCCTGATCCACGTGAATCACCTACGGGCTACCGCCATCTACCTGCCCACGTGTGACTCACCTGAATGTCACAGCTGTTGACCATGTGCCTCACCTGAATGTCACAGCTGTTGACCATGTGTCTCACCTGAATGTCACAGCTGTTGACCATGTAACTCACCTGGATGTCACAGCTGTTGACCATGTGTCTCACCTGAATGTCACAGCTGTTGACCATGTGTCTCACCTGAATGTCACAGCTGTTGACCATGTGTCTCACCTGAATGTCACAGCTGTTGACCATGTGACTCACCTGGATGTCACAGCTGTTGACCATGTGTCTCACCTGAATGTCACAGCTGTTGACCATGTGACTCACCTGAATGTCACAGCTGTTGACCATGTGACTCACCTGGATGTCACAGCTGTTGACCATGCCGGTGATATCAGAGACGCGACGGCGCGACTTATCCACGGAGCGAGGCCTCACGCGCACCCGACGCAGAGACTCCACCTCCCTCTCCAGACTGCGTACCTGGCGACACAGCGGAGGGGTTCACACGCCGCGTATGCACCTCCAGACACCAGGGAGTACGGCGACAGTCAGTCACAGTCACAGTCACAGTCACAGTCACAGTCACAGTCACAGTCACAGTCACAGTCACAGTCACAGTCACAGTCAGTCACAGTCACAGTCAGTCACAGTCACAGTCACAGTCACAGTCACAGTCACAGTCACAGTCAGTCACAGTCACAGTCAAGTCACAGTCACAGTCAGTCACAGTCACAGTCACAGTCACAGTCACAGTCACAGTCACAGTCACAGTCACAGTCACAGTCACAGTCAGTCAGTCACAGTCACAGTCACAGTCACAGTCACAGTCACAGTCACAGTCACAGTCACAGTCACAGTCACAGTCACAGTCACAGTCACAGTCACAGTCACAGTCACAGTCACAGTCACAGTCAGTCACAGTCACAGTCACAGTCACAGTCACAGTCACAGTCAAGTCACAGTCACAGTCACAGTCAGTCACAGTCACAGTCAGTCACAGTCACTGTCACAGTCAGTCACAGTCACAGTCACAGTCACAGTCACAGTCACAGTCACAGTCACAGTCACAGTCACAGTCACAGTCACAGTCACAGTCACAGTCACAGTCACAGTCACAGTCAGTCACAGTCACAGTCACAGTCACAGTCAGTCACAGTCACAGTCACAGTCACAGTCACAGTCACAGTCACAGTCACAGTCACAGTCACAGTCACAGTCACAGTCACAGTCACAGTCAGTCACAGTCACAGTTACAGTTACAGTCACAGTCACAGTCACAGTCAGTCACAGTCACAGTCACAGTCAGTCACAGTCACAGTTACAGTCACAGTCACAGTCACAGTCACAGTCACAGTCACAGTCACAGTCACAGTCACAGTCACAGTCACAGTCACAGTCACAGTCAGTCACAGTCACAGTCACAGTTACAGTCACAGTCACAGTCACAGTCAGTCACAGTCACAGTCACAGTCACAGTCAGTCACAGTCACAGTCACAGTCACAGTCACAGTCACAGTCACAGTCAGTCACAGTCACAGTCACAGTCACAGTCACAGTCACACAGTCACAGTCACAGTCAGTCACAGTCACAGTCACAGTCACAGTCACAGTCACAGTCAGCCACAGTCACAGTCACAGTCACAGTCACAGTCACAGTCACAGTCACAGTCACAGTCACAGTCACAGTCACAGTCACACAGTCACAGTCACAGTCACAGTCACAGTCACAGTCACAGTCACACAGTCACAGTCACAGTCACAGTCACAGTCACAGTCACAGTCAGCCACAGTCACAGTCACAGTCACCGTGACGCGTCACAGCCAGGCACAGTACGACAGTCAAACCCATCACAGCACCGTGACGCGGGGTGCACAGCTTACTGATAAACGGACGGAACCAGATGCCACTCCACAAACAAACGTCCCGAGAAAGCATACCATCAAACCGATATAAACAGCTGTAAGTGGCAGTGGTGGTTATTGGTTTTTACGACGCGTTGACCGTTTGGAGTCGTATAACGTCGCTAATCTGGCACACCGATTGGTTGCCGGCAGAGCACGACATGAGCGTCTCGAACTCACAACCTTTCGGTTGGTAAACGGGCACTTTATCACCTGACTGCTGGCCCAAACAGTTGCAAGGTTGCAGCTTTTAAAAAGCTGAGTGCGGTAAAGTCGTGCGTTCTATTCACTTGAACATTCCATTATGAGCTGCGGCTCCAGAGAAAACACTAATGTAAAACTATTACACTTCACACCATCACCTAGGTAAAGGCAAGTGACAAATTCAAACAATACTTGCCAAATGGGTTGGTGGCGGCGAATTTAATAAAAACGGCCATAAGAAACTCCTCAGATTTGGAGAGCCGCGCTTTTACGAGCCGTTTCAGAACACTGTTTTGAAGTGGATGGACAGATTGATGGATACGCTTTTAAAGCAATGAATTTTCTCATTCAAAATCTACCTACGTCAACACATATGATGCCCCGACTAACAAGAATTCCCTTCCGAAAGTGCGCGACAGCACAGTTGCGCACTGCCGCTGCCGCTGTCTGTGTCAGCCGCTGCCTGTGTCAGCCGCTACCTGTGTCAGCCGCTACCTGTGTCAGCCGCTGCCTGTGTCAGCCGCTACCTGTGTCAGCCGCTGCCTGTGTCAGCCGCTGCCTGTGTCAGCCGCTACCTGTGTCAGCCGCTACCTGTGTCAGCCGCTACCTGTGTCAGCCGCTGCCTGTGTCAGCCGCTGCCTGTGTCAGCCGCTGCCTGTGTCAGCCGCTACCTGTGTCAGCCGCTACCTGTGTCAGCCGCTGCCTGTGTCAGCCGCGTCACCTGCAGACGGTGCTGGGCACGCTCCTGCTGCAGCTGGCTGTGTCAGCCGCTGCCTGTGTCAGCCGCTGCCTGTGTCAGCCGCTGCCTGTGTCAGCCGCTGGTGTGTCAGCCGCTGCCTGTGTCAGCCGCAGACTGTGCTGGCCACGCCTGCTGCAGCTGGCTGTGTCAGCCGCTGCCTGTGTCAGCCGCTGCCTGTGTCAGCCGCTGCCTGTGTCAGCCGCTGCCTATGTCAGCCGCTGGTGTGTCGCTGTGTCACCTGCTGTGGCCGCTCCTGCTGCAGCTGGCTGTGTCAGCCGCTGCCTGTGTCAGCCGCTGCCTGTGTCAGCCGCTGCCTGTGTCAGCCGCTGCCTGTGTCAGCCGCTGGTGTGTCAGCCGCTGGTGTGTCGCTGTGTCACCTGCAGACGGTGCTGGGCACGCTCCTGCTGCAGCTGGCTGTCACACTGGGCGCGCACCGCGCCCACCGTCTCCTGGGTACGCCGGCAGAACTCGTCCACCGTCTGGCCGCTGGGTAGGGCCACTCCGAAGTCGGCCAGCTCGGTGCGACACTGCTCCATCGCAGCTCGGAACAAGTGCTGGCCGACACAACACAACGCAGCGTCAACAGGTGCTGGTCAACACAACACAACACAATACAGAATCAAGAGGTGCTGGTCGACACAACACAACACAGCGTTAGCAGATGCTGGTCAACACAGCACAATGCAGCGTCAAGAGGTGCTGGTTAACACAACAGAGTTAAGAGGTGCTGGTCAACACAACACAACACAGTCAAGAGGTACTGGTCAACATAACACAATACTGCACATCGTCAACAGATGCTGGCCGACACAACACAACACAATGCAGCGTCAACAGGTGTCGGTCACCACAACACAACGCAGCGTTAGTAGATGCTGGCCAACGACAACACAACACAGGGTCAACAGGCGCTGACCAATGCCGCACAGCACAGCGCACACAGGCGGTGCTGCAGCCGCCGTACCTGCAGCTCAGCCTGGTCACTGCAGCCGCCGTACCTGCAGCTCAGCCTGGTCACTGCAGCCGCCGTACCTGCAGTTCGGCCTGGTCACTGCAGCCGCCGTACCTGCAGCTCGGCCTGGTCACTGCAGCCGCCGTACCTGCAGCTCAGCCTGGTCGGTGGCCTCCTCTGCGTCTCCGAAGAAGACGGCCAGGGCCGAGTCGCGCTGCAGAGCCGCGTCCAGAGGCACCACCTCCCAGCTGGGGTCCTCCTCGATAATGCCCAGCGGCGGCTCGGAGCCGGGCTCGTCCTCGTCACCGATCACGGAGAGGTAGCTGCCGGAGAAGCGCCAGTCACGTCACGTCACGTCACGTCACGTCGTTGATTGCTGGTGTAAGTTGGCCACGTCACGTCACTGATTACTGGTGTGAGCTGGCCACGTCACGTCACAGATTACTGACGTGACCTGGACACGTCACGTCACGTCACTGATTACTGACGTGACCTGGACACGTCACGTCACTGATTACTGGTGTGAGCTGGTCACGTCACGTCACAGATTACTGGTGTGAGCTGGCCACGTCACGTCACGTCACTGATTACTGGTGTGAGCTGGCCCACGTCACGTCACAGATTACTGACGTGAGCTGGACACGTCACGTCACGTCACTGATTACTGGTGTCAGCTGGCCACGTCATGCTACGTTATATCATCAACCACATACCGCCACATTATCAACATAAAAGTAGATATCCCTGGGAAGAATTACTGAAAGGTGGGTTGTGTGCTTATTCAGCTGCATGACATCTGTGTATTTTTAGCGATTCGTAGCGGCTTCGAACTACACCGAAGATCGGTCACCAGCGCTCCCTCGTCTGGCGCGGTCAACCCCTCATCGACAGATCGACAGGAGTTCAGGGACCCATCTACAGCCACGTCACACAAAAATAAATAATTCCTTGCCCACGTCAAACAAAATACACACTTCCTTGCCCACGTCACACAAAAATACACACTTCCTTGCCCGCAGGCGTCTATTCTATGGTGAAGCCTGAACTGCGAACTGCTTTGTCCGGCGTGCAGATGAAGTAATATCTCGTCCACGAAATGGAAGCGTTGTTCGCCTACAATGACCATTTGAGTTCGGCGAAGGCCGACAGACAGCACCGCCGATTGATCGATGGCGTGTCGGTCAAATACGCTACGCCGTGTCTGTGTCACCGCTTCAGAATCAGAGATGGCGTGTTCTTGTCGTGGCGCAGCTCAACATGCGATACGACACGTACGTCACCACTGCTACCGCCCGACGCTCATGGGCCAACTCGGGCTCGCTTCCCCACACAGTCTATCCCACACCCCTCGTCCACTCCACCACGATCAGTCCACTTCCTCCTCAATCCATCCACTCCACCACTCATTCGTCTGTTCCTACACCCGCTCGTCCACTCCATCACACGCAGCCAGGATTGGAAGAACAAGCTGTACTTGGATTTTTAGTATCCAGAACAGCATCCTCTCCAGAAAATTATCCTCTCATTTGTCTCATTTGGAGATTCAATGGTACTGTTTGACAGTTATCTGCTCTGTGAAAATGCTCAAGATTCACTGAAACGTCCATACTGACATACTGGTGTCACAGATCTGAAGCTAAACATCATCTCCGTACTCGACCATCGAAACATTTTCCTCTCCTCATCCAGGATTGCGAAGTGCAAATCCAACCCTGCACTCGACCCCCACCCCCTCAATCCGTCCACTCCCAGGCTCCTCAGCCAACTGCACGTCTGCCCGGCCCGCCCCAACACCGCTCAGCGTCCTCACCCGGGTCGGTGGTTGTGGCTTCACGACGCACTCAGCAGCTGAGGCCACATGACGTCACCTGCCTCTTACCCTGGCAGGAAGGGCGACCACCGCGGGGAATCGAACCCCGCACCTCTGGCGTGTCAGACACTCAGCTTAACCGCTGAGCTACCGACGCCCCCGGCGTCCTCACCCGTCGACGATCGCCTTCTGCGCGACCACGTCGGCCAGCTCGGCCAGCAGCGTGTCGGCCTGGTCCTCGGGAGGTGGCGGCGGCGGCCGTGGCCCGGCACGCAGCCGCGTCAGCGCCTCCTCGTACTGCCGACTCAGGGTCATCACCGCCTCCTCCATCTCCGTCTGCAGACTCTCTGTCGCCACCGTGTACCTGACGGTCCGGTCATAGGTCTGGTCTGGTCAGGTCATAAGGGCTCAACAATCCGACTAGCCTCCTACACCGACGACTGTATGAGCATGGCAGATTATCAATAAACACAGTTGTGGGCGCAAAATGACCTAGGCAGTCGACGCGCCCCTAAACACCAATACAATCCAATCCAATCCGACTAGCCTTCGCTCCGGCGACACCGTAAAAGGTCGAAATAGATCGCTGTGTTCAAGGTGCCGACAGTGCATGTCGCTCACGTTGGAAAGCCGGCAACGATCGCCACAGTTATCGCCACAAAACACGACCGGACGGCCCAACAATTATCGCCACAAAACACGACCGGACGGCCCCACAATTACCACCACAAAACACGACCGGACGGCCCCACAATTATCGCCACAAAACACGACCGGACGGCCCCACAATTATCGTCACAAAACACGACCGGACGGCCCCACAATTATCGCCACAAAACACGACCGGACGGCCCCACAATTATCGCCACAAAACACGACCGGACGGCCCCACAATTATCGCCACAAAACACGACCGACGGCCCCACAATTATCGCCACAAAACACGACCGGACGGCCCCACAATTATCGCCACAAAACACGACCGGACGGCCCCACAATTATCGCCACAAAACACGACCGGACGGCCCCACAATTATCGCCACAAAACACGACCGGACGGCCCCACAATTATCGCCACAAAACACGACCGGACGGCCCCACAATTATCGCCACAAAACACGACCGGACGGCCCCACAATTATCGCCACAAAACACGACCGGACAGCCCCACAATTATCGCCACAAAACACGACCGGACGGCCCCACAGTTATCGCCACAAAACACGACCGACAGCCCCACAATTATGGTCACAAACACGACCGGACAGCCCCACAATTATCGCCACAAAACACGACCGGACGGCCCCACAGTTATCGCCACAAAACACGACCGGACGGCCCCACAATTATGGTCACAAAACACGACCGGACAGCCCCACAATTATCGCCACAAAACACGACCGGACGGCCCCACAATTATCGTCACAAAACACGACCGGACGGCCCCACAATTATCGCCACAAAACACGACCGGACGGCCCCACAATTATCGCCACAAAACACGACCGGGCAGCAGGCACACAGCGGAGGCATTGCCCAGGGTCTGACCTGCGCTCGGCCGCCTCCTGCTGCGCCTGCACCAGGAAGAAGCAGTGCTGCCGGTCCACCTCCAGGTCGCGCTCGTACAGCTCCACGAACTTGAGCATCATGTGCGACATCTCGGCCTGCACTAGCTCCTGCCGAAGGCGCACTTTCACGTCACGTCACGTCATGCCACATCACGCCACGTCACGCTTGTCCAGCCCAGCCAGCCCTGGCCAATCTACAGCGCGCCACACGATACTGGCGCCCAGTCAACCCGGCCCAGCTGTGTGAGCGGCGCGTCCTAAGAGGAATGACCGCGGCGCGTCCTAAGAGGAATGACCAAAGTTTCGCACATAATGCAACACACCTAAAAATCAAACTACCCTTGAACAGCCAAAAAACATCACAGCCTTGCAACTGGACAGCGCCGCCCGTAGCTTTAAAAAAAAACACGCCATCGCACTCCCCGCCAATGTCGACATTTCAACACCACGCCCACAGCACGCGGCATGGTTAGTCCAAGGAGAAGAAGGCTGCGGTGCTGGATACATGTCGTCCTTTCAATTGCCCAGCATCCGTGATGTGTAATCTTGGCATCCGAATTTCTCGCGTACCGACACCGATCTATCCTGACATTGACATTCACCTTGACCGGACCCACCACTGGTCGGCCAACGGCTGTAGAACAGCCGACAGAAGAGTGAGGCGGTACGAGGACAGCTGCCGTACCTGGCTGATGGTGTCCTGCGCCATGTTCCAGGCGTCACGCACTTTGACCTCCTCCAACAGCTGGTCATCGGACGGCGGCGGCTGAGATCCCAGCACCGTCTCCGCCGCCAGAGACTCCGCCAGTCGTCTCAACTTGTCAGACTTGAACGACGTCACCGCTGCCGTCACCTGGACGCCACAGGTCAGAGGTAAGAGGGGCCGGTCACCTGGACGCCACAGGTCAGAGGTAAGAGGGGCCGGTCACCTGGACGCCACAGGTCAGAGGTAAGAGGGCCGGTCACCTGGACGCCACAGTTCAGAGGCTAGAGGGCCCGGTCACCTGGACGCCACAGTTCAGAGGCTAGAGGGGCCCCAGTCACATGGACGCCATAGTTCAGTGGCAAGAGGGGCCGGTCACCTGAACGCTACAGATCAAAGGCTAGAAGGGCCAGTCACCTGGACGCCACAGTTCAAAGGTTAGAGGGGTCAGTCACCTAGCAACTGGCACACGGCTCACCTGGCAACTGGTAGAGAGGTACAGAGGTAAAGGGGTCACCTTTTCGCTGGTATTTCACCTCTACCTGGTAACTGGCATAGCTCACCTCAGCCTGATGACTGGCATCTCGCCTCAGCCTGATGACCGGTATACCTCACCTCAGCCTGATGACCGGTATATCTCACCTCAGCCTCCTGGCGCAGCAGGCTCTGGTGCAGCTGCTGCAGCTGACGGTCCTGCTGGACGACGGGCGCCCTGCGGGCTGGTGGCGGCCGGGTCTGGCGCGTGCGCAGTCCGACGGCAGCCTCCTCCAGCGAGCACAGCCGCTCCGACAGCAGCGCCGAGAACGACTCCACCATCTGACGACCGGGGGTCACTCACCTGATAGCCACCACAGCACACACCACATACCAGGTTGGACTCGAACCCCCACTCCAAGCGTTGCACTGACTGCCGCTGTGGTGTGAAGTAGATTCAAACTGATGGTCATGGGCTTCCTATCTTGATTGGACAGCCTTACACATTAATTCACATAGTGGTGTTACTGATTTAAATGTACAGAGAGTTGAGATATGCACTTAATTGGTTGGTTATTTGGGCTTAGGGGCGCATCGTCTGCGTTGGTCATACAGCGCCCATATATGCACTTAATTAACCAGTGATTTCTGAGCATGTAGTCGCTTATTGAATAGAAGCACCAAAAAGGTCCTCAATAGATTCAGAAATAGTTTGACAATTACGTGCGACTTTAGCCGTAGCAAATTTGATACCATATGGTGCAGGATATGCGCGTACTAAGCTCAATGGAACAGACGGCCCAAACGCGCACCCCACTGAACCTTCGCCACACCCGTACCTGCTGGACAGTTCCCACAGCGGTACCTACTGGACAGTTCTCACACCGGTACCCACTGGACAGTCCCCAGACATGCACCCCACCGGACAGTCCCCAGACACGTACCCCACCGTCCCCCGTCCCCAGACACGTACCCCACCGGACAGTCCCCAGACACGTACCTCACCGGACCCCGTCCCCAGACACGTACCCCACCGGACAGTCCCCAGACACGTACCTCACCGTCCCCCGTCCCCAGACACGTACCCCACCGGACAGTCCCCAGACACGTACCTCACCGGACCCCGTCCCCAGACACGTACCCCACCGGACAGTCCCCAGACACGTACCTCACCGTCCCCGTCCCCAGACACGTACCCCACCGGACAGTCCCCAGACACGTACCTCACCGGACCCCGTCCCCAGACACGTACCCCACCGGACAGTCCCCAGACACGTACCTCACCAGACCCCGTCCCCAGACACGTACCCCACCGGACCGTCCCCAGACACGTACCCCACCGTCCCCCGTGCCCAGACACGTACCCCGCTCGAGACGTTCTCCACCAGGCCGGTCTGTAGCCGGTGCCGCAGCGTGCCCATCTTGCGGTGCGTCTCGAGCAGCTCGCGCAGCTTCAGCTGCCGCTCGAACGGCTCCGGCTCGGCGGCGGCCTGCAGTGCCTCCGACAGACACGACAGCAGCACCGTCTGGTAGGCCAGTTTCTCGGCCGCCAGCCGCCGGCGCTCCTCGGACGTCCACCGCCGGTCCGCCTGACGCACAGAGCGACACTGCACTGGACACTTGCGACATTGCCTGGCAGCGACATTCGCCTGTTCGGAAGGACAAACGGAGAGCATAGCTTCTGAAAAGCGTATTCTTGATTGTAGTCCCTAGATTGCCCCTAGAGTCTAGCTTGTAGTCCCTAAGTTCTAGATGACAAATCCAGAGCAGCCCTCTTTTTCTCGCCCTGGTCCATCGCATCATACCGAAGGGAGTGAGAGCACAATACGACAGCTGACTGCGCCACAGTTCAGCTGACCGCGTCACAGTTCAGCTGACCGCGCCACAGTTCAGCTGACCGCGTCACAGTTCAGCTGACTGCGCCACAGTTCAGCTGACTGCGACGTGCACCGCTCGGCCTATCCGAGCCGCGCCTCACCTTGAGCTGCGCCTGCGCCTGCGCCTGCTCGCGCGCCTTCCTCAGCAGAAGCAAACGGATTCGCTCGACCAGAGCGCGCATGCCTTCAGGCGCAGTCGGCCGCTGTCCGGCCAGGCTGTCAGCCGCCTCCGCCAGGCGCGTGCAGACGGAGGATACCTGGCGATCAGAGGTGGAGATAGCTGGCGATCAGAAGACAGTGCTTCGGCGTTTTGGGAGATCAAGTAGCCCGACACATGTCACCAGGTATACTGTTGATGCATGCGTGCATCCTTTAATCATTTTTTTTTTCAATCCCACACCGATGATTCATTTTGCAATGCACACACACACACACACACACACTGCATATACACATACTATATAACCGGCAGGGTTTCAGCTTGCACCCTTGCGAGACGCCCCTGCAAGGCAGTCTTGGACACACTTCATCTCAGGTTTGCTGCCATAGCATGTGCACACGGCAGACCTATCCAGATCCCTCGAGCCCAGCGAACACAAGGCTGCTCGGTGACGATGCGAGACCGTACCCACGGAGCGCGCCGCAGGGCCGGGCGGTCTGCTTAAAGGAGGATCACAGCCGCCAACTCGATGCCGCGGGGCCGGTCATCCAACGTTAATTTCGTGACGCGGCGAGCACTCCACAGTCACTGTTATCTGATGGTAGGGCCCAGCTGAGGAAAAGCCTGCGCGAGTCCACAGTCACTGCTATCTGATGGTAGGATCCAGCTGAGGAAAAGCCTGCCTGAGTCCACAGTCACTGCTATCTGATGGTAAGACCCAGCTGAGGAAAAGCCTGCCCGAGTCCACAGTTACTGCTATCTGATGGTAGGATCCAGCTCAGGAAAAGCCTGCCCCAGGTTAGACTTAAACCAAAGATCTCCCTCACTCGAAACAGGCGCATTAGCCGACAGGGCAACAGACAGAGCAACGCATTGGCCGGCACAGAGAAAATGTCTTGGCATGACCTAATACAGTCAGCTTCAAACTAAGGCTGGTGGTGAATGAATTCATTAATTTCAACACCAGCCAATCAGCTGGGCGACATGGACTGACCCTGAACTGACCTAGCTAACGGGTGGGTGACATGGACTGGCCCTGAACTGACCTGACCAGCAGGCGGGTGACATGAACTGACCTGGCCAATGGGTGGGTGGCATGGACTGACCTGGCCAGCGGGCGGGTGACATGGACTTGATCCATTGCATGAGTATAACGGTGACACTGACCTGAGGTAGATCGGTGGCTTGAAGTTCACCAACACAGCACTCCAGCTGATCCCGCACCTGGCGCACCAGACTCTGAGGACACGCACACGGGAACACCCAGACGTTACCGTGCTGGACCGAAATCGTCGACATGGGCGAGGACCGGAAAAAGAACGAGAGGATACCGACAAAGAGACAGAGACAGTCCATTCACTCTTTGCTGTGGTGGCGACACCGCCGTTGGCACTGAAATTACCCAATGGTTCAGCACGACAGACAAAAAGAGGAAGCAGCCTAGTCTCGGTCCGGTTTTCAAAGCCTTTTGAACCAAACAACGACAGTTTGACTATCATTTTTCCGAGACGTTCATGAATAGCACGACGACAGTGAGCAGTGGCAGTGGTTGAGGCGGCAGTGAGCAGACAGCGGCCGTCACCGGCGCGCGCCAGCATTACCTCCAGCTTCTTCAGCCGCAGTCGGACGTCGCCCCTGACGGCGCGCTCGTCGGCTCTCTCCGGGGACGCGGAGCGCTGCTCGGCAGAGCGGGCGCGCACCTTCCGGACGGGCGCCGGCGAGCGGCGCGGCGGCGACGGCGACTTCTTGGCGCGGCACGCGACGCGCGCCTCCAGCGAATTGACGCGCATGATGACGCGCAGCGTGTCCTGCGACGTCACGCCGTCCAGACTCTTCCGGCGCATGCGCGACGCCTTGGTCGACTCCTCGAAGCTGCGCGAGCGGCGCGAGCGGGAGTCGGCCAGCTGGGTGTCGCTGGCCGGGGCTGGGGATGGCGCCGGCTTGGCGCTGGCGTCCGAACCGACTGATGCCACGCCTGCTGCGCCTGCTGCGCCTGTCGCGCCTGTCGCGCCTGTCGCGCCTGTCGCGCCTGTTGCGCCTGCCGCGCCTGCCGCGCCTGCCGAGGTGGTGACCAGTTGAGGTGTCGACGGCGTTGCGCCGCCCACTCCGTCCCAGGCGGCCACGCGCGCCTCCAGGGCAGCCAGCTTAGTCTCCAGCTCCACCGGGATGGAGAACGACTCGCGTCCCTTCAGCGACGAGGTGCGTCG
Organism: Ashinkailepas kermadecensis; assembly: GCA_034440615.1. Lineage (NCBI taxonomy): Eukaryota > Metazoa > Arthropoda > Thecostraca > Neolepadidae > Ashinkailepas > Ashinkailepas kermadecensis. Next base: position 168,753 of record JAOTOM010004381.1, on the reverse strand, counting down.
CCGGTCCCGCGCGTCACCTTTGCTCAGCTTCTGCTTCAGCTGGCGCACCTGCATCACAGAACGTCAACAGTGACAACCAGCCGTTACAACAGTGGCAGCAACGCCTCCAGGCAGCCAATAGCTACCCACAGCAGTGGCAATGGAACAGTCAACAGCTCATTCAAAACGTGGTCATCGTAGCATTGTGGCAAATAAACGCACTTCAAGCAAATAGGGCACCTTATCAGCTCAGGTCACTGAATAAGCTTCCTAGCTAGATACTTACACTTACTTAATAAATCCCAGGTAAAACATAGACATCCAAAAGAACGTTCGATTTGCAATATCTGTCAGCATAGTGAAGGTGTGGCACCGATCGTATAGCTGTTGGCCAGTCAGCCAGGCGCCGGATCCGCTCTTGGTGATGTAAACGTCACCAGCGCATCAGACTGGACCCTAGCCCATGGCGATCACAAAGCGACACCTCGTACTAGGGGCTACCTCAACAAGTAGATATAGGAATTGTATCATCTTCAGTGGATGGGGCCATTGGACAACCTATCAATCAATACGTAACAGATGCGCCTGCTACGCTGCAGCCAGTTCAGGTGGTCCGCGCAGGTGAGCTACACCACGTGGCGCTTATGCCATAGCCAGTTCAGGTGGTCCGCGCAGGTGAACTACACCACGTCGTCGTGAATCTGATTGTTGGTCTCATTCTAACCTGCTTCTCTGACGAAGCCAGCTTGGCAGTCAGATCCTGGAGCCTGTCTTTCATCAGAGTCGCTTCTGAGGTGCGCGTCTCCTCCTGTCCCTGCCAGGTCACAGGTCGCAGGTCAGGTCGCAGGCCACGACACACCCGAGAGCTATGTCAGACAGGTTGGGCCTCGCATCAGGGCATCATATTATACGTGTATCGAGGTGCCAGATTATCGGAACACCAGGCTGGCATGGCATCAGAGCACTGGAGTGTCGGTATATCAGAGCAGTGTAGTAGCGGCGACATGGCAGCACACACACACAGTCTCCAGGACACGATTACCGACACAAAACGTACCACACCACCAGTATTATGAGAACTGCGTATGTGAAGGGTATCGTAGCGGTGCACAGCTTCATCCAAAGTAATCCACGAAAGGCACATCGGTCATATTTTAAAGTGAAAATGAAAGTAGCGTGGTGCGTGTCATCCTTGGGACGCTTGCAAGTCTGCACATTTGCCACCTAGTTTGGAGAGCAGTGCTATGCGGCTTAACTGGAGATGTGATCCCCGACGGGGAACACCACTGCAGCGCAGACGTCAGCTCCTTAGCAGTCCGTGTATGCTTGTGTGTGTATGTGGGTGTATGTTTTGGTATGTGGGTGTATGTGTGTGTACATATGTGTGCGTGCATGTATATGTATGTGTGTTGCATGTATGTGTGTATGTGTATATATGTGTGTGTGTGTGTATGTGTGTGGTATGTGCATGTATGGGTGTGATATGTGTGCGTGCTTGTGGGTGTTTGTGGGTGTATGTGGGTGTATGTGGGTGCATGTGTGTGTGTGGTATGTGTGGTATATGTGTGGTATGTGTGTGGTATGTATGTGGTATGTGTGTGATATGTGTGGTATGTGTGCGTGTTTGTGGGTGCATGTGTGTGTGGTATGTGTGTGGTATGTATGTGGTATGTGTGTGTATGTGTGTGGTATGTGTGTGGTATGTGCGTGTATGTGTGTGATGTGTGTGATGTGTGTGATGTGTGTGATGTGTGTGATGTGTGTGGCATGTGTGCATATGTTTGTGTGTGTGCCGCGCGTCTTACCTGCAGCTCTGACCGCAGTCGGGCCCACTCCAGCTCCGCCTTGTCCTGGGCGGCATGCACCTCGCGCAGCTGTCGCTTCAGAGCGCGGATCTCACTGATCGCCTTGTCGAACCTCTCGCGCAGCGAGTCGTATTCCTCCAGCAGTCTGTCGGACAGCCAAACGCCATTGAACACGTCCCAGCAGCCACACAACCAAACACGCAACCTTGCAACTTAGGCTATTTTCGTGGAGAAGGCTGGCGATTCCTTTATTCACGTTCCGCTATTCTTCTGCGTACGAGATGAGCCTGATCAACTCAACTAAGCAATCGAAGGGGTATGCGAGTGGCACGCATCGCCATTTCGCCCTCAATCGAGACACAACCGGTGAAAAAAAAGTGCGTTTTGTGTCACCAGGGAAAGCAAATGACCTCGAATATTACTTAGTTATTTTTACACTTTGGCCAAACAATGGCACTACAGGGCAGGTCAAAGGCATCTTTTCCCATACGCGTCGTAGGCCACACCGTACGCGGAAGCTATGCGAGATGACTATTCTATCTACCAAACCTCCACAACAGCTTCAAGCCAACCACCAGGACACGAACGCGCACACGCACATTGCCCGCACGCACGCAGGCCACGGATAACTGAGCCGGTCCTAACACGTGAAAAAGGTCAACACGAGCCAGAGCTGACCTGTGGCGACTCATGCCCTCCGTGTCGACCTGTACTCCGGCCGTCAGGTCGCTGAGAGACTCGATCCTGCACACCTGCAGCTGTCTTCGCGACGAGAATCGCTCCCTGTGGCGGGAAAGTCGCGTGGGTCAAGGTCGGGTCACAAGGGTCACTGAGATGTGACGTGGGACACGGACAGGTCATCCGGGTCAAGGACACTCTCATACATATCACGGAGACTAAAAAAAACAGCGGAATACCGGTAGACGTGATGTAGGGCTGAGAAGTGGACGGGGGAGGTACGCTCCAAGTTGTTTCGTGATGGTCGACGCTGTATGTATTATGCTATTTTTGTTTGTTTAGCACAGGACCTGGTGGTGGTGGTGGTAAGATGCCCATCCATCTGTCTTTTTGGGTAGAGATACCTCTCCGTCATACCCAGCTATCAGCTGACACGCACCTAGCTCGTCTTATAACGTTCCAAGTCCGAACACTGACATCAGTGGTCTGGGGAGTTGGCCAGTCAGTCGGCCGACCGGTCCAGCAGTCGGTGTCATCAGTGCAGGAGGGGGCAGACGATCAGGGGCGATCATTTCGACAGGATGGAGGCGGAACTCTAATAGCCTGAAGTGCCGTACCATCTGCCGATGTGTACCTGCTACACCAAACGCAGATCTGATTTAGCAAGATCAGATAGTGCTACATTAATGTTGTTCTCGCACGAATGGGCAGTGGGCATGGATCGCACACGGCGTGCAAACAATTTCAGAATTGACCTCAGAACATCATGAAGGTCATGTCAAATGTAGAACAGGCATGCTGATCGTGAAAGGTTACCATGCTGACAAAATCGTCGAGCCATGCGTTTTGATCTTCGCGTTTTACTGTTGACTCCATTTTACCCCGACTGACCTGACCTTTGTCTTGTAATTATTATTGTGTTATGACATTGCGTCGGTCACAGTACGGCAACAATTCGCTTGCATATGCTGAGGGCGAAAATATCGCCCCCTCCCCCATCCCAGTGACAATACCAGAGCTTACGGTCGGCTTGTGACCCACATAGTGATACCAGAGGTCCAGGTAGGCTCGCAATCCATACTGTGATACAAGAGCTCCAGGTAGGCTCGTGACCCGTACTGTGATACCAGAGCACCAGGTAGCCTCGTGACACACACCGTGATACCAGAGCTCCAACTAGGCTCGTGACCCACACCATTTCTTCCTTTTGATGTGCTACATATGCTTCGCGGTAGAGCGTTGTGACTGAGAAGATTTTGCAAAATCTTCCCATTGCTACCAGGTCAAGGGTATTTATGTACCATAGTGGCACTCTCTGGTGCCGTAGGCACATATCAACCCAGTTTGACACCTGACGCCATGGGGACATATCGTTTGTTATTTGGGCTTTAGGGCGCGTCGACCATGTTGATCATATAGCGCCCATATGGGGACATATCAATCCAGTTGACTTGACACTTGACACTTGACACTTGACCACGGCACAGACGTCGTCAATGCGTCTCGGTGAGAAAAAGCTGGCAAAGCCGACAACCTGTTCGTGGGTGTGCATACAACAGGATCACTGAAGCAATGTACTGGTGTGGCCGGTTGCTCTACGGAGTAGAAAAGGTGCCTCCGGGAAAATGGTGTCTCTCACAAGTATTCTTCCGCCCCTCCCGACGAAATCCTAGATCCGTCCAGTGCCTAGAGGCACCCAAAGTAGAACTGTACTGACTTGAAGGTGTTCAGAGACGAACTTCACTGACCTAGAGGTACCCAGGGCCGAACTGCACTGACCTGGAAGTGCCCAGAGTCAGACTATACTGCCCTAGAGGTACCCAGGGCCGAATTGTACTGACCTGGAGGTGCCCAGAGCCGGACTGTACTGACCTGAAGGTACCCAGAGACTGACTGTACTGACCTGGAGGTGCCCAGAGCCGGACTGGCCGTCAGAGCCGGGTTGGATCTCAGCTCCCGCAGCTGTGTCGTCAGCGATTCGTTCTCTTCGATTCCTTGTTGCAGTCTGGAGCGGACCGTCTCCAGCTCCTGACGCACTTCAGCCAGCTCCTGACGGGCCTCCCGGGCTTCCCTGGAGCAGTACACGATGTCAGTGCCGGCATTGTGCTGATATGCTCGGGCTCCAGACTGGTCTCCGCCTTGGTTGGTTGTTTGGGCTTAGGGACGCATCGAGTGCATTTTCACCGTGGAGTAGCTATCTCCACCTTAACCCACTCAGATGCCGCCAGGTATATCGACACGTCAGCCAGCTCGAAGCGCGACACGTGACCCAACACGTCACACGACCGGCCACACACACGACCTGCCACGTGACCTGGCACGTGACACGTAAGGTCACGTGACACCTGACCTCACGGGACTTGTCACGTAACACTTGACCTCACGCGACCTATCACGCGACACGTCGTCAGCGCGCGTGACCCCCACCTGCGCTGTTTCTCCAGCTCCGTGCTGCGGTCCTCCAGGAGGGAGCGCAGCTCGTGCACCAGATCCTTCAGCTTGTACACCTCAGACTTGTCCTGCTTGATGGCGTCGCGCTTGCTCTGCTGCGTCTCCAGCTCCGCACGCAGTCGCGCCATCTGTGCGGTCACGCGATCATGCGGTCATGCGCTGCGACCTGCCGTCGTATCTGGGGTGACGAGTGTCACATCAAGTGTGATGGTTGTTCGTAGGGATGACATCAGGAACCATGGGGTCATAGCAGCGAATCGCGAGGGTCACATCAGGGACTGCACGGTGCACGGAACATGGAACGGTTGGGTGACGGGGCCGTAGGGGGCACATGGGGCCATAGCAGCGGATCGCGAGCATCATATCAAGGACTGTATGGTGTCACAAGGGCGCGTGGGGAGAGGGAGTGAACACAGAGCAGGTGGGTGGCGGGGCCGATGCAGAGTTTGATGCCTGGCTGTAAGCCCAGTTGCTAGGTAGGCAGTGATTGCGGTTTAGGGGCGCATCGACTGCAGAGGTCATGCAGCCAGGTAGGCAGTGAGAGCCAGGCTAAGCTTGCACGAGGTGACTGTGTGGCCGACAACAATAGCATGCGGGTGACCTCGGCCGGCTGCGGTGACCTTGACCTGCGCGCCACTGACCTCCGTCTCGCAGGTGGTGACCTGCTGCCGCAGCTGGTGCACCTCCTGCTGGCGCGAGCACTGAGCCACCTCCACCTGGTCCGCCAGCGACCGCATCTGAGCCTGCGGAAGCCGCGTCAGTCGACGTCACGGGACGGACAGTGCCGCGTCAGTCGACGTCACGGGACGGACAGTGCCGCGTCAGTCGACGTCACGGGACGGACAGTGCCGCGTCAGTCGACGTCACGTGACGGACAGTGCCGCGTCAGTCGACGTCACGTGGCGGACAGTGCCGCGTCAGTCGACGTCACGGGACGGACAGTGCCGCGTCAGTCGACGTCACGGGACGGACAGTGCCGCGTCAGTCGACGTCACGGGACGGACAGTGCCGCGTCAGTCGACGTCACGTGGCGGACAGTGCCGCGTCAGTCGACGTCACGGGACGGACAGTGTCGCGTCAGTCGACGTCACGTGGCGGACAGTGTCGCGTCAGTCGACGTCACGGGACGGACAGTGCCGCGTCAGTCGACCACAGTCCGTTCGGTCGACGTCACGGGACGGACAGTGCCGCGTCAGTCGACGTCACGGGACGGACAGTGCCGCGTCAGTCGACGTCACATGTCGGACGGTGCCGCGTCAGTCGACGTCACGTGACGGACAGTGCCGCGTCAGTCGACGTCACGTGACGGACAGTGCCGCGTCAGTCGACGTCACGTGGCGGACAGTGCCGCGTCAGTCGACGTCACGTGACGGACGGTGCCGCGTCAGTCGACGTCACGTGACGGACAACTGCGGACGTGTCCACTACAGTAGACCACTGTAGTGGACACGTTCGCGATAAAATCGGAGCTGTCCAATCAGAGCTGTCCAATCGGAGCTGTCCAATCAGAGCTGTCCAATCAGAGCTGTCCAATCAGAGCTGTCCAATCAGAGCTGTCCAATCAGAGCTGTCCAATCAGAGCTGTCCAATCAGAGCTGTCCAATCAGAGCTGTCCAATCGACTGTCCAATCAGAGCTTCCAATCAGAGCTGTCCAATCAGAGCTGTCCAATCAGAGCTGTCCAATCGGAGCTGTCCAATCAGAGCTGTCCAATCAGAGCTGTCCAATCAGAGATGTGCAATCAGAGCTGTCCAATCAGAGCTGTGCAATCAGAGCTGTCCAATCAGAGCTGTCCAATCAGAGCTGTCCAATCAGAGCTGTCCAATCAGAGCTGTCCAATCAGAGCTGTCCAATCAGAGCTGTCCAATCGGAGCTGTCCAATCGGAGCTGTCCAGATGCAACAATGAGAGTCATCGCACAGAACCTCTTGAAGCGAAAAAGGCATTCACATCCGACATCCTGTCTGTGGCCGCCGGCACACAGCGGACAGGGGACCGGAACACGCCGCCGCCGCCGCAGTCAGTGGGTGACGGCACCCGGGTGGGTCACGGCGCGGTCTACCTTCACCAGGAAGCATGCGGCAGAGGGTGGCGCAAGTACTTCCGACCCGCAACCGGCACGGTGACGCCTGCTCTAGCCGATTGTCGCGTGCGCAGGAGCGGCACCGTCAACGGCACGTCCAGGGCCCGGGGCGCTCTGGTCGGCAGCGGCGTCTGGGGCTGATGTGGAGCGCCGCGACGAGACAGATCAACAGGCCTGTCTGGAGGTGCACAGTTTGGCTGCCGTACCCCGGGTCGGTGTGGAGCGCCGAGGCGAGACAGATCAACAGGCCTGTCCGGAGGTGCACCGTTTGGCTGCCGTACCTCGGGTCGGTGTGGAGCGCCGAGGCGAGACAGATCAACAGGCAGGCTCACCTCCGCTTGCCGCAGCTGCACAGTGAGCTGCTGCACGGTCCGGTCCGTCTCGGCCTGCGCCTCCTGCGTCTCCAGCAGCTGCCGCAGCCGCTGCTCGGTGCTGGCCAGCTTCTGCTCCCACTCTGCGTGGTCCTTCAGGTACCTGCACCGGAGACGGTCACTGCGCGTCAGGACAGCAGTGATCCACCGGAGACGGTCACTGCGCGTCAGGACAGCAGTGATCCACTTCACTGGGCTGCGATAGTACACGGGCGCGGGCTGCAATGGTCCACGCATGTAAGCTGCAATGGTCCACGTATGTCAGCTGCAATGTTCACGTTTAGGGCTGCGATGGTACACATGTGTGGGCTGCTATGGTTCACGCTGGTGGGCTGTAATGGTGCATGTGTGGGCTATCATGGTTCACGTTGGTGGGCTGCGATGGTGCATGTGGGTAGGTTGCAATGGGGCACGCGTGTGGGCTGCGATCATGGAGGCGTGTGGGCTGTGACCAAGGACGCGTGTGGGCTGTGATCATGGAGGCGTGTGAGCTGCGATCATGGACGCGTGTGGGCTGTGATCGTGGAGTCGTGTGGGCTGTGATCATGGACGCGTGTGGGCCGCGATCATGGACGCGTGTGGGCTGTGATGATGGACGTGTTTTGTTTAGCGATAGTTTGGCCTCCAATGATCCCACAGCACCGACACTGGACGGCACCGAGCACGTGCATTCCCTATGTGCATCCCTGCGTGCATCTTTTAAAATATCTGAAGCAAAACTCCAGAAATTCCTGCAATGGGCATCAGCTTCGATTACGAAGCCACTGCCTATTTGTGAAATATATAATTATAAAATACATGAAAAACATGATATTTACAAAACCAATGCAAAACCCAATCCTTGGATAGTTACAAACTTAGGATAAGATGAAGAATTCCTGGAATTGCTTGAATAAACTACGTCGTGTTGGAGAGTTGGTGGCTGTTCCGCCTGCGATAACTCCACCAAGAAGTGTTGTACGCGACACGCGGGGAGGTGTGCGCTACTCACCTTTCCTCGAGTTTCTCGTAGTGGCGGCGCCACTGGTGACCGTCGGCCGACACGTCTGTCTCGGCTGCCTGCACCTGCTCCGACCGCGCCAACAGCTCGTGGTATCTGCGGCGGGAGCCCAGCAGCACTCAGAGCCGGTGGTATGACATGCAGACCCGGCGTACAAGCTGGGAATGCACTTGATCATGTGTTAGCTTGATCATGTCTGCCGGTGAGCGCACTTTGATCATGGGTTACAACACAGGCATACTTGTCAAGCTCCAGCCACTGTCTGTGGTGCAGAAGTCTGGTGCTCCAGCCACTGTCTGTGGTGCAGAGGTCTGGTGCTCCAACCACTGTCTGGTGCTGTCCCCAGCTCACTCTGACCCGCTACATTACACTCTCCTCCCTCATGCCGCCACTGCTCCGTTGCACGAGGCTTCTCGCCGGTCCACTGGTCACGCCCCCCCTCCCCACGGCGCAGCATCACGCTTATGCTCATAAAGACATAAAAAGATATAAAGACATAAAAGATCAGTGCAACTATGAGCCACAAGGGCCCTCCTTGGTTGCACTCTGTACACTGAACCAGTTGTCCATCAAATGTGTTGATCAACTCTCCCTGGAATACAGAAAAACAAGCCCCCTATTCTTATAATGATTGTCTATGCTGTTCTTAAAGATGTTCAGTGTGTTGCTACTGACAATGGTTTCTGGCAGCTGGTTCCAGTGTTCTACTACCCTGTTGGTGAAGAAGGACTGTCTTAACCTTGTCCTGCTGTAATTAACTTTAATTTTGAATTGATGACCTCTAATTGCATCATTTCTGTTAAATTCAAACAGTTCCCTGAGATAACTCTGTTCCTGACCATGAACAAATTTAAAGACCTCGATGAGATCTCCTCTCAGCCTTCTATATCTAAGTGAAAAAATATTCAATTTCTTCAATCTTTCCTCATATGCCAGGTTGCCCATACCATTCACCATTTGTGGTGCCCTCTTTTGTACTCTCTCTAAAAGCCAACAATCTTTTTCATAACTAGGGGCCAAGCTTGGACACAATATTCCAGATGTGGCCTGACATATGCACAATAAAGCTTCCCGCTGACTTCCTCACTTTTGTATGATACATTCCTATTTATTGCCCCAAGCATTCTTAGTGCCTTCTTCCTGGCTTCTTTGGTCTGTTCTGATGCCCCAATTTTGTGTTAAAAATAACACCTAAGTCCTTCTTCTGCTGAGTCACAGATAGTACTTGGCCACCCATCAAGTATGGAGCCTTCATATGCTGCCTACCTACATGCATGATTTTGCACTTATCAAAATTAAATTTCATTTGCCACTTTTCGGACCACTCCACAAGCTCGTCTAAGTCTTTCTGCAGCAAGACCTGCTCATTGTGCCCTGTTATTGCCCTAAAGACCTTCAAATCATCTGCAAATTTCAAAACCTTACTGCTTAGGCCACTTTCAATGTTATTTACAAACATAATGAACAATAGTGGTCCCAGTACTGACCCTTGGGGGACTCCACTAAGAACATTTTGCCATGATGATTTTGTACCATTTAGCATCACTCTCTGCTGTCTATCTGAAAGCCACAACCCTATCCATTTTAGGATGTTACCCACGATACCATGGGCCTGAAGCTGCATCATTAACCGTTTATGAGGTACCTTGTCAAAGGCCTTGCTAAAGTCAAGATATGCTACATCAACCTGATTTCCCTTATCAAATCGTTCTGTAGCAACATTAAAAAAGTCCAAGAGATTTGTGAGACACGATCGCCCTTTTCTAAACCCATGTTGAGTATCTTGAATCACTCTGTTTCCTTCCAGAAAACTAACTATTTTATCCTTGATAATTGATTCAAGTACCTTGCAGACTAGTGATGTGAGGCTTACGTGCCTATAGTGTTCAACTTTCCCTCTTTCACCTTTCTTGAAAATAGGAACTACATTCGTCCTTTTCCAATCGGTTGGAATTTCATTTTGTGAAACTGATCTACAAAATATGATACTGAGTGGAATTGACAATTCTTTTTCAGCTTCCCGCAATACCCTAGCATAAATTCCATCAGGTCCTGCTGCCTTGTTTGGCTTTATTTTCCTGACGTAATTCAAAACAACATCACTGTCAATGAAATCAACATCATGTAACTGATCACCTGTTGCTGGGCTGTGGTTCACAGTTGGCAGATTTGTCACATCCTCCAATGTAAACACTGATTTAAACTGCTTGCTCAATTCCTCAACCATCTCACTATCCTCACTCAATATAATCCCATTTACTTCCAGTGGACCAATTGTGCTTGAAACTTTACTTAGCTTGTAGAAACTAAAGATCTTTTTACTGTCCCCATCACAGTTCCTAGCCAAATCCAATTCTTTTGCTCGCTTTGCTGCTCTGGTTTTCTGTTTCACAGCGTCGCTAGCTTTTTGATACAACCTTAGATTTACTATATTTGAAGCTTCCTTAAATACTCTAAATGCATCTTTCTTAGCCTTAATGCTTTTGTCAAATCTGGTGTAAGCCATGCTGGCTTTCCTACTCTTCTTTTGCGCCTTTGCTTTTGGGGGACATGTCTAATCTGAATTTCCCTCAAGTAAGGATCTAATCTGAATTTCCCTCATCATTACGGATCGTGATGCACGGACATCTCGTTGCACAATTTCAGATTACTTATGATGGAGTCTGTTATACAATGCATGCTTGTTGTATAGGAGTTGTTATCTTCATCATTAATAAATATATTCCTGAATTAGGGAACGAGTGGTCTAGGGGTAAGATGCTCGTCTCACAATCGAAAGGTTGTTGGTTCGAGTCTCACCTGTCGCTACTCTTCGCCCGCGACCAATCGCCGTGAGAGATTGGCGACGCTACATGATTGAACGGTCGACGTGTCGTAAAACCAATAACCAACCAACTATTCCTAAATTAGGTATCTCTCAACACAAGGACAAAAAAGTACGCCTTCAAGCACGCTACGAGCTTAAAGTTGAGTTCGAATAACAAAGTACTTTAAACGACATAGTTACCGTCGCTAATTTCGACATACTACTGTATTCCTTGATATTTGACACCTAATGAAAAAAAACATTAGCTTAACAGTTACCACTACTACTACTAGTATTATCACTACTATTATAAATGTTATTACCACCACCGCCATCCAGCTGTTCCCTACAGCAGCACTGTTCTCCATCGCTATCGCCGGCGAGACCCTCGGACACAGCACGACATCAGTTTCCGTCCCGTCGGCCACACCTGGTCTCGAATTGCTGCAGATGCTGCGTCTTCTCGGCCAACTCGCGCTCCTGCCGCTGCAGCTGCAGCAGTAGCTGGCTCAGCTGCTGCTGCAGACTGTCGGCCCGCTGTCGCCACTCGTCCACCTCCCGACTGCGGCTCTCCTGAGGGACACCGAGACACTGGTGACGGGGCCCTACACTGTCGGCCCGCTGTCGCCACTCGTCCACCTCCCGACTGTGGCTCTCCTGAGGGACACCGTGACACTGGTGACGGGGCCCTACACTGTCGGCCCGCTGTCGCCACTCGTCCACCTCCCGACTGCGGCTCTCCTGAGGGACACCGTGACACTGGTGACGGGGCCCTACACTGTCGGCCCGCTGTCGCCACTCCGCTCCACCTCACTCCCTCCGACTGTGGCTCTCCTGAGGGACACCGTGACACTGGTGACGGGGCCCTACACTGTCGGCCCGCTGTCGCCACTCGTCCACCTCCCGACTGCGGCTCTCCTGAGGGACACCGTGACACTGGTGACGGGGCCCTACACTGTCGGCCCGCTGTCGCCACTCGTCCACCTCCGACTGTGGCTCTCCTGAGGGACACCGCGACACTGGTGACCGAGCCCTACACTGTCGGCCCACTGTCGCCACTCGTCCACCTCAGACTGTGGCTCTCCGAGGGACACCGAGACACTGGTGACCGAGCCCTACACTGTCGGCCCACTGTCGCCACTCGTCCACCTCCCGACTGTGGCTCTCCTGAGGGACACCGAGACACTGGTGACCGAGCCCTACACTGTCGGCCCACTGTCGCCACTCGTCCACCTCCCGACTGTGGCTCTCCTGAGGGACACCGAGACACTGGTGACCGGGCCCTACACTGCACACGCCCTCGCCAGTACGAGTGGTGATCAGTGATCAGTAATATTCTGCGCGATATTGAAGAATTGATTTCGTTCGCTGTTTTGATTTGAAGCTTTGGACTCATTTGGTTGCATGCTAAAACTTTGCAAATACTAACTACCACGCTCGTTAATAATCGGAAGTGCATTGTACGTGGTATGATAAATATAGCGGGCTGAGGGAAATCACCGATTATCGGTTAGTCACTCCACTAAACTTCCCCAACAGTCTTCCAACGACTTGAATGTTCTCTTCAGCTTTGCTTACCCACGGTACGCTTTCTCCACATCATGGCTGTATAATAATGGGAACGGGGAAAGGAGGCGTTTCAGTTGGTGGTGCCAACTGTTGGTGCTGATGGAGGAGGCGGGGCAGCAATGAGAGCCGACCCAATTTGTCCTAGGTTCTCGGAAGAAAAACATGTTTCAGAATGAGATAATTCTTGTTCGAATTAAAATATAATAGAGTGGCGAAATACTGTTTGAATTATACGGCATATTTCATAGAAAGTGCCGATTAATGCGCCATAAATTCTAACAAGAAATGAGTACAGCTAGTATCAGGGAACAGCAGTCAGTGGCCAGGGAGTCAGTGGCCGGGGAGTTCGTAGCCGAGGAGTTAGTGTCCGGGGAGTTAGTGGCCGGGGAGTTAGTGGCCGGGGGAGTTAGTGGCTGGGGAGCCAGTGGCCGAGGAGCCAGTGGCCGAGGAGTCAGTGGCCGGGGAGTCAGTGGCCGGGGAGCCAGTGGCCGTGGATCCAGTGGCTGTGGAACCAGTTGTCGGAGTGTCTGCAGCCGATGGAACGTCAGCGGATCAAGAGTGCCGAGTCAGGTCAGGGGAGTAGTGGTGATCCAGTGGCGTCGAAGTTGTCAGCGGGTCTGCAGCCGATGGAACGTCAGCGGATCAAGAGTGCCAGCAGGTCAGGAGTGCCAGCGGGTCAGGAGTGTCAGCGGGTCAGGAGTGCCAGCAGCAGTACCTCTGCGGCAGTGGCGCGGCGAGCACTTCTCTCGGCATCCCGCTTCTCTGTCTCAGCCGTGTCCAGACGGTGGCGCAGCCTGGTGATCTCATGTGAACTAAAGCCTGCCGTGTCACCGCAAGGTGTCGCCCCCGCTCCCACGGCGCGTAATGATGACCGGAGCTGAAAACAAATCGATGCCTTGTACCTTCACAAACGCACCATTCATAAGCCGCTTTATAGGCGCCAACATTATGCCATTGTCGCACACGCGGCATTAAAAAGCAGTTTAATAGTTGACAATGGTGCTGTGCATAATTCTCACTTTTTTTCTCTTTTTTTTCTTTTTTTTGGGTCCGCCACCCAAGATCAGGTGACCAGGAGTGCCCCCTCCCCTTACCCAACGACTGCAAGTACCTTACGTTAACACCATAAAATAAACAGTAAAGTCGCGGCACTCCCAGCTAAGAGATGGAAAACAAATAAACGAGCATAAAAGCACCCAGTGTTAGAGCAATACAACTAGCAATAAAGAATGCTGAAAGTAGTCATACCCAAAGGAGGCATATGACTGGCCCTATATCCATCCCAAAGAGAAGTTGAGGCCTAAACTATAATGTTAGTAGCTGGTTTGTGACGAGATGGTAGTAGGCACTCCTAATTTGAAATGCATTTGTTTACTTAGGCTCCTCCCACAACTCCATCCAGCTAAGCATAAGCTTGTTGCTGGGTGGAATGTGGGAGGAACTATGGTTGGGTGTTTTTCAGCTTCTATATATGGTTAAGCACGCACACGCACACGCACACGCACACACACACGCACACACACATACATATGTGAATTCCCCTAATATTCAACAGACAGAGTGAGTACATGAGTCATTTAGTATTTGTTCAAGAAGTATGTCTTTATGTGATTTTTTAGAACAGTCTTAGAATTTGGTATATTTGTATGCAGAAAATGTTTTGCTATGATGATATTCCAAAGCTTAGGTCCAAAACATTCAATGGTGAAGAGACGATAATTTTTGTTTGAATAGCAGTGTTGGAAGTGGAACCAGTCACTCACTTGTTACTGGTAGGTTGGTTGGTTATTGGTTTTACGACACGTCGACCGTTGAGTCATGTAGCGTCGCCAATCTCTCACGCCGATTGGTCGCGGGCGAAGAGTAGCGACAGGTGAGACTCGAACCAACAACCTTTCGATTGTGAGACGAGCATCTTACCCCTAGACCACTCGTCCCCCACTTGTTACTGACTTATCTCTAATGTGTCATTCACTTCACTCCCCATCAGACACCAGAACTTTGAGGTTGGCCGTGCTACAGAACGTCGCGGCGCTGGCCGACCAGCGCCGGTGACATCCGGTTCACGGGCATGACCTGCCTTGGAACAGATACTTCGACCTGGCGGCACGGCCTCGCCTCGTGCCACCTGAGCCGACCTGTTCTCCAGGCCGAGACATCGGGATAGCTCCGCCGCCAGCACGTGCTATGGCGGTGAACCTGAGAGTGCGACCGTGGACACTAGGGTGTCGGAGAAATGAGACCTCTGCCGTGTATTGGAATACGTCGCACCTTCCCAAGTTACATGACGTGATATATTGACGATCGTAAAAAAATGATCATGGTTTCTTGGAATTCCCAAGGGTAAACTGGAAGCTGAATTATAATTTCAGTTGCAGAAATCTTATGGAATGCGACTCTACGGTAAAATTCCGACACGCTAGATATCGACGACAAAACATCAACAAGCAGACGATCGACAGCAAAATATCGAATCTGCAGTCGACACGCAAAACATAGATTTGGAAACCTATCGTCTGACAACTTATAGAATGATGAAAGATAGCACATTGACTGGAAAATATCGACGATAATATGACAGCAATATCCCCTCGTCACCTCACTCAGCTTAGCCAGGTACTCCTACCACGACAAACCATATGTCGGATATTATTGAACTTCCGCTGTGGAGCCTCACGGAGGTCGGTGTCGGTCACAAACCCCTGGAAGCTCTACAATGGTTGCCTACTGACAGGAAAATGGGTGTGTTTTGTAGTGGAGGTGAAATGTTCCTCAGCCATTCACCTAGGCCCTGTCGTTCATATTTTCATACTTCTCGTCACACACACACGATATTGGGCGTCAGTGGCCTAGTGGCTTACATCCTGGCCACTGACGTCACACACACGACATTGGCCGTCAGCGTGGCCTGGTGGCTTACACCCTGGCCACCGACGTCACACACACGGCACTGGCCGACAGCGTGGCCTGGTGGCCTGCACCTTGGCCACTGACGTCACACACACGGCACTGGCCGACAGCGTGGCCTGGTGGCTTGCACCTTGGCCACTGACGTCACACACACGATATTGGCCGTCAGCGTGGCCTGGTGGCCTGCACCTTGGCCACTGACGTCACACACACGGCACTGGCCGACAGCGTGGCCTGGTGGCTTGCACCTTGGCCACTGACACTGAATATCAGTGGAGAATGTCTTCGCCGGCGACTCCTCCATAAACATGGGTTGTCGCATCTGCTTCATAAGAATAAAAGCTGAACTTATACTCGGCTAGATAGGTAGCATGTGCAATAAAGAAGCCGAAACAAAACGACAGAGCCTGGTGGTTGCATACCTTCAATTGTACCACACGCGTGATCACGTACCACATGCGTGATCGCGTACCACACGCGTGATCGTGTACCACATGCGTGATCGCGTACCACACGCGTGGTCGTGTACCACACGCGTGGTCGTGTACCACATGCGTGACCGTACCACACGCGTGGTCGTGTACCACACGCGTGGTCGTGTACCACATGCGTGACCGTACCACACGCGTGGTCGTGTACCACACGCGTGGTCGTGTACCACATGCGTGATCCCGTACCACACGCGTGGTCGTGCACCACATGCGTTATCGTGTACCACACGCGCTATCGTGTACCTCACGCGTTATCGTGTACCACACGCGTTATCGTGTACAGCACGTGATCGTGTACAGCACGTGATAGTGTACCGCACGTGTGCTTGTGTACCATGCGCGTGATCGTGTACCACACGCGTGGTCGTAGCACAGACGCGAGCCCACAGCCACACTCAGCGGCTAACCACACTCAGCCGCCAACTGCCAACCCAGCCGAGAGAATGGCGTGTCCGGAGACGGCGTGTGGGCCGGCTGCGGCGTGGAGCGGTGTGACGTCACGCCCGGCGGACCCACCTTGGAGCGGTCCAGGGCGCTGGTGTAGGCGCCGCGGGCGTCCAGCCGGTCTGACAGCATGCTGTCGCGGAGAGACGAGCGCAGCGAGTCCTGGAACCGGGCGGACACACCGTCAGTCGCCAGTTGCCAGTCGCCGGTCGGTGGTCGGTCGTCATTCATCAGTCGCCAGTCACCAGTCGCCAGTCATCAGTCGCCAGTCATCAGTCGCCAGTCGCCAGTCATCAGTCATCCGTCAACAGCACAAGCTGCAGTCAATACATTTCAGACGAAAAAAAGAAGAGCGTTGTGAAGTATTGACTCATACCATTTCGGATACGATGAATCCAGGAATTGCATAAACAATACCTACATTTGACGCAGTTGTTTTGTAATTGCGCATATGACTTTCTCGTCGGTCCGGTTTACTTTGCAACACGGTAACACGTGTGCAACAAAATCGTACGGTGCTGGTAAATCAATTTCTGAACAATCAGATTCCAATGAAAGACATATTCAAATCGTAATCAGGTGCAGATTGTGTGGTAGCCAAGGACGACGAAGGGGACAGGGACGACGGTGGACAGGAACGAATGGGACAGGAATGAAGGGGCCCCTCCGCTGCCCTCCTCCAGCAGCACCCGCTCCCCTCCGCCAGCAACACCAGCTCCCTTCCGCCGCTCCCCTCCGCCAGCAGCACCCGCTCCCTTCCGCCGCTCCCCTCCGCCAGCAGCACCCGCTCCCTTCCGCCGCTCCCCTCCGCCAGCAGCACCCGCTCCCTTCCGCCGCTCCCCTCCGCCAGCAGCACCCGCTCCCTTCCGCCTCTCCCCTCCGCCAGCAGCACCCGCTCCCTTCCGCCTCTCCCCTCCGCCAGCAGCACCCGCTCCCTTCCGCCTCTCCCCTCCGCCAGCAGCACCCGCTCCCTTCCGCCTCTCCCCTCCGCCAGCAGCACCCGCTCCCCTCCGCCAGCAACACCACCTGTGACTGGTCGGCGTGCCGTCTCCTGACCGCCAGCCGCGTGCTAAATTCATGGCCGAGCACACTCGCGACCACCACCGACAAACCACAGCAGTCGGCGCCGACCGTGACGTCATCAACAGCATCAGTGTGACGTCATCGGACACCGGCTGTCTGACGCCGATGCCGTCTGTCGCACCGCGACGTCAACCTCAACTCTACCGACGGAATTTCTAGACTTGTCGTACATCTACTACCTGAATGCTTGCTAGATGTTACGTTGTTTAATCAAACATCTCCATTGATGGGCCTGCAGCATGTGTGCAGGCCAGCGGACACGTCGACGCTGAGACCGGCCTGGCGACAACACTGACTGGTGGGTGAGACCGGCCGATGGAGACCCAGAGCACGGTCCAGTTAGGTACGCTTTTCTCTTCTTTAAAAAAAAGTTTAATCCGAGTTATTGCTCGGGTGGCTTTATGAGCCAGGGCTCTATTGCTAAGCAGAGCTTGTTGCGTGAACCCTGGCCCCACCACCCGATCCATGCATTCCAGTTCAACGGCAGAATTTTGGCCGAAAGTTTAACGTGCCGTCAATGCACCGACACGGCCGCCCGGTAGCTCATCCCCTGCCTTATTGGGCCAGCTGCCAACTGACCCTCCCAGCCGGGGGCTAAATGCGAGCGCGCGAAGCGACTCGAACCCTGTGTCGCCAGTACAGGGGAGACCAGAGCAGGCCAGCGCTCTGACCAACTGCGCCACCGGGGCGGCTCAACAGATACACAGGGCGGTGTATCTCAGAACAGATACACCGCCGAGTGTGTATCTGTTCTGGTGTAACTCAGCCGGTGATGTTGGTTATCGGCTTCGTGACGCGTGGAGCGGACGCGTGGCTTCATGGCGTTGAGTCACGTGGCGTCGCCAACCGTGGAGACCCAGCGGATGGTCCCGTTAGATGCACCGCCGAGTCTGCACCTGTTCCGGTATAATTCAGCCGGCGGTGGGTGGTGGTTACCGGCTTCACGACACGCCGACCGTTGTGCCACATGGCGTCGCCAACCTCTCACGGCGACTGGTCGCCGGCGAGCAGTAGCGACAGGTGAGCATCGAACCCAGAACACTTCGATTGGGAGACGGGAGCCTCACCCTTAGACTACTCGCCCGAGTATACTTCAGACGGACACCACGAAACCGCAGTCAGTGCTGGGCCGGCGGTTGCAGTCAGTGCTGGGGCCGGCGGTTGCAGTCAATGCTGGGCCGGCGGCTAGTCAGTGCTGGGACCAGCACTGCCTCAGCAGCACAGCACCACTGTCCAGACGTCAGTCGGAACAGCACAACACGTGACGGCTGGTGCCCGTGTCGATTGCTGTTGGCTCCAGCCCCTAGTCAGTCCTTAGCCCCCAGCTAACTCCCAATCCCCCGGGGAAAACATAACGTCATGTTTCCCCCTGGGCCGCCAGTGGGTAGTCTGGTGGAGCGGTTTATCGGGCGGAATTCGAGGCCGACCAGACTCTGCTTCCGGCACCTGGCGTCTGGGAGACCATTAGCCGACAGCGTGTCAAGGGTGGCCTCCGCTCTGGTGGCCGCTCCGGTGGCCGCTCTGGTGGCCGCTCCGGTGGCCGCTCCGGTGGCGGCTCCGGCCCGGCGATACCAACCCTACACCCAGGACGACGACACCAACACTATAACCAGCCCGGCAACACTAGACCAACACCCAGCCGGAACACCAGCCTTACATCCAGCCCGGAGATCTTAACTCTAATCCAAGCCCAGCGACATCACCATACACCTAGCCTGGCACCACCAACCCTACACCCAGCCCAGCGGTTTTACGTTAGCCGACAGAGATGCAGAGGCAATAAAATACAAAAGACGAGTTGATAGCGGCTAGTTGTACAGCTCCAGGGTGCTGAAGGTTCTTCCCGGCATAAATTACGTTATTCTTGGTTTGGAAAAAAATTAAGACAACAAAAATACAATATCGAAATTGCTAAGTTTGTTTCAATCACTCATTCATTGAGTTCATTCAATCATTAATTCAAGCCGTTCATTCCATTATGCCTTCATAATTTTCATATTTAAAACAAGAGCCATTTGTTGTTGGTAGTGAGCAGGAAACAATATTGCATGGGTCCCTGGTATAATTCCATTTCAATCGCTGTACAATCCCAATCCCATATCCCATGTGTGGACGCAATATAAATGAGCAGGGGTCCGAGCCTCGTACTCGTAAGTTGTTGTGCCGATATCCATTGTTTAGGTGGTGTGAGCATGTCCGGAGTATGAGATCAGGATGCGTGAACATGATTATAATCCATGGAGTACATTTTTGTAACTGCATTTCCTGTAGTCCCGGAAAGGCTCTAGCCGTATTTCTAGCTAATTTCACAATAGCGATAGTTTTGTCACCTGGCAGTCATACTCCGTGGTTGTGGAGGTGAGGGTATTCCCCATATAAATCGGTAAGAGTATCGTTATTTGCTGACGTATATATGTTTATTTCTTCCGATTTCAGCAATGACGCACTGATAATAAAGAATTGGTTCTTGGAACTGCTGTGAGAAGTACAGTTACTTATCACTGCTAATATACCTATCAATGTGCCAGGTTTGTTCGTTCCATCTTGCTGGTAAACCAGCATGATTTCGGAGCAAATATCAGCCAAAAACACGGCGTAAGACAGACAGAGACGGAGAGAGGAGGGGGAAAACGCACAACCTCTATCGGTCCCGCTCACCTGACGGAAATATTTCGGTGCGGCCAAGCTCCACGGGAACGGCACAAAGTGTGTCACAGGCGCCGTTCTGCACTCAAGTGTTCTTGGGTCTGAACACTCACTCAACACGCTGTCACGCGCTGCGATCTTCCCATCACGTCACGTCACGTCGCGTGCGTGCCTCTGCGCGGCCGGCGACCGACTGACACTGGCGAAGCGACCGACCTCCTCAGTCACGGCCGCAGTGACGTCACGGCCACAGTGACGTCACTGGTTTTGCAGCTCCGTCGGTGGGTGTCGTCCTGCACTGGTCTCTCCTATCCTGGCGAGACAGGGTGAGTCGCTCCATGCGCTCGCATTTAGCCCCCGGCTGGGAGGGTCAGCTGGTAACTGGCCCGATAAGGCCGGGGACGAGCCACCGTGTCGGTGCATTAGCGGCACTGAAAGCTTTCGATGAAAATTACGCCCTTGAACTGGAATTGCCGGATCCGGTGGTGGGACGCAGCAAGCTCTATCTCGAAGAACAGGACTTCGGTCCATAAAGCTACCCATCAAGCATTCGAAGTCGATTGATTTTCTTTGTTTAATAATCGCTGCAAGCCAAACCACAGTTGGTGGGTCCGGGATGTCATCGGCCATTGACCAGGACAACAGCGGCATGACCAGGATAACAGCGGCATGCCGACCGTTACGCCGCTTTCATGTCCACCGGTATCGCACTGAGATGGGGAAGAGGCGATTTAGCTCCAGGGCAACACTGCTGTACAACTCGTTGCCGCCCGAGCTGATGCGGCTTCCCGTGCCGATCTCCGGTCGCCACCTACGGCGGCACCTGTCTGACGTGCCGCCCGAGCCGGACTGATTTGCTACTCGCTCTGCTGTATTTTATTGACATGCATGACCGCCTGTATAACTATTCTGTGATTTTGACCTTTCCTGCCCTGCTGTTTTATTATATTAACGCGAGGTTGTAATAGCCATTGTGGACTACCCCAATACAAGTCTGTATCTGTATCTGATGCCTGCTGACGTCACCACTGAACGACGGCCGGTTCCCATCATCGGGACAACCCACCAAACACTGGAATTCGCTTGTAGGGGGCGCATGTCAAAAGGGCTACGGGCACGGGATCCGCCACAACTTCGGGAGACACCTGAAGCTAGCAAAGAAAGAACGGTAACAAAAACAAAGACAACAAAAACAGAATGCATGAAGAAAAAAGCAACAGCAAAACTGCTACCAAACCTGGCTGACAATTTTGCTTTCAATAGTTTCAATGATTTGAATACAGGAGATAGGCAACATGTTCACAACACCATCATCAAAACTGTGGTTGTCATGCTACCAGAAGGCCGAATCAAGTTAGCAGCAAATTTGGTTGCATTGACTTGCTCATCGACGCAGAATCCTGGCCGAACATGCAGCTCGGCGTCTACGGCATCACCAGTAGCAAGCGCATCCAACTCCATATCTACCACGCCACTGCCCTGTACTGTGAAGTGGCAATCAAGAGCCCGCCGAGCAATCGCTCATTTCTTGGGAGGGCTAGAAGCATGTTAAGGGCTGTGGCTTGCCCTATCCGCTGACTTAACCCTCGCCGTGCGGGCGTCAACTCGGGCCGCCAAGGGTTTCCTGGGGCAGCTCCTAAATCGCTCCCGATATCGCTTTGGAATCTGGCATACCTTCTCAAAATCGATGAGTGCACGTTGTGTCAACAAGTGGAGGTTGATTCTGTGAAGAGCATGGGCGGACGTAGGCCACGAGGTCACGGTCTCGGTCACAGTGCGAATTTATGATATACATTGAAACATGTATCGTGAACAAACCGTACGGAACACCACATAACGTATGAGGACCACACCATACGGGACACAACGACCAAAACATATGCGTGGGTAGACGAACGACAAAGGCGAAAATTGGACTGACCCGAAGTCAGGTCACTAGTTCAAACTGAGATTTAAGCTAGATAATTTTGCATATTTACCTCACAACTTGGCATTTTTTAACATCACAACATGTACATCACCTATAGTATTATCCCCAGTGTCAAGTCAATATCAGGTCAAATTTTGTTGAAATTTAAAATTGAGAATTATGAACTTCATATTTTTTTCAGCCAACTTCAAAACTATTCCTGGGAAATTTTGCAGGGCAATGTCGTTGCTGATGGAATACATTTTTGTCCGAATAAAATTTGGAATGTTCCCCAACAAAACATCAAAGAAGGGGATCACAATTGCCTTCGCATCGGCGTCAATCAGCATTTTGTCCCGAGCATAATCTGCTGCCAAAATAGTCAGCTTAAAACGTAAAAGGCACGGATTTTCATTTCTGGTTGGTTATTAGGGTTTCAGGGCGCATCAGATTTTGATTTCTGAAAATTATCGAGGGGCGCAATGCATGATGTCAATGGGCAATTCCAAATGGATTGGGGGGGGGGCATACTACATAGGGTCCCATGTTAAAATTGAAATTATTTCGGGGGTAACACCAACATTGAGGGGGCACTTGCCCACTGAAAAGCATGCAAAGAAAGCAACACCCGTGGTAGGAGGTAGTAGCCTACTTTCTGATACCAAGGTGATGTTGAGTTTATTGGTCACATTGGCCTTTGCGCGTGCCATGGTGTTAGACCAAGCCTTCAGTCTACATACGCTTGGCTTCTTTTTACGACGCATCCGACTGCTGGGTCATATAGTGTCGCCAACCTCTCACGCCGGTCGGTCGCGGGTGGGCTCGGTAATCCGCCGGTTGTTGGATTCGAACCCACGACCTTACGATCAAGAGTCCAACTCCCCACCGACTGAGCTACCGCGGCCTCCTCAGTTTGCATGCGATGCATGAAGTATGGAATCAGCTTTGCTTTCCCCAACGGCGGCCAGATGGCTTTACCCCCGACACTGACCTGGCCTGACCTGACTTGACTTCGAAGTTCAATCAAAAGAGGTGGACAAGGTGTCCCATGTAACTCTGAATGTTCAAGGATAGAGCTCTATCAGGCGATTTTCCGCTTCAGAACAAAAGCTAGTGGGAGGATCCGTCCCCCGCACTACGAAGGGAGGGAAGTTCTGCCGCACTGGGAGGGGCAGGACGCTCTGCCACACTGGGAGGAGCAGGACGTTCCGCCACACTGAGAGGGACAGGACGCTCCGCCACACTGAGAGGGGCAGGACGCTCTGCCACACTGGGAGGAGCAGGACGTTCCGCCACACTGAGAGGGGCAGGACGCTCTGCCACACTGAGAGGGGCAGGACGCTCCGCCACACTGAGAGGGGCAGGACGCTCCGCCACACTGAGAGGGGCAGGACGCTCCGCCACACTGAGAGGGGCAGGACGCTCTGCCACACTGAGAGGGGCAGGACGCTCCGCCACACTGGGAGGGTCAAGCAGCACGGTTTACAGACGGGCTCGCGGTCACGTGGTAGCCGCTGGCGGGCTCGATACCGTCACCACCAATTGGGCAGCCGATACAGGAGAAACGCGGACGCGGCCGCGGCCGGCCGACCGACCCGGAACGGCGCCCAGGTTCACAAACGGCGCGCATTTGTGTCAGCGCGCCGCGTCGCGATTGCCGTGAGAGCGGCGCGACCGTCGGCGCGGCACGAGCGCCGACAATACCGGTGCCGCTGACCTACTCCGTATCCGGCGCGGCGGCGGCGGCGAGCGGCCCCCGGCCGCCGGGCCAGCTGACCGAGCAAACAGGCACAGTGTCGCAGCCAGTAACCGCCGGCCGCCGGGCCAACTGACTGGGCGGACAGGCCCAGTGTCGCAGCCAGTAACCGCCGGCCGCCGGACCAACTGAGGCACAATGTGGCGACCAGTAACCACCGGCTAGTTCGTGTGACCCGCGACAACTATCGAGAAGTATCGCCGCTCAGAATGGTCCAGTGGGACCGGTACCAGCTGGCCAGCGGGTGGTCCAGTGGGACCGGTACCAGCTGACCAGCGGGTGGTCCAGTGGGGCCGGTACCAGCTGACCAGCGGGTGGTCCAGTGGGGCCGGCTGACCAGCTGACCAGCGGGTGGTCCAGTGGGGCCGATGCCAGCTGACCAGCGGGTGGTCCAGTGGGGCCGGTACCAGCTGACCAGCGGGTGGTCCAGTGGGGCCGGTACCAGCTGACCAGCGGGTGGTCCAGTGGGGCCGGTACCAGCTGACCAGCGGGTGGTCCAGTGGGGCCGGTACCAGCTGACCAGCGGGTGGTCCAGTGGGGCCGGTACCAGCTGACCAGCGGGTGGTCCAGTGGGGCCGGTACCAGCTGACCAGCGGGTGGTCCAGTTGGGTCGGTGTTGACCAAGCATCACACCACTCACACCGCCATGAGAGGCAGCCCGGCAGCGTCGCGTGACATGTGACGTGTGACATGTGACGTGTGACGTGTGACATGTGACGTGTGACATGTGACATGTGACGTGTGACATGTGACGTGTGACATGTGACGTGTGACATGTGACATGTGACGTGTGATATGTGACGTGTGACATGTGACGTGTGACGTGTGACATGTGACGTGTGACATGTGACGTGTGACATGTGACGTGTGACATGTGACGTGTGACATGTGACATGTGACGTGTGACATGTGACATGTGACGTGTGACATGTGACGTGTGACATGTGACGTGTGACATGTGACGTGTGACATGTGACATGCGACATGTGACGTGTGACATGTGACATGTGACGTGTTATGTGACGTGTGACATGTGACGTGTGACATGTGACGCGTGACATATGACGTGCGACGTGGAACGTGGGATGTGCGACGTGGCACGTATCACGTGTAACGTGCGACGTGAGACGTGCCGTGTATGACGTGTGACGTGGGGCGTGCGACGTGAGACGTGCCGTGTGTGACGTGTGACGTGGGGCGTGCGACGTGTGACGTGGGGCGTGCGACGTGAGACGAATTACGTGTGACATGCGACTGATGTGCAACGTGCAACGTTGGATGTGCGAAAGGTGATGGTTCCCCTGTGGGGATGCCACATGGGCCGCTATAACCAACATGTGACTCAGAGTGCGAGTGACTGAGTGACTGAGTGGCTCAGGTGACAGCCACAGATTCGCTGCTCGTTGTACAAGACGGGCAACTGGCACCTCCAATGGACATAAATGGAGGACACGGAGGCTCCGAGGCACGGCCAAAGACCATGGTGATCATAGGCTTCAGTGTTTAGGTGCCTGACTTCCACCGGGGAAGGGAGTAGGAACTAGATCAGAATTCGTGGGGATGGAATAGGTACTCGTAGGTTAGCGGTAATTAACCGCGTGTAACGCTGATAGAATTCAAACTTAAACTCCAACAGTGTACAGCACAATTATCTTCAAATGCAGCTAAGTCGAATACATTCGAGTGGTCTGCTGTTGACGCGTCTGTTGGCACTGCTCGGTGGAGAGGGCGGGGTGCAGTGTACGCGCCTCGTGCACGCAGCGCACGCACGGTCGCCACAGGCATGGCCGGGAACGTCTGCGCTAAACGATGGGAAAAGTATGACGTGTGCAAAAAGCTGGCGTGCCCGACGAGAAAGGGGCGCGTGTACGCGTCATCACAGTGCTCGTGTGGCCAGGCCACTGACGTCGGCTCGTTGTCGGCAAACTTAAAGGCCGGAACACCCGACGTCGGCCGGAGAGGCGACCGGTCGCGGCGTGTTCCATCACTCGACGAGGGCGGCAGTCTGAATATTACTGGCATCGTGTGTGCCGACAAATCATCAATGACATTGTAACACGCCACTACTTCCAGTTAGTTAGTTAGTTAGTTAGTTAGTTAGGGCTTTAGGGCGCATCGACTACATCGGTCATATAGCGCACCACTACTTCCAGTGGCGCAGCCAGGATTTTCCTAGGATGGCCTGACCCTAGGAAAATCCCAACGAACATAAAAATGTGATGAAACAGATGGAAGGCACGAAAGAGAAAGGTTCCGGGGAGCGAAGCGCGCCGAAAATTTGGGGTCTTGCGTGGTAAAAATATCACAATGTGTCGTTTCATCTGATGTATTTTTGGGTGCTAAGGGGGAGCGGGACGGGTCCCCCCGCCCCCTTGGCTGCGCCTCTGATTACTTATACCGCAAATTATGTTCGGCATTCGCTTCTACGCGATACAACTGACAAAGGGCCACCTCAACATGGATGGATGGATGGCAGTGGATGCATTTTACACACATTGGGGCCATTCTCAATACGCAAAAGGGACAGGACGGTCAGGTAGGGTAAGACCCTACTTCAGCCAATCTACACCTTTAACTTCAGCCAATCTATCTGGAACTTCTATCTCAAACATCTATATATAAACATCTATCCTTCCAAATACGCCACAAGGATTGGGTCGACGTTCATGGATTGGGTGACAAAAAGCGAGCGATCCTTTTTTCTTGTAATGATATTTTGACAAAAGTGACCTGCCTAACAACGCTCACTCTCATTAAAGCGAACATGATCTTCAAATGGAAGATTTGTCCGAGCTTGTTTCACTATTAGAATTGATGAACACCTACTCTTTCGTGGACCATCACCCAATACAGTTTAAAACATGCCTACCGATTTCAAATGACAAGTTTAGTAAAATGTTGCTGGTGTGGCAAAACGGGCACCGGAGCTGAAGGTGCCCGTGGTGGGGCAAAACGGGCACCGGAGCTGAAGGTGGCCGTGGTGGGGAAAACGGGCACCGGAGCTGAAGGTGCCCGTTCTGTCCAGCACCATGTGCATTGAGTGGAAAAAGCAATCAAGCGGTGCTCCAACCCATTTAGCAGTGGAGTGTACGATGTTCTACGTATACTTGCACGCATAGACACACAGTCATGGTGATTAGAGGCAGGGGCGTACCCAGAAATTTCGCCAGGGAGACTGTGCTCACACAATATTATGGTTAATACCATTGCTAGAACCAGAACCTGATAATTTACGTGGGCAAGAAAGCAAATATTTCGCGGCAAAAAAGGCAAATTTATCCACCCCTCCCCTCCCACATTGGGTGCACCTATGCTAGTCAAGGACGCACCCAGGTGTAATTTGACAGGGGGCAGGCCTTTCTCTGGGCGGTGCTTGTCAGCATCCCGACTGTTGCAGGCGGCTTCGGCTCTCAGCAGCGACACCAGTGGGTGATTCGTGGAGGTGGGACGGAGGTGGGACGGAGGTGGGACGGCGGTGGGACGGCGGTGGGACGGGACGGTGGGACGGAGGTGGGACGGAGATGGGACGGCGGTGGGACGGCGGTGGGACGGCGGTGGGACGGAGAGGGGACGGAGGTGGGACGGAGATGGCACGGCGGTGGGACGGCGGTGGGACGGAGGTGGGACGGAGGTGGGACGGAGGTGGGACGGAGGTGGGACGGAGGTGGGTCGGAGGTGGGACGGAGGTGGGTCGGAGGTGGGTCACGGCGGTGGGTCAGAGGTGGGACGGAGGTGGGTCGGAGGTGGGACGGAGATGGGACGGCGGTGGGACGGCGGTGGGACGGCGGTGGGACGGAGAGGGGACGGAGGTGGGTCGGAGGTGGGACGGCGGTGGGACGGCGGTGGGTCAGAGGTGGGACGGAGGTGGGACGGAGGTGGGTCAGAGGTGGGTCGGAGGTGGGTCAGAGGTGGGTCGGAGGTGGGTCAGAGGTGGGTCAGAGGTGGGTCAGAGGTGGGTCAGAGGTGGGTCAGAGGTGGGACGGAGGTGGGACGGAGGTGGCCGGCTGGGAGCCGTGGTCGACAACCTCGGCGAGGAGCTGCTCTCTTGTTTTTTTTTTTATTTGCTTAAGCTGCTAGTGGTTATCTAGCGCCCAGGAGCTGCTCTGCTCTATGCCCGTTGATGCAGGACGGATTAGTCTGAGCCGGAGCCCCGCCCGGCCGGCCTGTCGAGATGGTATCCGTCCGACCTGTCTCCCGCCCGGGGGAGGGGGCGGTGCGGCGCACTTCCGGCGCCAGTTCGGGTCGCCGGGCGGTCAGACGGGCACCGCCAGCGTGCGGGACAACGGCCTGGCGGACCTGGTGCCGACGACTCGCCTGAGACAGGCGAGTGACGGCCGTGGCGTGGTTCAGCAGGGGCCCGGTGCCTAGTGCGGGACAACGGCCTGGCGGACCTGGTGCCGACGACTCGCCTGATGACCGAGGCCGAGTGACGTGGAGTGGAGTGGTTCAGCAGGGGAGGCCCGGTGCCTTACATGATCATCAAGCCCGCGCGGCACATCCTGCTCTTCTAGAGGGCGCCACCAGATACAGAGAGCATGGGGATGGGCGGCTTTGTTTGTTGGGTGTTTCACGACGCACTTTTACGCACAATCACGGCTTAGAGTCAGAGTCAGATTTATTGAGGTCTCCACAATAATATGGCTTTTCAGCCCTCTCGTCAGTACATTGCTGTAAAACTATATACATAATCCTACTTCTCGTGTCAATAAACAAGAGTCAATTAAAAATCATCTAGACATAAATCACACTTTACCTAGTGATAGAACGCGCCTCAAACGGCTGTTCCACGCAGCTACGGCTCTGAACGGGTAGCTACGCTTAGCGAGTTCGAGCGAACTCGCGGAGCTCCAACATCCGTGTCTGCGCACCGAGTTCTCCTGGACGACACCTCCGCACGACGCTTGATAGAGCTCGCTAGCGTAGGTGGGACACCAGACGACGTTAGCTTCCGGATCATTGCTACGTCGCGCTCCTCCAACATGGCATCAAATTTCAACCATCCAAGTGCCTCTAGTGCCGGGGTGATGTGTTCTCGTCGGCCGAGGCCGGATACTATACGGGCACCAAAATGTATCGCCTTCGAATCCTATCTCTCTGGTTTTGGCGGCGCTTATGGCGCCGCCCACACAGTTTCGCCGGTGGGCCGCGGATTGGTGAATGTGCCGCGCGGTGCGAGTCTTGAACCCGAAACCTTCGTATTCAGAGCTCAACACCTTAACCACTCGGCCATCCTCGCCCGGGAGATGGGCGGCGCGGCTGCCGGCGCGGCTGTCGGCCGGCTGTGGCGGTCGGCCGAGACCAGTCGCCGCCGACACCGGCGTCCGTCCATTGTGCTGCCGCTCACCGACCGCCTGCAGTGTTCTGTGTGTCCGCTGCTCAATCATCGCTGTCGCGCCTCGTCGCACGCCGTGTGGGCTGCCGGCTGTGCAGCCGACAGGCCCGGACAGACGGCCGGACCGCGACTTGTTCACCGTTGATTTACCTGCTGCTCGTGGGTCTTGTCATGTATTGTCTGAGTATTGTTATGGTGCATTACGTATTGGGGAGCACTCGGCAAAGAAAATAGAGACCACAAAGGTTTTCCACGTTTTGCGTAAAAGTTATGCGTACAGAAGTTTTGTAATAGTAGCCGTATCCCGTAGAAATGAGATCCGCATAGGTCTTTGAAGTCGCAATGCCATGAAGCAATTTTTGCATTAGACGCTTTGCCGTGTAGAGACAATGCCGTGTAGAGACAATGCCGTGTAGAATTGCCTTGCAGCATCAGTCGTGTCGTAGCAGCTTTGTCGGTAGCAGCCTTTATGAACGAGGGGAGACAAAGAGAGTCTACTGGTGTGCATATACGTCAAAAGTTCATCTGAGCAACCCGGCCTGCCCAGGCTCGTCCCGGCCAGCCCAGGCTCGTCCCGGCCAGCCCAGGCTCGTCCCGGCCAGCCCAGGCCCGTCCCGGCCAGCCCAGGCTCGTCCCGGCCAGCCCAGGCTCGTCCCGGCCAGCCCAGGCTCGTCCCGGCCAGCCCAGGCTCGTCCCGGCCCAGGCCCGTCCCGGCCAGCCCAGGCCCGCCCCGGCCCGGCCCAGGCCCGTCCCGGCCCAGGCCCGTCCCCCGTCCCGGCCAGCCCAGGCCCGTCCCGGCCCAGCCCAGGCTCGCCCCGGCCCAGGCTCGCCTCACTACGTATGGCTTTTATATGCGTGGTAAAACGGAACTAACTGAAATCACAGCAAATGGTCCGCCATACGTGATATGGTGCGCCATATCACGTGACCCGGGGGCGACTGTGTCAGCGTCCGTGCGATGCAGGCCGCCGCTCTCAACGGCTATGCGCGGCATAAACTGCGCTAAATGGAAGTGCTACAACACAAAAGGGATCGTGGCACGGCGTGGCACCTACGCTAATTCGGCAGTTCGCCACAGTGCATGGAACCTTGAGATGCCAGCAACATATTCGCACATGAGCCCGATTTCGAGAAAGATGCCGACCATTTCGGCTGACACGACTATCCGAACTCGGTTTTATCACAATGTTGCAAATCGGGCATGCATCACAACTTTGAAAGCACCGTTCCGAAGTGCTATATCGGTTTTTCTTATTAATTAAAGCAGTCATGCACGTCTGCTCAAATTGATCGCAATAAGGTATCTGTACGGTCTGATCAAGCACAACGGCAGTCGGTGCACTGGTCTCCTGCCGCGGTATGGTACCAGATCCTGCACCTACCGCACTGGAGCCCCACAGCCCGCCTCGTCTTCGCTCGTCCAGCGCCCCTCGCGCCACCTTATGCTCGCTGTATCAGCGATCAACTAGCGCCGCTGGTGGCGCCTTGCATGGGCTATATTAGCTGTCGTCCAGCGCCCCTAGCGCCACCCTATACTGGCTATATTAGCAGTCGGCCAGCGCCCCTAGTGCCACCTTATGCCAGCTGTGTCAGCAGAAGAACCTTGGGTTCTTTTACGACGCATTCAACTGCCAGGTCATACAGTGTCGCCGAGAGGTCGCCAACCTCTCATGCCCATTGGTTGCGGGTGGACTCGGCAATAGCGCCGGTTGCGGGATTCGAACCCACAGTCTTGCGATCACGGACCCGGCACCCTACCGACTGAGCTGCCGCGGCCCCCGGCTGTACCAGCGGTCGTGTTGTGGCGCCAGTCACGCCGCCGGCAACACTCACCCTCGACAGGCGCCACGACCGCTTGAAGGGCGAGTCCACACTGCTGACGGTCGAGTCCAGCCCCTGGATGGACGAGCTCATTTCGTCCAGGCGGGGGAAGTCGTCTGTCGTGTTGCGCCGCGAGCTGGGCGGTGACGAGCGCGAGCGCTGGCTGCAGCGAGAACTGCAGGTGGACGTGGAGCGGCAGCGAATGCCATCTGCGGAAAAAGCAATGGTCCCGGTTTTTCAGACAGACTGGCGGAGCATCGCATTCATTTACAAACAGTTGAGATTAAACCCCCGAGTATTGAAGGCTTACTGCGCTCTTTCAGGAAATAAATTTGGTGGGCGCGGGAGGGTTTCGCTGTTAACTTTCAGCTTCAACTTGGTGGGTGTGACACAAGCTGGCAGTGGACGCACTGAACTGGGACAAGTGGGAACTGGCACTTGTCCCACTCAGAACTGGCACAAGTGCCTGAGAGGCAAGTGCCTATCCAAAAGTAAACCATGTGATGCCACTGAAATATACAATTCTGAGGGTCAAAGGAGATGAGCCTTCTTGCTGGATAAGCTACCTGAAAAACCTCCTCGCGATCATCAGATCAAGACAATAGAGGCAATGAATGAATACCGATCTTCAAATACATGACAAACTGGCATTATACTTATTGATATACCTGGTATTGGCCTTGGACAGAATAGGCAACCTCCAATGCCCTCTTTATTTAGACAAACATTGTGCAGTTGTTCCAGAATAGTTGACAATTAGGGAACGCATCATATAATTTACCATGTAGCAGAAGTTAGCAAAGGTTCAGAAAACACTTAATACATATTTGTCAGACTCCCTCTTCAGCATCAGATTCAGCAGACGCTTAGAAAATCTTCATCCAAAATTCACAACCACTCATAATCAAAACAGGGCATGATGTGCATCGCTACGCATCTCGGAAAATCACAAACAGATTCATATGTGACATCGATCCCATGGAAAACCCCATGGGGAATGCAAAATGTTGATCAATGCGTATCTATCTGTCCTTAGGATTGCCTCCAGAATTCACAGGCAGATTCCTCCCAACCGGAATCGCAATCTGGCTAAGTGCCCGCGGGCATTCGAAAATTGTGGATATCATTTCCCCAAGACTCACTATATGATACTTCACCGACAAATGCCGCAAATGTATAAACAAGTTCCCAGGTCACTTTAAAATGGGGTCCCCAGGAGGAAACATGGGGCTCAATAGAAACATCTCCAACTTACACGAAACTCACAAGCGTCCTGAAAAAAAAAACACTGGCAAAAAGGCAGAATTGTCCCGGTATCTGGTGAGGAGGGGATAGCTTGTGGAGGGGCCGAGACGGTTCTCACGTTTGACCCTGGAGGGAGCCCATGGAGAGGCGGCGGCGGTGCTCACCGTTGCCCCTGGCGACCGGCTGGCGGACGGGCGGCGGTGTGGCCGCGCCCCCGGCCGGCTCCTCGCTGCTGCCGTCCAGGCCGCCGGACGTCTCCGACGCGGTGCGGTACTCGTCGTCGGACGACAGCACCGCCGGGTTGCCGCCGCCGCCGCCAGTCGGCACCACCGTCGCCGTGTCCCGCTCGGCGGTGGTGAAGCGCGGCTTTCTGGAGACACCAGCGACGCACGCTCAGCATTTAGACGCGCTCACCGTGCACGGACGAGTGACGCAGAGGAGGAGCTGCAGGCGCCGCCAGACGCAGCGGGGCGGACGTCCGGATACCGACTGAAGTTCCTATTTCAACACCCGCACGTCAATTCGCATTTCAACTCGCGGTACCCTCAGCATTATTCCAGAGGTAATTTCAGCATTACACAGTTACATCCCCAGCCGCTATAGTGACCCAGTTTCCATGGTCACCCCTAATCTGATTGAAGACATGAATGCGATAAATGAAAGTCATGGAAATACTTCTGATTCAATTCCTGAGCATGTTCCTAATTAAGGAACATTAATAGCACTAAGCAGAGGAATGTTTCAGCTTAGCTCCGGTAACGACGGCTTACTCCGGCTTACGGCGGCAGGAAGCGAAAAAGAATTATTGAACGACGTGAATACTTTCTTACATAGTTGTTGAATGCTTTCTTCTCAACGAGACGCCTAATAGTTGGAATCTCATTTAAGCTATATTTTTCCGTACATGTTCGAAAATGACAACTTGTTTGCATACATATTTTAAGTTGAACTTTTAATACTGAACAGAGCCCTGCACAGCCCCGATAATTTTGATAGCCGAGATCGCGGCCGTGATCAGGTCAGTTCAAACAGCTGGCGCTGCGCCCTGACCAGTCATTCAACCAAATCCCCTGTCCAACTGAACCAGACCTGAAAAACTTCAAGCAGTTATAAACTGAATCAGAATCGATTCGTTAGTTAGTTAGTTAGTTATTTGGGCATTAGGGCGCGTCGACCATGTTGATCATATAGCTCAGAATCAATTCCAATCATGACTACTGTTTCATAAAAACTTGCCAACTTATTGCTGAATCAACATCTATGTTTTCTCCTCGTAGCAGGATCATGATCAAATCATACCGTTTTCACTGCATAAGTTCATTGATCGATGAATCACGACTGAACCAAGACAATATTGTGCCCTCTGGATCGAGTCACGAATGAATCATCGAACTGAGCAGTGCTCCGATTGAAAGCTGAATCAGCAGATGTGCTACCAACAATCCTCATCCAAATTTACTGACCCACAGGTATCCAGCCCCCATACCTTGTCACTTATTCGCACGTTCCTTGTCCAGTAGCACGCAAGTATGTACCGTTGGCTCCGCCATCGCCCACTCGCACTCCCTCCAGCGTATCCTACAGGTCGCGCGGCGGTGACAACCTACCGTGTGCGCTGAAAATGTCTACGGGAAGACGATCGGCCGATTCGCTGGCATTGGCTGTTCCAGACTAATGCGTCCAAGGGCCATGGGAACACCGCACTTGACGCGGTTTACGTGGATTACGCGGGTGGAAACCGGGTCAGTGACGGCTAAACTCCTCATCAGAGACCACGAATCCGGCTTGATTCAGCTTATGCACATCTCTGATTTAGCATTCCGAGATGACAACTACCGCAAAAGTCAGAGATGACTGACGCTACTACTAGACCAGTCCGAGAGGCCCAATACAACCACTAGACCAGTCCGAGATGCCCAATACTACCACTAGACACCAGACTGTGCCACTACCACTAGACCAGTTCGAAGTATTAAATGCCACTCCTAGACCAGCCCGGAATGCTCAATACTACCACTACACCAGTTCGAGATGTCCGAAGCCACCACTAGACCGGTCCGAGATGCCAAATACTATCACTAAACCGGTATGAGAGGCCTAATACCAGTACCAGGAGACCAATTCCCTGTTCTGCGGCCTATTGTTTGGACATCGTACCAACATCCCAGACATTCGCCTGTGGGGGAATATCTGGAAAATGGGCACGTAACAGGAGCAAGAGCCTTGAAGAGCCTAGCCTAGAGCCTAGACCGACAGAGCCTTGAATAGTATCTGACCTAGCAGCTTCCTTCAAACCAAACCTCAACGAGCGCGGTACGACAACTACTGCTCAACCTGATGCCTCCTCGCGACAACTCCACCAACTCAGTGTGACCTTCACATGACCTCGCCGTCTCTGTCAACTGTCTCTCGAGCCTCTCCCCAGTGATAGTTGGTAAGTTGCACATGACCCGTGACTGACCTGTGACTGACCTGGTGAGTTGCATGTGACCTGTGACTGACCTTGTGAGCTGTACATGACCTGTGGTGACTGACCTGGTGAGCCGTACATGACCTGTGACTGACCTGGTGAGCCGTACATGACCCGTGACTGACCTGGCCGTCTCCGTCAGCTGTCTCTCGAGCCTCTCCCCCAGCGACAGTCGGTGAGCGGTGTCGGGCAGCTGGGCTGCACCACGCAGAGCCTGCACCCAGTTGCCTCGAATGCCCGACGTCATCGCCGACAGCTGCACCACTTTGCCGTCCCACGTCTGCGGCAGACACACCGTCCTGATTACGGATGGTGCCAGCGCCATGATCCACGGTCTCCCGACATTGATCACCGTTTCCACAGCCTCTCGACATTGATCACCGTTTCCGCAGTTTCCTGACATCAATCACAGCTTCCACAGTCTGACATTAATCAATGGACGCTCCAGGAATTTGCCTGGAACCAGGCGATATTGACCGTCATTGAGCAATTTGGCGCCCAAGCAGCTCAGGTTCGTCATCTCCTCGAGATATTTGAAAGCTTAGCTCATAAACAGAGTTCTGGCATTTGGAGAAAAAAAACACACTTGTTCCTATATCTGGAGTGTTTTGTTCGTTAAGCTTAATCCACGTAATAAATTGAACAAAATGTTTGGCGTCCCGCCAGCCATGATATCACTAGTGTATTGGCGTCCCGCCAGCCATGATATCACTAGTGGATTGGCGTCCCGCCAGCCATGATATCACTAGTGGATTGGCGTCCCGCCAGCCATGATATCACTAGTGGATTGGCGTCCCGCCAGCCATGATATCACTAGTGGATTGGCGTCCCGCCAGCCATGATATCACTAGTGGATTGGCGTCCCGCCAGCCATGACATCACTAGTGGATTGGCGTCCCGCCAGCCATGATATCACTAGTGGATTGGCGTCCCGCCAGCCATGATATCACTAGTGGATTGGCGTCCCGCCAGCCATGATATCACTAGTGGATTGGCGTCCCGCCAGCCATGATATCACTAGTGGATTGGCGTCCCGCCAGCCATGATATCACTAGTGGATTGGCGTCCCGCCAGCCATGATATCACTAGTGGATTGGCGTCCCGCCAGCCATGATATCACTAGTGGATTGGCCGATATCTGGCAGCACGAGCAGTCATCTGGCGGCACTGACCGAAATATGTCTGGTGGAATTGACGTTTGGTGGAGCTTCCCATCTCTCTGGATGAGCTCCAGTCCCCACGATGTTCGGTCGAGGGCCCCTCAATTATTAACCTATTTGAGCATGGTACCATGTGGGTCAGCGACCAGGACCCACGTTCAGTTTACCAGTTTTGGTATTGCCGCACCTTTCCAACAACTCCCTTGCAGCTCCATCGGCGACACTGACCGTGACCTGGAAGCCGTAGTTTTTGCTGGTGTCGCACTCCTCGACGCGCTTGGCGCCGCTCAGGTCGATCACGCCGTCGGTGACGTTGTTATCCTCGGCGGCCGTGTCTCCGTACAGGGTGAGCGTCGGACCGCGCAGCACGAACCAGTGCTTCGCCCACACCTGAGGTCACAGGTCATGTCAGTCAGCTGACTGTACCGTCCACAGCTGACGTCACAGGTCGTGCCAGTCAGCTGACGTCGACAATCGGCTGACATCGGATTGGAGTTTAGGGGAGCGTCGACTGCGTCGGTCCATCACAGGTCGCGTCAGTCAGCTGACGTCACAGGTCGTGTCAGTCAGCTGACTGCACCGTCCACAGCTGACGTCACAGGTCGTGTCAGTCAGCTGACTGTACCGCCCACAGCTGACGTCACAGATTGTGTCAGTCAGTTGACTGCACCGTCCACAGCTGACGTCACAGGTCGCGTCAGTCAGCTGACTGCACTACCCACAGCTGACGGCACACGTCGGTCGAGCTGGGAAATTTACTCGCACGTCCGCATCCTCGTAGGACTGGTCTGTTTATCATGTCAGAAATACCTGACGCGAAACATGACGCGAAAATTTCAACTTTGTGTCAAGTTATCTGCAGTTGTGGGTTTGTGATTTAGTAGTGGTGGAGTTGTGATTTAGTAGTGGGGGAGTTGTGATTTAGTTGTAGTGGTGTTGTGAGTTAGTAGTAGTGGGGTTGTGATTTAGTGATGGTGTAGTTATGATTTAGTTATGGTGGGGTTTTGAGAGTGGTGGGGTTGCATTTCGTAGACTGTATTTCATAGGAGGTGAGTGCAAAAGAGGCTGCTCATGCCCACCTTTACTACATGATCGTTCACGCTCACACACATTACACTCCTAAACATCAACATCGCTGGTATGCACACAAAACACAAACCAATATGATGACAGTGTGCCCACACATACTTGCGTGTTGTACCACAACATCTATATATTATCATCCGTGGCGATGTGTACTATGACGATGTATGCTTTCTCCTCCCCCCTCCCCCCTCACCAATCCACCCTCCCCTTCTTGATGGCCGGCTTCACATGATTGAAGACGGCAGAGCTGCACAAACCTCTTTATCGTTCATTTTCATAAGCCAGCCTTTCTTGATGCGCAGCAGGTCCTCGGCAGGAAGGTCAACGCGCAGGTCGTTGTGGTTGCCATAGCAACCGTCTGTGGCGTCCAATCCGCAGCCGTCCGGGTCTCCCCGCACCTTGAACACGGTCAGAGACAGGCGTCACGTGCACAACGTACGACAGTTCCCTGTCGCACCGGGCAGAGGAATTTGCTTAATGGCCGGTGGCGTTGTGGTTATCGGTGCAGACACCTGCAAGCACACACAACACACACACACACATACACACAAGTAGCGACATTTTCCGAAATACGATAACCGTCCCCATTTTCCCAGTGTCGAGTGGGATCTCCATCCATGATGAGTCAGCATTCAACTGGAGAACCAGCCCCCCACCCACCCCCCAGCGCACTTTGAAGCAGCTTCGGCAAAGTACATATAACTACGATCCCCCGGCAGTTCCATGACGGCCGAAAGTACCGTATATCCCACGCACAAAACAACATCGCACGATAACCCCATTACACCTGTCCTGACCTCTTAGTGTTGAGCACTTCTGTAAATGTCATAACAGTGGCAACATTCTACAGACGGCATCTAAATCACGGCCACCTAACACCATCCCGCCCTGATCCATCAATAAGCGTCGTCACAGCTTAAACAACCCGCTCACACCATCCACCGGCAGATGGATCCTGAGGAGAATGGTGCGATCCCATCACTGCCTCTTAGGCTTCGTATGGCGTACCTTTGGATACTTTTTGACAGTTGTGCGACTATTTTCTGTCTTTCTGCAGCTTTCGCACAAAATATCGTTATTTTTGGCAACTTATACTCATTTTCACAAAAGTGGCATGTTCGTCCTCCCTCCAAATAATACTCGAACCGCCAAGTCCCTGGGTGGCATTATTAGACCCAATCCACAAGACAGACCCACCCTCTAGACAAACCACGTCCGCTGTGAGACAAACCACGTACGGTACACGAATCACATTCGTTAGACAAACGACGCTATTAGACAGCCCACATCCGTCAGAAGCCGACATCTGACAGACCACATCCATCAGGCAGACCACATCCGTTAGCCAGCCACATCCGACCGCATCACGTGGCCGCATGCGTGACACGTGCCCACGACCGCCCACGGACCGCCACGGCCCCGACCGTCGTCGGCGACTCACGTAGTGCTTGGTGTCGATGACGGCATCGTCGGCGCCGACGGCGGGGCCGCCCGCCGACACAGACGAGCCGTCGTCGTTCTCCCGGGTCGGCTTCTCGCCAGTGGCCTGCAGCTGACACGGTCAGGGACACACGTCACCACTCCGAGCGGTCAGGGACACGTCACCACTCCCAGCGGTCAGACACACGTCACCACTTCGAGCGGTCAGACACACGTCACCACTTCGAGCGGTCAGGGACACACGTCACCACTCCGAGCGGTCAGGGACACACGTCACCACTCCGAGCGGTCAGGGACACACGTCACCACTCCGAGCGGCCAGGGACACACGTCACCACTCCGAGCGGCCAGGGACACACGTCACCACTCCGAGCGATCAGGGACACACGTCACCACTCCGAGCGGTCAGGGACACACGTCACCACTCCCAGCGGTCAGGGACACACGTCACCACTCCGAGCGGTCAGGGACACACGTCACCACTCCGAGCGGTCAGGGACACGTCACCACTCCGAGCGGTCAGGGACACACGTCACCACTCCGAGCGGTCAGGGACACACGTCACCACTCCGAGCGGTCAGGGACACACGTCACCACTCCGAGCGGTCAGGGACACGTCACCACTCCGAGCGGTCAGGGACACACGTCACCACTCCCAGCGGTCAGGGACACCGTCACCACTCCGAGCGGTCAGGGACACACGTCACCACTCCGAGCGGTCAGGGACACACGTCACCACTCCGAGCGGTCAGGGACACACGTCACCACTCCGAGCGGTCAGGGACACGTCACCACTCGGGGCGGTCAGGGACACGTCACCACTCCGAGCGGTCAGGGACACACGTCACCACTCCGAGCGGTCAGGGACACACGTCACCACTCCGAGCGGTCAGGGACACACGTCACCACTCCGAGCGGCCAGGGACACACGTCACCACTCCGAGCGGCCAGGGACACACGTCAGCACTCGGGGCGGTCAGATCTATTTTTTCCTGCAGAAGATTATGTTGAACGACACAGTTTTTACATGCGTAGTGTATAATTTAAATAAGTCGCAGAAAAAAAACCGTTCACTTCGAATCTTAGTACGCTAGTGAAACGGGCCTCTGGACCGTCTATTTATCTAGTTTGCATGACAAATAAGCTACTTCAACAATCTGGGTCTGTACAAGATACCACACATGGAAAAGGCAAGGAATGCATCGATAAATATTAGACACACTGCAAAACTACTGTATTACGCCACCAATGGTAGCTTTCAGATCTGACGGGGATACAGGATTCGTGCCATAGAACGCTGCTGCAGGACATCAACTGACGTTTAGCAGTGGTAAGTGGCGCTTACCCTGTGTTTATGCTCAGCAGATGGGAGATCGTGCGGTGGCAAGTGGCGCTTACCCTGCTGTGCTCTATGCTCTGCAGATAGGAGATCGTGCGGTGGCAAGTGGCGCTTACCCTGCTGTGCTCTATGCTCTGCAGATAGGAGATCGTGCGGTGGCAAGTGGCGCTTACCCTGCTGTGCTCTATGCTCTGCAGATAGGAGATCGTGCGGTGGCAAGTGGCGCTTACCCTGCTGTGCTCTATGCTCTGCAGATAGGAGATCGTGCGGTGGCAAGTGGCGCTTACCCTGCTGTGCTCTATGCTCTGCAGATAGGAGAGCGTGCGGTACTAAGTGGCGCTTACCCTTCCGTGCTCTATGCTCTGCAGATAGGAGAGCGTGCGGTGCTAAGTGGCGCTTACCCTGCTGTGCTCTATGCTCTGCAGATAGGAGAGCGTGCGCGCAGGCCGCGGGCGGGTCAGCGAGTCGGCGATGTCCTTCAGCTTCTCCTCGCGGTTAATCGAGTAGTCGCCCAGGTACGAGCCGCCGCCGCTGCTGCCATCTGTCGGTCACGCGGCTCACTGCATGATGTACGGCAGATCACAGACACGGCTATGCGATTTCCCATTGTAAGGGTGGTGGTAAACACGGGTTTTGTGACAGCACACTGTGTGAGATGAACTTGCTTCCTAGCTATCCTCAACCCTCAATTTGCCTATTGCCTATTGCCTATTGCCTATTCCTCAACCCTCGCCGTGCCGGCCGGCAGATCCACCCTCACCGGACCGAGCGGGGGGGGGGGGGCTCTTGAGAGCCCCACCCTCAACTTCCGATCTGCGTATGCAAGGCTGAAGTTATGCAGAACACCGTTTGAAAGCTCTGGTCATGGACAGCCCCAAACATACCCTAAATTTGCATTTTGCCTGATAGGGTCGTCAGAGGTGGAATTAGGTCAAGATATGGTCCCTGACAAAAGTCCCTTGAAATTATTAGCAAAAAGACAGAGCTTGTGTTATTTTCGACATTGTATTGAAAGTCCAGCTTCTGACATCGTGGCCTCACCCCAGGTCACGCTGGGACAATGCACAAATTGATAACCTATCTATTCAGCCTTCATCTGTTTGTGCACCGTTTGAAAAAAAATTCAAAACAAATGTCAAATCAGGTCAAATCAGCTCAGCTCGTACAAGGTCAGGTCATCTCAGATCATTCGTTTGTCATCAATCTCATGTCACATGACCTGGGCTGCACTGAAACCGAATTCAGGTATTACTTGGCGAGGAACAGCAGAGATGGCATTGTATAGAATATACATAAGTGACCTGACCTTATGTCATTGACCTTTAACACAGATTATCCCAGAATGCTCAATTCATGCATCATTCTGGGTGACAGATTAACTCTGGACCGAATTTTACCACGCAATACGGTAAAATATGCGGTAATTAACCCATCCTCAGGGCAGTAGCCTACACCATAATTAACATTTCCAGATGGGAGCTTGATCGTCCTCATGAAAGAGCAAAATACTCCAGATGGGAGTTTGGTGTTCATATCTTGCAACTGCTCTGCTTGGCGGCAACTGGAATATTTCGGAACATCACTCACTTTAATCCGTTTCAGGTCAATGACCTTTGACAGCATGGAACAGACACTTTTACAAAATATGCAAAACAGATGCATAATAAGCTACTGAAAATGTGGTGTCTGCGTCTACTCAATCGGCTTCTATCGTTGGTAAACCTGAGGGGCTCTCGAGAGCTCCGCCCCCGACGCGGCGAGGGTTAAGCATCGTTAGCTTCCATACCGGCGCGAACATAGCATTACACTTCACAGCCACTGCTACCCCCATATGGTCGTGCAAAATGGGTAGGACAGTCGAATGTGATAAAAGTAGCTCGACGGCAGGCGACAGCGGTGGACACCCACTCCACTACTTACCCTTTTTGACACTAGATGTCAGGAGGGAGCCCGGCCGAGGCCCAACGTTGAGATCAGGCGACGCCAGACCGTCCATCATCGGCTGGGGCTGCTTCTCCTCCAGGGGGAACTTCTGAAAGAGGTGACACTATAGATGTGATTCCACAGGCAATCCAGAGGCTGGGCAGAGGCACAAGATACCTATAGACATGGAACGGCTTTCCTCCCCTCATGAGCGCAACCCGATGGGGGAGGGGGAGTGACCGATCCCACGAGTATTCGAGATATCCCCCATGACTGTGCGACGCCCTCCCCACCTATTCAAGACAGTCGAAGGGTGTCTGAGCTCCTGGTGGTTCGGACATTGAGACTTTACCCTGCATACTCTTCTGTCCCGTTGATACTTTTTTTTAATTCATGCAGCTCGAATGGCTGCTGAGGGCTGTTTAGAGAATCAGAGTCGATGCCAAACGCAGTCTTGTTGCTTTGACCCTGAGTCCACGTCCCGATCTATAGCACGCTTTGAACCGAGAGTTTAAGACACTCACACAATCTGGCACGGCTCCTGGCGCCCGACCTCGTCTGGTCGTTTGTCAAGTGGCAATCACGGCCGGAGGCCTCAATGGCGAGCGCGTGAAGCGACTCGACTCTGTTGTGCCAAGACGGGGAGATCTTTGCAGACCAGCGCTCTATGCAATGATATATATACATTATATATAT
Organism: Ashinkailepas kermadecensis; assembly: GCA_034440615.1. Lineage (NCBI taxonomy): Eukaryota > Metazoa > Arthropoda > Thecostraca > Neolepadidae > Ashinkailepas > Ashinkailepas kermadecensis. Next base: position 126,262 of record JAOTOM010004381.1, on the reverse strand, counting down.
ATATATATATATATTATGAACTTCATTAGGGGAGAGGCTGCCAATACATTATTATGAGCCTTCCAAACGTCGGGGGAGGGGATGCAGCAGCGAGCCATACCGGTGGTGTGTGTGACAGTGGCCAGCAGCCATACCGGTGGTGTGTGTGTGTGTGTGTGTGTGTGTGTGTGTGTGTGTGTGTGTGTGTGTGTGTGTGTGTGTGTGTGTGTGTGTGTGTGTGTGTGTGACAGCGGTCAGCAGCCATACCGGTGGCGTGTGTGACAGTGGTCCAGCCATACCGGTAGTGTGTGTGTGACAGCAGTGGTCAGCAGCCATACCGGTGGGGTGTGTGACAGCAGTGGTCAGCAGCCATACCGGTGGGGGTGTGACAGTGGTCGGCAGCCATACCGGTGGTGTGTGTGTGTGTGTGACAGCAGTGGTCAGCAGCCATACCGGTGGCGTGTGTGTCAGTGGTCAGCAGCCATACCGGTGTGGTGTGTGACAGCAGTGGTCAGCAGCCATACCGGCGGTGTGTGTGTGACAGCAGTGGTCAGCAGCCATACCGGTGGGGTGTGTGACAGCAGTGGTCAGCAGCCATACCGGTGGGGGTGTGACAGTGGTCGGCAGCCATACCGGTGGTGTGTGTGACAGTGGTCAGCAGCCATACCGGTGGTGTGTGTGACTGGTCAGCAGCCATACCGGCGGTGTGTGTAACAGTGGTCTAGCCATACCGGTGGGGTGTGTGACAGCAGTGGCTAGCAGCCATACCGGTGGCGTGTGTGACAGCAGTGGTCAGCAGCCATACCGGTGGGGGTGTGACAGTGGTCGGCAGCCATACCGGTGTGGTGTGTGACAGCAGTGGTCAGCAGCCATACCGGTGGCGTGTGTGACAGCAGTGGTCAGCAGCCATACCGGTGGGGGTGTGGCAGTGGTCCAGCCATACCGGTGTGGTGTGTGACAGCAGTGGTCAGCAGTCATACCGGTGGCGTGTGTGACAGCAGTGGTCAGCAGCCATACCGGTGGAGGTGTGACAGTGGTCGGCAGCCATACCGGTGGTGTGTGTGATAGTGGTCAGCAGCCATACCGGTGGTGTGTGTGAGTGGTCAGCAGCCATACCGGCGGTGTGTGACAGTGGTCAGCAGCCATACTGGCGGTGTGTGTGACAGCAGTGGCCAGCAGCCATACCGGTGGTGTGTGTGACAGTGGTCAGCAGCCATACCGGTGGCGTGTGTGACAGCAGTGGTCAGCAGCCATACCGGTGGAGGTGTGACAGTGGTCGGCAGCCATACCGGTGGTGTGTGTGACAGTGGTCAGCAGCCATACCGGTGGTGTGTGTGACTGGTCAGCAGCCATACCGGCGGTGTGTGCAACAGTGGTCCAGCCATACCGGTGGGGTGTGTGACAGCAGTGGTCAGCAGCCATACCGGCGGTGTGTGCAACAGTGGTCCAGCCATACCGGTGGGGTGTGTGACAGCAGTGGTCAGCAGCCATACCGGCGGTGTGTGTGTGACAGCAGTGGTCAGCAGCCATACCGGTGGGGTGTGTGACAGCAGTGGTCAGCAGCCATACCGGTGGCGTGTGTGTCAGTGGTCAGCAGCCATACCGGCGGTGCGTGTGTGACAGCAGTGGTCAGCAGCCATACCGGTGGCGTGTGTGTCAGTGGTCAGCAGCCATACCGGCGGTGCGTGTGTGACAGCAGTGGTCAGCAGCCATACCGGTGGCGTGTGTGTCAGTGGTCAGCAGCCATACCGGCGGTGTGTGTGTGACAGCAGTGGTCAGCAGCCATACCGGCGGTGTGTGTGTGTGTGACAGCAGTGGTCAGCAGCCATACCGGCGGTGTGTGCAACAGTGGTCCAGCCATACCGGTGGGGTGTGTGACAGCAGTGGTCAGCAGCCATACCGGCGGTGTGTGTGTGACAGCAGTGGTCAGCAGCCATACCGGTGGGGTGTGTGACAGCAGTGGTCAGCAGCCATACCGGTGGCGTGTGTGTCAGTGGTCAGCAGCCATACTGGCGGTGCGTGTGTGACAGCAGTGGTCAGCAGCCATACCGGTGGCGTGTGTGTCAGTGGTCAGCAGCCATACCGGCGGTGCGTGTGTGACAGCAGTGGTCAGCAGCCATACCGGTGGCGTGTGTGTCAGTGGTCAGCAGCCATACCGGCGGTGCGTGTGTGACAGCAGTGGTCAGCAGCCATACCGGTGGCGTGTGTGTCAGTGGTCAGCAGCCATACCGGTGGGGTGTGTGACAGCAGTGGTCAGCAGCCATACCGGCGGTGTGTGTGACAGCAGTGGTCAGCAGCCATACCGGCGGTGTGTGTGTGTGTGACAGCAGTGGTCAGCAGCCATACCGGCGGTGTGTGTGTGACAGCAGTGGTCAGCAGCCATACCGGTGGGGTGTGTGACAGCAGTGGTCAGCAGCCATACCGGTGGCGTGTGTGACAGTGGTCAGCAGCCATACCGGCGGTGCGTGTGTGACAGCAGTGGTCAGCAGCCATACCGGTGGCGTGTGCAGCAGCTCTGCGACAGTCTCGGGTCGCGCCCGGCCGGCCTGACGGCACCGCGTCAGCTTGTTCTGCCGACGCGTCTTGCAGCGGTCCTGCGTTGGCGGCGACTCGGACGTGGGAGGGTTGTTCAAGTACTTGTCTGCGACAAAAATCCGGCCGTCAACGAACAGACAGTCAGGGTAGAGCTGGATCAATAACGAAGTGTTCAAGTACTTGTTTGTAATGGATACAGAACCGTAAGATTGATTATTTGGGCTTAAGGGCGCGCCGACTACAGGGTCATTTGGTGCCCATCAGAACCGTAAGAAAGCGAACCATCCGGGTGGATGTGGATTAATAGAAATTGTTAACTTACTTGTATGTTGCGTGTGCCAGTATCTCAGCCAGTAGATTAGTCGAGATGGCGAGGAGGGATCACAAGGGTCCGCGTTCGACTGTGCACCAGTCAACAGCGCCAAACACAGCGCGAGGAAAACATCCCGCCAGGGAGAGGTTAATATCCCGTCAATGGGAGTTAATTTACCGTTCTGATCACTCACTAGCTACGCTAGGGACTGCGACGCATCTCCAGAACGGATACAGGTGAGCCGAGGTGATGAGAATACCTTGTGACTGGGAGTACCGCACGTCATGAGGTTTACATCGAACAAATTACTAGCAATCGATGCCATTCCAACTGTTGCCGTGACGGCCGACCGCACAGAAGGGTTCACCATGTTACACCGGGCTCCACCGGGCTCCACCGGGCTCCACGGGGCTCCACGGGGCTACACGGGGCTACACGGGGCTCCACCGAATTCCACCGAGCTTCACTGAGGTTCACAGGATTTCACCTGACTTTATAGGATCCCCACGAACTTCCCTCTCCACGGACGATCTGGAGGACCGCACCGCTGACACCATCTATGTAAAACTGAGTATAACACCCTGCGCCCTCCCCTCCCCCGAGCGATGCCGAAAATGGATTCACCGCATCAGATGTCCTGGGCGCGCTCCTCACCGTGCCTAGCCAGGTGAGTCAGACGTACAGTATGGAGTCAGACGTACAGCATGGTGTGAGACGTACAGTATGGAGTCAGACGTACATTATGGAGTCAAACGTACAGCATGAAGTCAGACGTACAGCATGAAGTCAGACGTACAGTATGGGGTCAGACGTACAGTATGTAGTCAGACGTACATTATGGAGTCAGAAGTACAGTATGGAGTCAGACGTACATCATGGAGTCAGACGTACAGCATGGAGTCAGACGTACAGTATGGAGTCAGACGTACATCATGGAGTTCGACCTATGGTATGGATTCAGATTTATACGCCGCTTTCCCCTCCCTCAAATTTGTTGGCAGGAAGACTACTAGTTTTACTACGGCATATTCATCTCCAGACTACGTGACATATTATGAAGTTTCCTACACTCTTAGTTGTACCAGGAAAATGTATCAACATCACAGTATTCTACATCACTATCATGCAATCTTACATCAATAGCATGCACCTTAGCATTAGTATTACGAAGTCAGTGCCCTTCATTGAATACCGCAAGGGCAGTTCCCCTCTCGGCAAAACCACACCACATAAATGTCAGAATTAGCTTCGATGCTCCTGAGTTTGTCAACTATGTCGTACTTCTTGCAAAGCAATATGTTTTAAATAAGAAGCTGAATGGGATCGGAGATCTGACGTTTGTAGACTTCAAATCGAGGCCTTTCAACCAATATAAAGTTGACGAATGCATTGCAAGGAAGGCGAGAAAGCTGAAACAGTTGCACCGCACGTGGGGCAGTCTGACGCGGTTATTGTGATGCGGTGGTTTCACAGGATCACCTCTGGCGATCCTGGTGTGTCAAAGCAACCTGGGTATCAGGTGTCAATATCAACTGGAAGAGCTCTAGGATGAGTCGGTTTCATCTGGGCTGGACTTAGTAGGGCCTGGATCTACTGGTACATTGGAGATGAATGATCTGGTAATAGATGCGAGAATAATAGAGATATGATGGAACGTGGAGTGAATGAGATGAGTAGTGGCGACAACGCAAATGTGAACGTATGGGAAGATAAATAGCCTGCGTGTGCTACTACTGTGATATTGTGTACTGTGTGCTATTGTGTCGCAACTGAATGACTGTCGATGTGTAATATCATTAATAAATAAAACAAATGTCAGAATTGCTGTGATGTCCGCGTCCTTGAGTCCGCACATACCAAGTCGTCACGTCTCGTCTCCTCCAATTTCACCCCCCCCCCCACACACACACACACTTTGGTGCGCTTATGCCTGTCAGAATCGAAATCAAATGCCCATGAGAGTCCAGGCCCGGGTATGCCCGTTAAACCAGAGTCCAAATGCCAGTCAAAATCACGTGCCGGCTGCCAGCGTTAGCTTTACCGGCGCACGTCGAATTACGTCGTGCCGTTCACCGCATGCCGTGGAAACTGTACGAGAAACCGAGCGGAAGCCGACCACGAGAAACCAGCCGAGCGGTGCCGAACTGGTCGACAACAGGAGACTGCACGCATCACGCGATGATTTTCTGGGCGGTGGACGGTGACGCGGCGCTGGCCGACCAGAAACCCGGCAAACACACACGTCACGGCATAGCGGACCACTCGTCAACCGGGCACGCGTCTGAGCCGTCAGGCGGCGGACATCTTGGCAGACGGCGCCAGCCTCAGTTGTGTCGAGCTTCACATACTGACCTGCACCGCCATGCCCCGCCCTCAAACCCTCAGGGTGCAGTTCGTCCTGTCTAGGTTACCCCCCCCCCCCCCACGCGTGTACCCACCGTGGTCTGGGGCGGCCGGGCCGGGTGTCAGGGTCGGGATGGTGACCGGCTCGGTGGCCGGCGGCCGGTCCTGCTGCTCCTGCCGGCTCTCCGTCGCAGGCGTCTCCGGGTGCGCGGCTGGTGACGCCGGTGACTTCGGTGACGGCGGTGACGGCGGTGACACTGGTGACACTGGTGACGGCGGTGACGCTGGTGACGGCGGTGACGGCGGCGGCTGTGTATACCGGCCGGCCGTCAGCGCGGTGGGGGGCAGCGCCCGGCGCGGCCCCTCAGACTGGCAGCTGTGCAGACGGCGTCGGCTCACTGGCGGCGTCTGGAACGGCTCCCGACCTGCCACCACACGGCGTCACACGGCGTCACACACGGCGTCACACACGGCGTCACACGGCGTCACACACGGCGTCACACACGGCGTAACACACGGCGTCACACGGCGTCACACGGCGTCACACGGCGTCACACGGCGTCACACACGGCGTAACACACGGCGTCACACGGCGTCACACACGGCGTCACACGGCGTCACACGGCGTCACACACGGCGTCACACACGGCGTCACACGGCGTCACACACGGCGTCACACGGCGTCACACACGGCGTAACACACGGCGTCACACGGCGTCACACACGGCGTCACACGGCATCACACACGGCGTAACACACGGCGTCACACGGCGTCACACGGCGTCACACACGGCGTCACACGGCGTCACACGGCGTCACACACACGGCGTCACACGGCGTCACACACGGCGTCACACACGGCGTCACACGGCGTCACACGGCGTCACACACGGCGTCACACGGCGTCACACGGCGTCACACGGCGTCACACGGCGTCACACGGCGTCACACGGCGTCACACGGCGTCACACGGCGTCACACGGCGTCACACACGGCGTCACACGGCGTCACACGGCGTCACACACGGCGTAACACACGGCGTCACACACGGCGTCACACGGCGTCACACGGCGTCACACACGGCGTCACACACGGCGTCACACACGGCGTCACACGGCGTCACACACGGCGTCACACGGCGTCACACACGGCGTAACACACGGCGTCACACGGCGTCACACGGCGTCACACGGCGTCACACGGCGTCACACACGGCGTAACACACGGCGTCACACGGCGTCACACACGGCGTCACACACGGCGTCACACACGGCGTCACACGGCGTCACACGGCGTCACACACGGCGTCACACACGGCGTCACACGGCGTCACACACGGCGTCACACGGCGTCACACACGGCGTAACACACGGCGTCACACGGCGTCACACGGCGTCACACACGGCGTCACACACGGCGTCACACACGGCGTCACACACGGCGTCACACACGGCGTCACACGGCGTCACACACGGCGTCACACGGCGTCACACACGGCGTAACACACGGCGTCACACGGCGTCACACGGCGTCACACACGGCGTCACACGGCGTCACACACGGCGTCACATACGGCGTCACACACGGCGTCACACGGCGTCACACACGGCGTCACACACGGCGTCACACACGGCGTCACACACGGCGTCACACACGGCGTCACACACGGCGTCACACGGCGTCACACGGCGTCACACGGCGTCACACGGCGTCACACACGGCGTCACACACGGCGTCACACGGCGTCACACACGGCGTCACACGGCGTAACACACGGCGTCACACACGGCGTCACACACGGCGTCACACACGGCGTCACACACGGCGTCACACACGGCGTCACACACGGCGTCACACACGGCGTCACACGGCGTAACACACGGCGTCACACACGGCGTCACACACGGCGTCACACGGCGTCACACACGGCGTCACACGGCGTCACACACGGCGTCACACGGCGTCACACGGCGTCACACACGGCGTCACACGGCGTCACACACGGCGTCACACACGGCGTCACACGGCGTCACACACGGCGTCACACACGGCGTCACACGGCGTCACACACGGCGTCACACACGGCGTCACACGGCGTCACACACGGCGTCACACACGGCGTCACACACGGCGTCACACACGGCGTCACACACGGCGTCACACGGCGTCACACACGGCGTCACACACGGCGTCACACACGGCGTCACACGGCGTCACACACGGCGTCACACACGGCGTCACACACGGCGTCACACACGGCGTCACACGGCGTCACACACGGCGTCACACGGCGTCACACACGGCGTCACACGGCGTCACACACGGCGTCACACGGCGTCACACGGCGTCACACACGGCGTCATACGGCGTAACACACGGCGTCACACACGGCGTCACACACGGCGTCACACACGGCGTCACACAGCGTCACACACGGCGTCACACACGGCGTCACACACGGCGTCACACGGCGTCACACGGCGTCACACGGCGTCACACACGGCGTCACACACGGCGTCACACACGGCGTCACACACGGCGTCACACACGGCGTCACACACGGCGTCACACACGGCGTCACACGGCGTCACACACGGCGTCACACGGCGTCACACACGGCGTCATACGGCGTAACACACGGCGTAACACACGGCGTCACACACGGTGTCACACACGGCGTCACACACGGCGTCACACACGGCGTCACACGGCGTCACACACGGCGTCACACACGGCGTCACACACGGCGTCACACACGGCGTCACACGGCGTCACACGGCGTCACACACGGCGTCACACACGGCGTCACACGGCGTCACACACGGCGTCACACACGGCGTCACACACGGCGTCACACGGCGTCACACGGCGTCACACGGCGTCACACACGGCGTCACACACGGCGTCACACACGGCGTCACACGGCGTCACACACGGCGTCACACACGGCGTCACACACGGCGTCACACACGGCGTCACACACGGCGTCACACACGGCGTCACACACGGCGTCACACGGCGTCACACACGGCGTCACACACGGCGTCACACGGCGGGAGGCTCAGCGGCGCCACAGGCCAAGTGGCTGATGAAGTCTGAAGTAGTGTCAAGCAGCCAGGAAGTAGCAAACCCAGGGGAGGGTACATCCCCATGAGAGATCAGAGCACTTTGGGTGCGAGTCCTTCCATCATACGCGCACATAATGGACAAGCAATTGAAAACGATGCGTATATGGCTACTTATATGGCCGCTAACACGGAAATCCCGAGGCGGGCTCTCGATGGTCCGCGGCCTAGCGCGGGTTAACCCTCGTGACAGGGAATAAACGGCGCGTGCAACAACGCAAAGCACGGATACCGATTTTGCCCTTTATTGCTTTACGTTGTGACGGATCCAGTGCAACTTTTCGACGACGGCTGGCGGGCTATCGACGCGCCAGCCGACCCACCTGGCCGACCGAGCGACGACGGCGACGACACGGTGGAGGTGCGGCCGCCCGGGAACGTGGCGTTCCGCTTGTGACGGCCCTGAGAAAAACAAACGACGACAACGTCACTCAAACACCAGCACACCTCCGGTGATGTCGCACACAAGACGTACGGATGAACATGCCCTACGGAACGGCACAGCAAACAGTTGAGACGAAGGATATATACGGCATGCCAATACAAAGTATTGGCAGTGAATCTTCATGCCACATATTATTAAATCATAATCTTCTTCTACAGCATGGCTAGTTTATTTCATCTTAATCAAAAATGATCGAGGTACATTATCATAATTAGTGAGGACAATAATGCACAATACAATTCAAAGAAATGAATGACAAAATAGAGCAGAGCAATGCACATCGCATGATGAAATGAAGCCGACGACTGGTGGGCGGCCAACTAGCAGGCATCTTGTATGACATATGTATGATTGTAATTGTATGTATATTATGCATGCTATTGATATGACATTGCACGGAATGAGCGGGTTCTTCCACCAACGTGCCCGAGAAAGCTTCATCGTCACACCTTTCCTGTTTGGCCTTGGCCTGATCAGCGACACTTGACCATTGCAAGTGCCATGGTATCAGACCAAGTCCTCAGTTTGTATATCAACTCTCACCGAAAGAGGCGAACAAATATGGTCTCAACAATGTTTAAAGTAAGAGTAGAGCTATGCGATGCCGTTCGCCGAATGTATCGCCGTATCACCACCTCAATCATCACTCAGATGAGAACAGAGGTTCGTGGTGGGAGGGGTGCAAATCGACTCCGCCGCACTGAACTGACAGAGGTACGAAATTCTGCCGCACTGCCAGTATTAGCAAAAGTGGAAACAAATTTGCGTGGGCCAAAAGGACCAACTCTAGCTCCACAGCGTGACAGCGTAAGAACGTGACAGGTCTAATATAAAAAAGCCATGAAGAACAGACCTGGATGAGTGAGCGCATGACGCTGCGCACAGGTACGTCGAAGATGAATCGGCACATTATGTTTTTACAGAATGGAAGTCGGGCGTCAGAAGGTCACAGTTCAAATCGCGACAAATCAGCGCCTTAGATTATGGGTAGTCAGTACGCACTAGTTGGCACCGTCTCTCCAGATCAGGCCACATCAGCTCTTCAGATCAGCTGAGTCAGCCTCCGTGTCGTCTGGGAGGTCGGTAAATCGTGCGGACAATGAACAGTCGCCTGTCATCGGGCGTCAAAAGAATCTACAGTGTCTTCAGCCAACTGTTAGAGTTATCAGCCGTGGAGGCCTTGAGCGAGGCCGCGCTAATGCCAAGCAGACGACAGCAGGAAATGATCGCACAGGTGTCTGTTTACTTGTCGTGTCCGGCATACGCCCGTGTTTGCACGCGAATGTCGGCGTTTGCGGGCGTATGTCGGCGTTTGCACCGCGAATGTCGGCGTTTGCGATCGTGCACACGGGCGCGCGTATACCAGTTCCTGCGCGCGTATATCGGTGTTCGCGCGCGTATATCGATGTTTGCACGCGCATATCGGCGTTTGCGGGCGTATATCGGCGTTTGCGCGCGTATATCGGTGTTTGCGCGCGTATATCGGTGTTTGCGCGCGTATATCGGTGTTTGCGCGCGTATATCGGTATTTGCGCGCGTATATCGGTGTTTGCGCGCGTATATCAGCGTTTGCGCGAGTACGACAGAATTTGCGCGCGTACGACGAAGTGAGTGACGTATGTCAATGTTTAAGCTACAGGAAATCGACTAGGACATCTGGCGCGTCAAAAGCCGAGCAGTTATCGCAGCCCGGTACCATCGCGCTTGAATGGTTGTTGCAACGTGAACTGCTGCTGAAGGGCAGGCGACAAAACATCCAAGAACAGGAACAAACTGCAGAATGATTATTAACTGTCATAACTTCAGAAATATGCATCTTCATGGGAATACATCTCTCTTAGTTTTGCGTGACTGGAAGCACCACTAACGTTCTTGAACGTTATGGCATCGCAAATACAGAGCTTCGAAGTGAAGTTGATATTAATATATTTCACGATACCGTTTTTATACCACAAACTATCAATTGGCATTGATATGATGCCAATGCACCATTGACAAAAAGAATAATCAAACAACGCTAAAATATCAGAACACGTCTCAATAGATTCCACCTGTAGCCACCCCTTACATGTCCGACCAACCACATGGGGCAGCGGCAGGGCTAAGAAAGGCTTAGTTAGGAAAGGCTATGCTTCAGAACTACACCTCGAACAGTTCGAAAATGACGGAAGCGTAACAAATGAAATGCGAGTAACCCTCGCCATCCACCCCGGCACCTGGACGTTGTGAAGGCGAGGCGAAGCGACGCACCACCTCGCCTGCGCTCGTGGAGGACAATTTGCCTGTGACTGGTGGCCTCTTATATTCTCTGGAGTTGTGCCATAATTATAGGATACAGGCTAGAATATTCAAATTGTGCATCTCCAGAAGAAGTGCATTAACGTCATCGTCTACAGAGCATACAACATCTGGTGAAATATCATCTTTTGCCGAGGGACTAAACGTTGCCCAGAACTGCATTCCCGTTGTTGAGTTTCGAGGCGGTACACTCCACGCTCCGTGCGGATTGCGACAGCAACGCATCTTCATAGCGGACACAGCACGGCAGTTGCGCAGCTCCTACATAACTGGCACAGCACGGCAGTTGCGCAGCTCCTATATAGCGGACACAGCACGGCAGTTGCGCAGCTCCTATATAGCGGCCACAGCACGGCAGTTGCGCAGCTCCTATATAGCGGCCACAGCACGGCAGTTGCGCAGCTCCTATATAGCGGACACAGCACGGCAGTTGCGCAGCTCCTGTATAGCGGACACAGCACGGCAGTTGCGCAGCTTAGTGCGCCAGCTACGTTAGCGGCTTGTGTGGCGCAGGAGTCGCCATCGGTCGTGGTGTAGCGCCCGTGTCCTCCGGCAGCCGCGTGCAGTTATGAGCAGTTATGAGCAGTTATGAGCAGCTATCAGCAGTTCTCGGCACCACACGGTGCTATGGGCCGCTGCCAGAAATTCTCAGCACCACTCCCGGTGTCATGGGCGGCTCCCGATCCCGATCCCGAGCGATACACTGTCACTGCGGGAATATCACATCGCCCGGCGATACACTGTCACTGCGGGAATGTTACGTCACTCGGCGATACACTGTCACTGCGGGAATATCATGTCGCCCGGCGATACACTCACTGCGGGAATGTCATGTCACCCGGCGACACACTGTCACTGCGGGAATATCATGTCACCTGGCGATACACTGTCACTGCGGGAATATCATGTCACCAGGCGATACACTGTCACTGCAGGAATATCATGTCACCTGGCGATACACTGTCACTGGGGGAATATCATGTCACGCGGTGATACACTGTCACTGCGGGAATACCATGTCACCCGGCGACACACTGTCACTGCGGGAATATCATGTTACCTGGCGATACACTGTCACTGGGGGAATATCATGTCGCCCGGCGATACACTGTCACTGCGGGAATGTCATGTCACCCGGCGATACACTGTCACTGGGGGAATATCATGTCACCCGGCGATACACTGTCACTGCGGGAATATCATGTCACCCGGCGATACACTGTCACTGCGGGAATATCATGTCACCAGGCGATACACTGTCACTGCGGGAATATCATGTCACCCGGCGATACACTGTCACTGCGGGAATATCATGTCACCCGGCGATACACTGTCACTGCGGGAATATCATGTCACCAGGCGATACACTGTCACTGCGGGAATATCATGTCACCAGGCGATACACTGTCACTGCGGGAATATCATGTCACCCGGCGATACACTGTCACTGCGGGAATATCATGTCACCTGGCGATACACTGTCACTGGGGGAATATCATGTCACCCGGCGATACACTGTCACTGCGGGAATATCATGTCACCCGGCGATACACTGTCACTACGGGAATATCACGTCACGTGGTGACACACCGTCACTGCGGGAATATCATGTCACGTGGTGAGACACTCACTGCGGGAATACCACGTCTTTCAGTGAATTGGCCAGACAATGAGCGCCTAGAGGGACGTCTCCGCGCTTCAAGCGTTTGACTACTTTTATCCGCAAGGACATGAGCAGCTACATGATTATCCCATATACAGCGCGCCATCAGCTCTGGAGTACCGGGTGCGAGACAAATATGGCGCACGTCTCCCGTCCGCCACCGCACTCAGCACTTTGGGGCGGACGTCACGGCCGTCACGCCGCTGTTTTCTCGTTAGACAGCAGACGACACGCTTTGTCGGCACACACATCAACGGCGCCCGATGTGGCAATTGCACGGCGTCTTCGCCAATTAAAGCAGCGTTTTGCGTGGAGATAAGTGAACGAGACAGTGAAACGCAGCTCGAATGAAACGACAGCTGCGCCGTATGGCGCCGTTCTCAGGGCGCAGAGCGTCGTGATGCTCTCCGTGCTGACGACGCGACGCTCTCAGCAGCTCGCGCTCCAGAATGATGACGTCACACCGCCTCGTGAGACGCCTCGTCTGTGACGCTGGGTCCGCAGGCTCCCACTGGTGATAGAAGCACGCACGGAACAGCGTTTGGACGCCGCGTTTGCCTGTTGGTGAGCCGATGCTCCGACGCCCCGGGCGTGTCTCCATGCCTGTTGGTGAGCCGATGCTCCGCCGCCCCGGGCGTGTCTCCATGCCTGTTGGTGAGCCGATGCTCCGCCGCCCCGGGCGTGTCTCCATGCCTGTTGGTGAACCGATGCTCCGCCGCCCCGGGCGTGTCTCCAGCATGTCACAAGTCCGCAAGCTCACCAAGAGTTGCGCATCAGACGTGAATAGAATACCGGAGCTTTTTATCACGTCGTGCGGCCGCTGCTGAGAGACGGGCATCCCGCCTCCACATCCCCGACCATGTGGGGGAAACCTCCACATCTCCGGCCACGTGGGGACAGCCTCCACATCTCCGGCCACGTGGGGACAGCCTCCACACCTCCGGCCACGTGGGGACAGCCTCCACATCTCCGGCCACGTGGGGACAGCCTCCACACCTCCGGCCACGTGGGGACAGCCTCCACATCTCCGGCCACGTGGGGACAGCCTCCACATCTCCGGCCACGTGGGGACAGCCTCCACATCTCCGGCCACGTGGGGACAGCTTCCACACCTCCGGCCACGTGGGGACTGCCTCCACATCTCCGGCCACGTGGGGACAGCCTCCACACCTCCGGCCACGTGGGGACAGCCTCCACATCTCCGGCCACGTGGGGACAGCCTCCACATCTCCGGCCATGTGGGGACAGCCTCCACACCTCCGGCCACGTGGGGACAGCCTCCACATCTCCGGCCACGTGGAGACAGCCTCCACATCTCCGGCCACGTGGGGACAGCCTCCACATCTCCGGCCACGTGGGGACAGCCTCCACACCTCCGGCCACGTGGGGACAGCCTCCACACCTCCGGCCACATGGGGACAGCCTCCACATCTCCGGCCACGTGGGGACAGCCTCCACATCTCCGGCCACGTGGGGACAGCCTCCACATCTCCGGCCACGTGGGGACAGCCTCCACATCTCCGGCCACGTGGGGACAGCCTCCACATCTCCGGCCACGTGGGGACAGCCTCCACATCTCCGGCCACGTGGGGACAGCCTCCACATATCCGGCCACGTGGGGACAGCCTCCACGTCTCCGGCCACGTGGGGACAGCCTCCAAATCTCCGGCCACGTGGGGACAGCCTCCACACCTCCGGCCACGTGGGGACAGCCTCCACGTCTCCGGCCACGTGGGGACAGCCTCCACATCTCCGACCACGTGGGGACAGCCTCCACATCTCCGGCCACGTGGGGACAGCCTCCACACCTCCGGCCACGTGGGGACAGCCTCCACATCTCCGGCCACGTGGGGACAGCCTCCACATCTCCGGCCACGTGGGGACAGCCTCCACACCTCTGGCCACGTGGGGACAGCCTCCACATCTCCGGCCACGTGGGGACAGCCTCCACACCTCCGGCCACGTGGGGACAGCCTCCACATCTCCGACCACGTGGGGACAGCCTCCACACCTCCGGCCACGTGGGGACAGCCTCCACATCTCCGACCACGTGGGGACAGCCTCCACATATCCGGCCACGTGGGGGTAGCGTCTACATCTCCGGCCATGTGGGGGTAGCCTCCACGTCTCCGGCCACGTGGGGACAGCCTCCACATATCCGGCCACGTGGGGGTAGCGTCTACATCTCCGTCCATGTGGGGGTAGCCTCCACGTCTCCGGCCATGTGGGGGCAGCTGCCGCACCCATGGCCACATCGAGCCAGCTGCCACGTCCCCGGCTACACGTGGGACCAGTTACCAATTGGTTATCTCAGCTGCCGGCTACCTGAGGGAACGATGCTGAGGGACTGATACAAGCCGGCGCTCTAACAAACTGAGCCATCCGGACGAAGAATGTCAGTGCAATTAGAACAACACGCGCATAAGATGAGCGCAGCAGCACGTGAGACACAACCATACACATTCATCTTCAGTGGATACCAATTAACAGCGTGGGTGGAGATGCCATGTATCGTCTGTACTGTGACATGTACTGTCTGTACTGTGGCATGTATTGCCTGTATTGTAGCATGTACTGTGGTATGTACTGTGGCATGTACTATCTGTACTGTGGCATGTACTGTCTGTACTGTGGCATGTACTGTCTGTACTGTGGCATGTACTGTCTGTACTGTGGCATGTACTGTGGCATGTACTATCTGTACTGTGGCATGTACGTCTGTACTGTGGCATGTCTGTACATGTTACTGTCTGTACTGTGGCATGTACTATCTGTACTGTGGCATGTACTGTCTGTACTGTGGCATGTACTGTCTGTACTGTGGCATGTACTGTCTGTACTGTGGCATGTACTGTCTGTACTGTGGCATGTACTGTCTGTACTGTGGCATGTACTGTCTGTACTGTGGCATGTACTGTCTGTACTGTGGCATGTACTGTCTGTACTGTGGCATGTACTGTCTGTACTGTGGCATGTACTGTCTGTACTGTGGCATGTACTGTCTGTACTGTGGCATGTACTGTCTGTACTGTGGCATGTACTGTCTGTACTGTGGCATGTACTGTCTGTACTGTGGCATGTACTGTCTGTACTGTGGCATGTACTGTCTGTACTGTGGCATGTACTGTCTGTATTGTAGCATGTACTGTGGCATGTACTGTCTGTACTGTGGCATGTACTATCTGTACTGTGGCATGTACTGACATCAATGTACTGTCGGCATGTACTGTCTGTAGTGTACTGGCATGTACTGTAACATGTACCCAATGTGGCATGTACTGTGCCTGTGCACTGTGGCATGCATGTACTGTCTGTACTGTGGCATGTACTGTCTGTACTGTGGCATGTACTGTCTGTACTGTGGCATGTACTATCTGTACTGTGGCATGTACTGTCTGTACTGTGGCATGTACTGTCTGTACTGTGGCATGTACTGTCTGTACTGTGGCATGTACTGTCTGTAATGTGGCATGTTTACTGTCTGTACTGTGGCATTTTTTTTTGTTTTTTTTTTTTTTTTTTTTTTTTGTTGTTTTTTGTCTGTTCGCACTAAACAAAAACTTCTTCCTTTTTTCATTTCTTTTTTTTTTTTTTTTTTTTTTTTTATTTATTTGTGGGTAGGAGGGGAGGTGGTACCAACCCAGCTGCCCCATTTATTTTATTTTTTTTGTGGTTGGAAGGAGGGGGGGGGGCGGGGGGGCGCCCCTTTTCTCCCCCGTAAAGGGGGGCCCCCCCCCTCAAGAAAAAGAAGGCCCCTTTTTGACGCGGCTGTAGCCCCCTCAAATTTTTTCAGCTAGAGGCGCACCTCCGAGAGGAAACGGCGTCCCTCCGGGTACGGCGACCTTTTTTATCTTTTTCTATTCTGCTGTTTTATCTAATCAACGCGAGGTTGTAAGAGACAAGTCCATTGTGCATTACCTCAATAAAAGCATGTATGGTAAGGTTCGAATGCACCCCCTATAATTCATTTTTTTCCCCCAGAGGAGCCTCTCCGAGTCTACTTTGCAACAGGACATATGTTGGTAGTCATCTGTGTCTACGTGTAGTGGGACGCCATCCTCACGCAGGGAGAGAAGAATACGAATGTGATGAAATCCTTAAAGCTCAAGATGGAGGAGACCAATTGCCAGTTGGGCGTTGTTCTCGATCTGAACGCGCCAGCTGCCACACGCTGGCGCACCCTCGCACGGACTCGCGCGACGGCTTCCCCGCGACGCTGCACTGGCATTGGTGCTGAAGAAAAATACGCTGTCGGCATCGGACGGGCCTTGGTGTGTGTCGGCAGCACGACAGCACAGCGCTGAGCAATACCAACGAGGTGTTGCTGTGATGCGCGCCGCCGAGACGGCACAAACAGTGGCGCAGGGAGCGACAAACACGGCGCGGCCGATGCGAACACGGCGCTGTTCGTGCAGCAGCGTGGCAACGTCAGGTCTGTCTGGGACACCGACACAGCGTCAGGTCTGTCTGGGACGCCCACACAGCGTCAGACCTGTCTGGGACGCCGACACGTCAGACCTGTCTGGGACGCCGACACAGCGTCAGATCTGTCTGGGACGCCGACACAGCGTCAGGTCTGTCTGGGACGCCGACACAGCGTCAGGTCTGTCTGGGCCGCCGACACAACGTCAGGTCTGTCTGGGCCGCCGACACAACGTCAGACCTGTCTGGGACGCCGACACAGCGTCAGGTCTGTCTGGGACGACGACACAGCGTCAGGTCTGTCTGGGACGCCGACACAACGTCAGACCTGTCTGGGCCGCCGACACAGCGTCAGATCTGTCTGGGCCGCCGACACAGCGTCAGGTCTGTCTGGGACGCCGACACAGCGTCAGATCTGTCTGGGCCGCCGACACAGCGTCAGACCTGTCTGGGCCGCCGACACAGCGTCAGACCTGTCTGGGACGCCGACACAGCGTCAGACCTGTCTGGGACGCCGACACAGCGTCAGACCTGTCTGGGCCGCCGACACAGCGTCAGACCTGTCTGGGCCGCCGACACAGCGTCATATCTATCCGGGCCGCCGACAAACA
Source organism: Ashinkailepas kermadecensis (assembly GCA_034440615.1). Lineage (NCBI taxonomy): Eukaryota > Metazoa > Arthropoda > Thecostraca > Neolepadidae > Ashinkailepas > Ashinkailepas kermadecensis. Next base: position 108,528 of record JAOTOM010004381.1, on the reverse strand, counting down.
CGCGCCAGCCGAGAGTGAACGCGCAGCCTCGTCAGCAGGGCGGCACTTCGTGGCCGCGCCGCCGGTCGGTCAGCCGAGAGTGAACGCGCAGCCTCGTCAGCAGGGCGGCACTTCGTGGCCGCGCCGCCGGTCGGTCAGCCGAGAGTGAACGCGCAGCCTCGTCAGCAGGGCGGCACTTCGTGGCCGCGCCGCCGGTCGGTCAGTCGGAGCACGGGCGGCACACACCGGCTGACCTCGCGGTGTCACGTGTGGCCATCACTGTCCGGCTGTGACGCAACACGGAGCCGAACACAGAGCCGGCCGAGAGTGAACGCGCAGCCTCGTCAGCAGGGCGGCACTTCGTGGCCGCGCCGCCGGTCGGTCAGTCGGAGCACGGGCGGCACACACCGGCTGACCTCGCGGTGTCACGTGTGGCCATCACTGCCCGGCTGTGACGCAACACGGAGCCGAACACAGAGCCGGCCGAGAGTGAACGCGCAGCCTCGTCAGCAGGGCGGCACTTCGTGGCCGCGCCGCCGGTCGGTCAGTCGGAGCACGGGCGGCACACACCGGCTGACCTCGCGGTGTCACGTGTGGCCATCACTGTCCGGCTGTGACGCAACACGGAGCCGAACACAAGCCGGCCGGCCGGGCGGCTCGGGGCTACTGACCTCGCGGTGTCACGTGTGGCCATCACTGTCCGGCTGTGACGCAACACGGAGCCGAACACCGAGCCGGCCGAGAGTGAACGCGCAGCCTCGTCAGCAGGGCGGCACTTCGTGGCCGCGCCGCCGGTCGGTCAGTCGGAGCACGGGCGGCACACACCGGCTGACCTCGCGGTGTCACGTGTGGCCATCACTGCCCGGCTGTGACGAGAGTGAACGCGCAGCCTCGTCAGCAGGGCGGCACTTCGTGGCCGCGCCGCCGGTCGGTCAGTCGGAGCACGGGCGGCACACACCGGCTGACCTCGCGGTGTCACGTGTGGCCATCACTGTCCGGCTGTGACGCAACACGGAGCCGAACACAGAGCCGGCCGGCCGGGCGGCTCGGGGCTACTGACCTCGCGGTGTCACGTGTGGCCATCACTGTCCGGCTGTGACGCAACACGGAGCCGAACACAGAGCCGGCCGGCCGGGCGGCTCGGGGCTACTGGAGCGCTGCACTGGCCGTGGCCCTGCTTCTTGCCGTGCAGTCCACGTGGGCGCTAGATGCCACGTCAAATGTAGATAACTATTCTGATCAGGGGTGGAGTTTCCTATTATTTCGGTGCGGTCTGACGTTCTTGTTTTGTCTTGTCTTGGCGTCACCAACTTCTTGCTCTCTTAACATGGGAACCTATGAGATGGGCCCCGCCAACCAAATTGGCAGCACTCGTTGCCTTCATGAACTGGGCTCGCCATGTAATTTTCCAACTTCTCCACCCATGATTCTGATGCACCCTCTGTCGGAAATACCCAGTTGGTCATCTCACTGGGTTTGCTGCCATGCAGTGTGGCGCCAACAATATTAAAAACAGGCCCATCTGGACTGTGTTTAGTGCCTAAAAAATATACACTACGAATAGTGATTCACTAATTGTCTTCTTGAAATCAGAAACTTAGTACCTGCGTTTGAAAAGTGTATGATCAAAAGCGACAATGGCCATTTAGTGTTGAGATTAGTTCCACTTCAGAGCCATTATGCATTTTATTTTCTCAGAATTCAAAGCGCAAACATGAGTAACATTTTATAATAGCTTGAACGTTATATTTAACCTCATAATCAAAATTATTCGGAAATTATTCGGAAAATGCAGATATGCAGATTACAGTACAATAAATTCCTGTAGCGGCACTGATTACTGCAATCTGCATTATATCCGAATAGTCTGAACATAAGTTAAAAATAAGTTCGCAACATCATTCAAGTTCTGTTATGCTGCCAAAGTTTTAGACTCCGACACCCGAGGCCAAATGCGAATGTTCAGCCTTGGATGTTGATTGACCGAGAAGGGAGGCATTTGTCCGCAACGGGTGGACGTGCACCTCAAATATACACCACGAGCGAGTACGAAAAAAAATGATTTAAGCTACATGTCTTCGATTAGCTGTTTCAATTAATGTTTGTACTCGCTCGTGGCGTACTATATACTATACTGCAATACTACTATATACTATACTGCAGTACTACTATATACTATACTGCAGTACTACTATATACTATACTGCAATACTGCGTGCTATACTGCAATTGGTGCGACTCACTTCTACAAAGTTGCAATAAGGACTATGAAATGTAATCCCAACTAGGACAAACTTAGACAAAGTATTGCTAGCTGCGGAAGACGCAGAGACAGCCTAGCGCAGAACCAGTGGAACTGGTGGCATTAAGACGTCCATAGCGTGTGCCTAGGGCAAAACAGGATAGGGCACTCACACTCCCGCACCCAAAGCGCAACGAGAAAATCACTTTTGTATCTGATATGGTGCTTGTCGCCCTATCGAATCACGTGTCTTGATCATGCCAGATGATTTGTTTTCAATATTTTCAAACAAAGCCACATACGTCTTTTGAAGAAAAAACTTGTCTTGCCTCACCGGGTAGAGGGAGATGGACTTCACCGGAGAAAGCTGGTCACTCAACGATATCGAGCAGGGCAAGACGGAAAACCAGTGAGCACACTGGAAAAACAATCACGGCCACAAAACGTAGGACCATGGTGCGGTGGTGTAGATGTCGAGCGTCTTACGACCTTGACCATAGTGATGGACATGTCGAGCCCCACTGACCTTGACCGTAGTGATGGACATGTCCAGCCCTACTGACCTTGACCATAGTGATCGACATGTTGAGCCCTACTGACCTTGACCATAGTGGTGTAGATGTGCAGCGCGTCCATCCACCAGCGGGCCTCCTCGCGACAGGTGGCCTTGATGAAGGTGACCCGGTCGGGGGCGGTCAGCGCCACGCTGAAGCTGTTGCCGGTCACATCCTCGGCGTCGGCCACCTCCATCACCTTGGCCATGTCGATCACACCGTGCGGCACCGTCTCCAGCTGCGGCAGGGACGCCGTCAGCGGTCAGCAGGGGCCATCGTGGGCCAACACAGTCACGGGTCAGCAGGGGCCATCAAAGGCCAACACGGTCACGGGTCAGCAGGGGCCATCGCGGCCAACACGGTCACGGGTCAGCAGGGGCCATCGCGGCCAACACGGTCACGGGTCAGCAGGGGCCATCGCAGGCCAACACGGTCACGGGTCAGCAGGGGCCATCACAGGCCGACACGGGCTACAACACGGCCCCACACGCCAACACGGGTCACAACACGGCACCACCGGTCAACGGACTGTCAGATGAACACAGTATGTGACCGCGACCGACGGCGACACAGTATGTGACCGTGACCGACGGCGACACAGAATGTGACCGTGACCGACGGCGACACAGAATGTGACCGTGACCGACGGCGACACAGAATGTAGCCGTAACCGGCGACATCGTGGAACGAACAATTATAATCCCATAGAAAAGGGACTTCAATCCAAATACTTTATGTTCTATCTAAAAAACAAGAGTTGAATCAAATTCGATGCCAATGTCCAGATCCACCAAAATACAAGCGCTTCCGCACTTGCCTTTGCTTTGCCTTCCGCCTCTGGCCTTACGTATTCACCAAATATTCTCTAAATTTCCCGGTCAGGCATTCGTACCCACTACCCGATTTGACCTTTTCTCCCCCCCTTTGCCGCGGGGGAAGGGGGGGGACGGGGGGTTTTTAAACAAAAAATTTTTTTTTTTTGGAAAGAGGATCTTTCCCCCTAACCCCCCCCCCCCCGATTTGACCTTGAAAACTAAGTTCTGGACACCATGTAGAGATCCATATTCAAGTATTTTGTATCTCTCAATTTTCGAGGGGGTCCATGAGGGAGGTCCCCGTTGGGAGAAAGTCACCTTGTGGAAGAGAGTGCGCGCATAGCCTTTCCGATCTAAGCTTTTCAGGAGAGTCAGAGCGTGGGTCCCTCTCTCGGTCCTTCGAGAGCGCAACTGCATCTGAACAGCAGCAATGCAGCGCGCCAGGTAGGGTGACTAGCCCTCCCCCGGTCAAAGAACTATTGCGTGCAAGCAGGTGGCCGTGCACCTTATCCCCGTACCGGCTTGTCAACAGCTTCAGCAGTGGTCATAGGAGTGGTCGGTGGTTGATTGGTGTTTATGGACGTGTCGACTGCTAAGGTCATTTTGCGCCCACGTAGGAGTGGTCTAAATAGGCGTGTGAGTGGCCTAAACAGCGTGGGGAAGCTGATTATCGGGTCATTCTTTCCAGTCGACGTCAAAGGGTTAATGGCTAAAATCGGAGAAAGGTTGGGGTGTGGTCCCGCGGCCGCCCCGCTCTCGCGCTGACGACTGCCCCCGAAGGCGAACACATAGTGTGTCCAACCTTACCTACATGGCGAGCCAAGAACAAAGCCGTAGTCATGCAAACACGCAGTTCGCCGAGCAGACGTGCCATCTGGCAACAGCAAAAAGTATCCATGGTTCGGGACAGACCTTACAAAAACACCTTCACCTCAAATTAATAACTGGGAAAACTCGTGCCCGCAACACCACGTCACGCAGCCAACCCAAGCAGCTGGTCAGGTGAGATGCCACGCGTTACGCAGCCAGCCCAAACAGCTGGCCAGGTGAGATACCACGTGTAACGTTGCCACTGCAGCCGAGGTGTGCGTGACACCGCTATGGCACCAGGGGTGCCCGCTCTCCGGCCACTACGTGTCACCCTGTACAGCCGCAGGCTCTGTGGACCGGTGACACGCGGTCACAGGCCGGGAGCACGTGACACGGCACACGTGACCGGAAACAGACGGCTTTTGACACTGTCAGGCGACAAGAAAGCAGCACGTGCCGTGTGGAGAAGGGAGGCTGCACCACGAGAGGGGACCAGTGCTGCTGGCCTTCCCGGAATGCCTGTGTCGAGACAGGTGCCACGTGTCCCGCCGGCCCCGGCACCTATAGTAGTACCTACTCCCCACACCGTGTACACAGCCGGCGGTGTCACGTGTCCCCGGCCAGTACCTACTCCCCACACCGTGTACACACAGCCGACGGTGTCACGTGTCCCCGACCAGTACCTACTCCCCATACCGTGTACACACAGCCGACGGTGTCACGTGTCCCCGGCCAGTACCTACTCCCCATACCGTGTACACACAGCCGACGGTGTCACGTGTCCCCGGCCAGTACCTACTCCCCATACCGTGTACACACAGCCGACGGTGTCACGTGTCCCCGGCCAGTACCTACTCCCCATACCGTGTACACACAGCCGACGGTGTCACGTGTCCCCGGCCAGTACCTACTCCCCACACCGTGTACACACAGCCGACGGTGTCACGTGTCCCCGGCCAGTACCTACTCCCCATACCGTGTACACACAGCCGACGGGGCCCCGTGTCCCCGACCAGTACCTACTCCCCATACCGTGTACACACAGCCGACGGTGTCACGTGTCACGTGTCCCCGACCAGTACCTACTCCCCATACCGTGTACACACAGCCGACGGTGTCACGTGTCCCCGACCAGTACCTACTCCCCATACCGTGGACACACAGCCGACGGTGTCACGTGTCCCCGACCAGTACCTACTCCCCATACCGTGTACACACAGCCGACGGTGTCACGTGTCCCCGACCAGTACCTACTCCCCATACCGTGTACACACAGCCGACGGTGTCACGTGTCCCCGGCCAGTACCTACTCCCCATACCGTGTACACACAGCCGACGGTGTCACGTGTCCCCGACCAGTACCTACTCCCCATACCGTGTACACACAGCCGACGGTGTCACGTGTCCCCGACCAGTACCTACTCCCCATACCGTGTACACACAGCCGACGGTGTCACGTGTCCCCGACCAGTACCTACTCCCCATACCGTGTACACACAGCCGACGGTGTCACGTGTCCCCGACCAGTACCTACTCCCCATACCGTGTACACACAGCCGACGGTGTCACGTGTCCCCGGCCAGTACCTACTCCCCATACCGTGTACACACAGCCGACGGTGTCACGTGTCCCCGACCAGTACCTACTCCCCATACCGTGTACACACAGCCGACGGTGTCACGTGTCCCCGACCAGTACCTACTCCCCATACCGTGTACACACAGCCGACGGTGTCACGTGTCCCCGACCAGTACCTACTCCCCATACCGTGTACACACAGCCGACGGTGTCACGTGTCCCCGACCAGTACCTACTCCCCATACCGTGTACACCAGCCGACGGTGTCACGAAGTGCTCCCACCGTGTCCCCCGACCAGTACCTACTCCCCATACCGTGTACACACAGCCGACGGTGTCACGTGTCCCCGACCAGTACCTACTCCCCATACCGTGTACACACAGCCGACGGTGTCACGTGTCCCCGACCAGTACCTACTCCCCATACCGTGTACACACAGCCGACGGTGTCACGTGTCCCCGACCAGTACCTACTCCCCATACCGTGTACACACAGCCGACGGTGTCACGTGTCCCCGACCAGTACCTACTCCCCACACCGTGTACACACAGCCGACGGTGTCACGTGTCCCCGGCCAGTACCTACTCCCCATACCGTGTACACACAGCCGACGGTGTCACGTGTCCCCGACCAGTACCTACTCCCCATACCGTGTACACACAGCCGACGGTGTCACGTGTCCCCGACCAGTACCTACTCCCCATACCGTGTACACACGCGACGGTGCCTTCTACTCCCCACACCGTGTACACACAGCCGACGGTGTCACGTGTCCCCGGCCAGTACCTACTCCCCATACCGTGTACACACAGCCGACGGTGTCACGTGTCCCCGACCAGTACCTACTCCCCATACCGTGTACACACAGCCGACGGTGTCACGTGTCCCCGACCAGTACCTACTCCCCATACCGTGTACACACAGCCGACGGTGTCACGTGTCCCCGACCAGTACCTACTCCCCATACCGTGTACACACAGCCGACGGTGTCACGTGTCCCCGACCAGTACCTACTCCCCATACCGTGTACACACAGCCGACGGTGTCACGTGTCCCCGACCAGTACCTACTCCCCATACCGTGTACACACAGCCGACGGTGTCACGTGTCCCCGACCAGTACCCTACTCCCCATACCGTGTACACACAGCCGACGGTGTCACGTGTCCCCGACCAGTACCTACTCCCCATACCGTGTACACACAGCCGACGGTGTCACGTGTCCCCGACCAGTACCTACTCCCCATACCGTGTACACACAGCCGACGGTGTCACGTGTCCCCGGCCAGTACCTACTCCCCATACCGTGTACACACAGCCGACGGTGTCACGTGTCCCCGACCAGTACCTACTCCCCATACCGTGTACACACAGCCGACGGTGTCACGTGTCCCCGACCAGTACCTACTCCCCATACCGTGTACACACAGCCGACGGTGTCACGTGTCCCCGACCAGTACCTACTCCCCATACCGTGTACACACAGCCGACGGTGTCACGTGTCCCCGACCAGTACCTACTCCCCATACCGTGTACACACAGCCGACGGTGTCACGTGTCCCCGACCAGTACCTACTCCCCATACCGTGTACACACAGCCGACGGTGTCACGTGTCCCCGACCAGTACCTACTCCCCATACCGTGTACACACAGCCGACGGTGTCACGTGTCCCCGACCAGTACCTACTCCCCATACCGTGTACACACAGCCGACGGTGTCACGTGTCCCCGACCAGTACCTACTCCCCATACCGTGTACACACAGCCGACGGTGTCACGTGTCCCCGACCAGTACCTACTCCCCATACCGTGTACACACAGCCGACGGTGTCACGTGTCCCCGACCAGTACCTACTCCCCATACCGTGTACACACAGCCGACGGTGTCACGTGTCCCCGACCAGTACCTACTCCCCATACCGTGTACACACAGCCGACGGTGTCACGTGTCCCCGACCAGTACCTACTCCCCATACCGTGTACACACAGCCGACGGTGTCACGTGTCCCCGACCAGTACCTACTCCCCATACCGTGTACACACAGCCGACGGTGTCACGTGTCCCCGACCAGTACCTACTCCCCATACCGTGTACACACAGCCGACGGTGTCACGTGTCCCCGACCAGTACCTACTCCCCATACCGTGTACACACAGCCGACGGTGTCACGTGTCCCCGACCAGTACCTACTCCCCATACCGTGTACACACAGCCGACGGTGTCACGTGTCCCCGACCAGTACCTACTCCCCATACCGTGTACACACAGCCGACGGTGTCACGTGTCCCCGACCAGTACCTACTCCCCATACCGTGTACAACACGTCACAGCCGACGGTGTACGTGCACGTGTCCCCGACCAGTACCTACTCCCCATACCGTGTACACACAGCCGACGGTGTCACGTGTCCCCGACCAGTACCTACTCCCCATACCGTGTACACACAGCCGACGGTGTCACGTGTCCCCGACCAGTACCTACTCCCCATACCGTGTACACACAGCCGACGGTGTCACGTGTCCCCGACCAGTACCTACTCCCCATACCGTGTACACACAGCCGACGGTGTCACGTGTCCCCGACCAGTACCTACTCCCCATACCGTGTACACACAGCCGACGGTGTCACGTGTCACGTGTCCCCGACCAGTACCTACTCCCCATACCGTGTACACACAGCCGACGGTGTCACGTGTCCCCGGCCAGTACCTACTCCCCATACCGTGTACACACAGCCGACGGTGTCACGTGTCCCCGACCAGTACCTACTCCCCATACCGTTAGTGTCACGACCAGTAACCCACCGTGTCACAGCCGACGGTGTCACGTGTCCCCGACCAGTACCTACTCCCCATACCGTGTACACACAGCCGACGGTGTCACGTGTCCCGTGACCAGTACCTACTCCCCATACCGTGTACACACAGCCGACGGGCTGTCACGTGTCCCCGACCAGTACCTACTCCCCATACCGTGTACACACAGCCGACGGTGTCACGTGTCCCCGACCAGTACCTACTCCCCATACCGTGTACACACAGCCGACGGTGTCACGTGTCCCCGACCAGTACCTACTCCCCATACCGTGTACACACAGCCGACGGTGTCACGTGTCCCCGACCAGTACCTACTCCCCATACCGTGTACACACAGCCGACGGTGTCACGTGTCCCCGACCAGTACCTACTCCCCATACCGTGTACACACAGCCGACGGTGTCACGTGTCCCCGACCAGTACCTACTCCCCATACCGTGTACACACAGCCGACGGTGTCACGTGTCCCCGGCCAGTACCTACTCCCCATACCGTGTACACACAGCCGACGGTGTCACGTGTCCCCGACCAGTACCTACTCCCCATACCGTGTACACAGCCGGCGGTGTCACGTGTCCCCGACCAGTACCTACTCCCCATACCGTGTACACACAGCCGACGGTGTCACGTGTCCCCGACCAGTACCTACTCCCCATACCGTGTACACACAGCCGACGGTGTCACGTGTCCCTGACCAGTACCTACTCCCCATACCGTGTACACACAGCCGACGGGGCCCCGTGTCACGTGTCCCTGACCAGTACCTACTCCCCATACCGTGTACACACAGCCGACGGTGTCACGTGTCCCCGGCCAGTACCTACTCCCCATACCGTGTACACACAGCCGACGGTGTCACGTGTCCCCGACCAGTACCTACTCCCCATACCGTGTACACACAGCCGACGGTGTCACGTGTCCCCGACCAGTACCTACTCCCCATACCGTGTACACACAGCCGACGGTGTCACGTGTCCCCGACCAGTACCTACTCCCCATACCGTGTACACACAGCCGACGGTGTCACGTGTCCCCGACCAGTACCTACTCCCCATACCGTGTACACACAGCCGACGGTGTCACGTGTCCCCGACCAGTACCTACTCCCCATACCGTGTACACACAGCCGACGGTGTCACGTGTCCCTGACCAGTACCTACTCCCCATACCGTGGACACACAGCCGACGGTGTCACGTGTCACGTGTCCCCGGCCAGTACCTACTCCCCATACCGTGTACACACAGCCGACGGTGTCACGTGTCCCCGACCAGTACCTACTCCCCATACCGTGTACACACAGCCGACGGTGTCACGTGTCCCCGACCAGTACCTACTCCCCATACCGTGTACACACAGCCGACGGTGTCACGTGTCCCCGACCAGTACCTACTCCCCATACCGTGTACACACAGCCGACGGTGTCACGTGTCCCCGACCAGTACCTACTCCCCATACCGTGACAACAGGTGCACGTGTCCCCGACCAGTACCTACTCCCCATACCGTGTACACACAGCCGACGGTGTCACGTGTCCCCGACCAGTACCTACTCCCCATACCGTGTACACACAGCCGACGGTGTCACGTGTCCCCGACCAGTACCTACTCCCCATACCGTGTACACACAGCCGACGGTGTCACGTGTCCCCGACCAGTACCTACTCCCCATACCGTGTACACACAGCCGACGGGGCCCCGTGTCCCCGACCAGTACCTACTCCCCATACCGTGTACACACAGCCGACGGTGTCACCCGTGTCCCCGACCAGTACCTACTCCCCATACCGTGTACACACAGCCGACGGTGTCACGTGTCCCCGACCAGTACCTACTCCCCATACCGTGTACACACAGCCGACGGTGTCACGTGTCCCCGACCAGTACCTACTCCCCATACCGTGTACACACAGCCGACGGTGTCACGTGTCCCCGACCAGTACCTACTCCCCATACCGTGTACACACAGCCGACGGTGTCACGTGTCCCCGACCAGTACCTACTCCCCATACCGTGTACACACAGCCGACGGTGTCACGTGTCCCCGACCAGTACCTACTCCCCATACCGTGTACACACAGCCGACGGTGTCACGTGTCCCCGACCAGTACCTACTCCCCATACCGTGTACACACAGCCGACGGTGTCACGTGTCCCCGACCAGTACCTACTCCCCATACCGTGTACACACAGCCGACGGTGTCACGTGTCCCCGACCAGTACCTACTCCCCATACCGTGTACACACAGCCGACGGTGTCACGTGTCCCCGACCAGTACCTACTCCCCATACCGTGTACACACAGCCGACGGTGTCACGTGTCCCCGACCAGTACCTACTCCCCATACCGTGTACACACAGCCGACGGTGTCACGTGTCCCCGACCAGTACCTACTCCCCATACCGTGTACACACAGCCGACGGTGTCACGTGTCCCCGACCAGTACCTACTCCCCATACCGTGTACACACAGCCGACGGGGCCCCGTGTCCCCGACCAGTACCTACTCCCCATACCGTGTACACACAGCCGACGGTGTCACGTGTCCCCGACCAGTACCTACTCCCCATACCGTGTACACACAGCCGACGGTGTCACGTGTCCCCGACCAGTACCTACTCCCCATACCGTGTACACACAGCCGACGGTGTCACGTGTCCCCGACCAGTACCTACTCCCCATACCGTGTACACACAGCCGACGGTGTCACGTGTCCCCGACCAGTACCTACTCCCCATACCGTGTACACACAGCCGACGGTGTCACGTGTCCCCGACCAGTACCTACTCCCCATACCGTGTACACACAGCCGACGGTGCCACGTGTCCCCGACCAGTACCTACTCCCCATACCGTGTACACACAGCCGACGGTGTCACGTGTCCCCGACCAGTACCTACTCCCCATACCGTGTACACACAGCCGACGGGGCCCCGTGTCCCCGACCAGTACCTACTCCCCATACCGTGTACACACAGCCGACGGTGTCACGTGTCCCCGACCAGTACCTACTCCCCATACCGTGTACACACAGCCGACGGTGTCACGTGTCCCCGACCAGTACCTACTCCCCATACCGTGTACACACAGCCGACGGTGCCCCGTGTCCCCGACCAGTACCTACTCCCCATACCGTGTACACACAGCCGACGGTGTCACGTGTCCCCGACCAGTACCTACTCCCCATACCGTGTACACACAGCCGACGGGGCCCCGTGTCCCCGACCAGTACCTACTCCCCATACCGTGTACACACAGCCGACGGGGCCCCGTGTCCCCGACCAGTACCTACTCCCCATACCGTGGACACACAGCCGACGGTGCCCCGTGTCCCCGACCAGTACCTACTCCCCATACCGTGGACACACAGCCGACGGTGTCCCGTGTCCCCGACCAGTACCTACTCCCCATACCGTGGACACACAGCCGACGGTGCACGTGTCCCCGACCTCCCCACCGTACACACCGAGGGCCACGTGTCCCCGACCAGTACCTACTCCCCATACCGTGGACACACAGCCGACGGTGCCCGTGTCCCCGACCAGTACCTACTCCCCATACCGTGAACAGCCGACGGTGTCACGTGTCCCCGACCAGTACCTACTCCCCATACCGTGACACACAGCCGACGGGGCCCGTGTCCCCGACCAGTACCTACTCCCCATACCGTGGACACACAGCCGACGGGGCCCCGTGTCCCCGACCAGTACCTACTCCCCATACCGTGGACACACAGCCGACGGTGTCACGTGTCCCCGACCAGTACCTACTCCCCATACCGCGGACACACAGCCGACGGGGCCCCGTGTCCCCGACCAGTACCTACTCCCCATACCGTGGACACACAGCCGACGGGGCCCCGTGTCCCCGACCAGTACCTACTCCCCATACCGTGGACACACAGCCGACGGGGCCCCGTGTCCCCGACCAGTACATACTCCCCATACCGTGTACACACAGCCGACGGGGCCCCGCTCGCTACCTTCACTCACACATGCAGTGTGGCCAATCGGAACTCGGGTCGCAAGCGGGGTCCGATAAGGCATACTATTCACACCGGCTGAAGAACTGGCCGTCATCGCCGACACCAGTGAGTGACATCGCCATCACCAGTGAGTGGCATCATCTTCACCAGTGAGTGATATCGCCATCAGCAGTGAGTGACATTGTCATCACCAGTGAGTGGCATCGTCTTCACCAGTGAGTGATATCGCCATCAGCAGTGAGTGACATCGTCTTCACCAGTGAGTGACATCGCCATCAGCAGTGAGTGACATCGCCATCAGCAGTGAGTGACATCGCCATCAGCAGTGAGTGACATCGCCATCACCAGTGAGTGGCATCGTCTTCACCGACGGTGATGGTGACCAGTGATGGTGGCCAGTGATGGTGGCCGGTGATGGTGGCCGGTGATGGTGGCCGGTGATGGTGGCCGGTGATGGTGGCGGTGATGGTGACGGTGATGGTGACGGTGATGGTGGCCAGTGATCCTGGTGATGGCGGGGAGCAATGGCAAGGTCGCACAGTACAGCGCAACAACACCACAGGGGACAGCATGGTCTTGCCAGTTCGTCGCAACGCTGATAAGCGAGACGCCGACTCTCAAAATCATTGACGGAGATGCAGTGCTAGTTGTTGGGGCCGCTGCAGCCGGGCTGTGTTCACATCACAAACAGCAGCCGTCTGCCGGGCTGTGCACGCTCCTGGCACGGACAATGTTGGCGGGTCACGTGGTGTGCCGTGTCTCTGACCTGGGCACTGTTGGCGGGTCACGTGGTGTGCCGTGTCTCTGACCTGGGCACTATTGGCGGGTCACGTGGTGTGCCGTGTCTCTGACCTGGGCACTGTTGGCGGGTCACGTGGTGTGCCGTGTCTCTGACCTGGGCACTGTTGGCGGGTCACGTGGTGTGCCGTGTCTCTGACCTGGGCACTGTTGGCGGGTCACGTGGTGTGCCGTGTCTCTGGCACGGGAACTGTTGGCGGGTCACGTGGTGTGCCGTGTCTCTGACCTGGGCACTATTGGCGGGTCACGTGGTGTGCCGTGTCTCTGACCTGGGCACTGTTGGCGGGTCACGTGGTGTGCCGTGTCTCTGACCTGGGCACTGTTGGCGGGTCACGTGTGCCGTGTCTCTGGCACAATGTTGGCGGGTCACGTGGTGTGCCGTGTCTCTGACCTGGGCACTGTTGGCGGGTCACGTGGTGTGCCATGTCTCTGACCTGGGCACTGTTGGCGGGTCAGTGGTGTGCCGTGTCCTGGCACGGGCTGTTGGCGGGTCACGTGGTGTGCCGTGTCTCTGACCTGGGCACTGTTGGCGGGTCACGTGGTGTGCCGTGTCTCTGACCTGGGCACTGTTGGCGGGTCACGTGGTGTGCCGTGTCTCTGACCTGGGCACTATTAGCGGGTCACGTGGTGTGCCGTGTCTCTGACCTGGGCACTGTTGGCGGGTCACGTGGTGTGCCGTGTCTCTGACCTGGGCACTGTTGGCGGGTCACGTGGTGGGCCGTGTCTCTGACCTGGGCACTGTTGGCGGGTCACGTGGTGTGCCGTGTCTCTGACCTGGGCACTATTGGCGGGTCACGTGGTGTGCCGTGTCTCTGACCTGGGCACTGTTGGCGGGTCACGTGGTGTGCCGTGTCTCTGACCTGGGCACTGTTGGCGGGTCACGTGGTGTGCCGTGTCTCTGACCTGGGCACTGTTGGCGGGTCACGTGGTGTGCCGTGTCTCTGACCTGGGCACTGTTGGCGGGTCACGTGGTGTGCCGTGTCTCTGACCTGGGCACTATTAGCGGGTCACGTGTGTGCCGTGTCTCTGACCTGGGCACTGTTGGCGGGTCCCGCGGTGTGCCGGCTCTGACCTGGGCACTGTTGGCGGGTCACGTGGTGTGCCGTGTCTCTGACCTGGGCACTGTTGGCGGGTCACGTGGTGTGCCGTGTCTCTGACCTGGGCACTGTTGGCGGGTCACGTGGTGTGCCGTGTCCCTGACCGACACACATTGGACACCGTGGTGTCTGTATAACGGCGGCTGTGGCACGTCATGTGGTCGGCAGCACGAGTCAGCCGTCCCAGGGCTTATTTCCGTTGCCACCATCACCACTACCACTGCCACCATTACCACTACCACTGCCACCATTACCACTGCCACCGACCAGCCCGCACACGGGTACCGAAATAGGTCACGCAGCGATCCACCGGCGTGGGAAAGAAGACGCGTGTCCAGCAACAATCGACGGCGCCTCTCCGGACTGTGGCAGTACTAACAAATGCACAATCAAAATAGACCAAATAGTTCGTTGCTGCAATGCAGAATGCAACATGTACCTGGACACAGTTAAACCTAAAGTAGCCATGTCCACTTAATATGCCTTTCATTCCCTTCGTCATCATAAATGTCCTCTGCAAATTGCATTGACTTTGGTTATTTTTGCAATAATTGCACCTTCCGCACTCAAATCGAATAAAGAAATCCGCTCCTGCGATTTACAAAGCATGCTCTTGTGTACTGCTGAAAGCAGTACACCTACAAACTGCAGTGGAAGAAGCAGGAGTTTCCTGGGCTGCCTTCGATTCAACAGATCATGGAAAATTCATGGTATCAATTCAAGACTATTAAAAGTCTTCGGCCGCGCAGAACTAAGCCACATAAAAGTGCCGCCATAGTGAGCTGGCGCCACAGGAACATGTCGTCGTAGTGAGCTGGCGCCACAGGAGCATGTCGTCGTAGTGAGCTGGCGCCATAGGAGCATGTCGTCGTAGTGAGCTGGCGCAACAGGAACGTGTCGTCGTAGTGAGCTGGAGCCACAGGAACGTGCCGCCGTAGTGAGCTGGCGCCACAGGAACGTGCCTCCACAAAATCCAGCCTTTGAGGAAGGAATGAGGGCACTCCAGAGGACATATTGCACTGACAACAGGCAAGAACAAAATTCAAAGAGCAACCTAATACATCTTGTCCCCCTCAGAATAAATTATGAAGGGACAAAATGCGCGCTTCAAATGTTGAAATATAATATTTAGAATGTTTGCGAAGCGTGGTGTGATGGGTGGGCCGGGTGGTTATGGCGGGCGTGGTAGCCAGTATGCTTGGCTTGGTTGGATATTTAAGACCCAGGGACGCTTCCGTTGGCACAGTCATCACTGGTGGTGAGCAAGTGCCATCACCATGGCGATAAGACGAACCACATCACTACGGTGGTAAGACGATTGCCATCACCGTGGCGGCAAGACGAACCTCACCACTATGGTGGTAAGACGGGTGGTCATTTTGGAATTCGGAATGCATCACCAGTGACTGGTAAGACAAACACAGAAAACCAGTAGTGCACAGTCCTACACCATAGTGGTAAGACAAGCGTCACTACTATGGTGGTACGACAAGGTAATCTAGTTTCGTCTCACGAATAACATGGTCAATAAAATGTATCATCCACATCCAAAGGTCGAGAAGCGGCGTGCAAATGGATGTCCTAAAGATAGGCAGGCGCATGTTGACAGCCATGCGTGAAGCGTCGCCTAAAACGTCACCAAACGGAAGCGATTCTGCGCACCCAAAGTCCCGCCCACAACCGCCGGCGAGACCAGAGCAAGAGGACACGGTGGTGCGGACGGGCAGTCGGGAGGTGCCACCTGGGCCAAGGTGGTCTGTCCCCACCACGGTGGCCGACGGACAGTCGGGAGGTGCCACCTGGGCCAAGGTGGTCTGTCCCCACCACGGTGGCCGACCGGCAGTCGGGAGGTGCCACCTGGGCCAAGGTGGTCTGTCCCCACCACGGTGGCCGACGGACAGTCGGGAGGTGCCACCTGGGCCAAGGTGGTTTGTCCCCACCACGGTGGCGGACGGACAGTCGGGAGGCGCCACCTGGGCCAAGGTGGTCTGTCCCCACCACGGTGGCCGACGGACAGTCGGGAGGTGCCACCTGGGCCAAGGTGGTCTGTCCCCACCACGGTGGCCGACGGACAGTCGGGTCGGCGTTACCTGGGACGCGGTCGTCTGTTCTCACCACACAGCAAATAATCACCGGCTTCCAAGTCTGTCCCGACCGCGGCCGGCTCGGTCGCACAGCGTAGTGCCTCTTCCTGCACGAGGATCGGTCCCACTGGCCCATACAAGGCCTGACTCGCCTTAAGTTGTCAGCGGGAGGTTGCACCTACTCTGTCACTTCGACATCAATATCGACACGTCCGGGTGTAGTCTCTGACTGGGGGTGGTAACCTTCGTGCAGTGGCACGGAGGCCGTCTGAGAGCTCGGCGAAAGAGCCATTTTGAAGTTGTTTCTTTCCATGCAGTACCCATAGGGTCAACGTTATGCTCGTCGCAGGTTGAGGGGCCACTACCCGCTGATCCCTCTTCCCACCCCCTCTTCTCCCCGGGTTTCCCCTCTTCTACCCGGCATTCGTGTGTAGTCGTGCCCTTGACCCTGCCAGCCGCAGTGTTGGCCAGCGTATGTCGTGTCCTTGCCCCAGCTGACCGCAGTGTTGGCCAGCGTATGTCGTGTCCTTGCCCCAGCTGACCGCAACATCTGCCAGCGTATGTCGTGTCCTTGCCCCAGCTGACCGCAGCATCTGCCAGCGTATGATCTGCAGTGCCCCACGTAGCTGGGAATCCAGCAGACACACGGAAGCAAACTCGTTGGGAGCTTGGCCCATGCTCGCAAGCAATCCTTTCATTGCAATATCAATTCAGCACATGACAAGTTCAGCAAACGAATATCAGGCTACCTGGCAGGGGTACTCTCCCCTCCCCCGTATCCTTCCAATGAACAAAACTCCGTCGGGTAGCAAGGGTCACCTGCCCGCGGTCAGCCCCCCCCCCCTCCCCGCCTGGGTTGGCTGCCATAGGCAGCCTGTGTCTACTGCTCGCCCATCAGATGAAGAGGTCAATCGTGACGACGGGACCACGCACGTGGTGAAGGTCATGGTGAAGGTCATATGTCGGCACATCGACCGACACGGCTGACGGCCGACGGCTGACGGCTGACGGCTGACGGTGGCTGGTGCACACCTGACCTGGCAGCTCAGTCTCCAGCATCTGTCCGAATCTCGGGAACCACGGACGTCGCCGCAGCGACAGACAAGTCACGCACGCACCTGCCAGTGACGGCATCGGTGGCGACGCCCGCCCACACCTTCCACATGTCCGTGCACGACGCCGCCGCTGTCCGACCACCAGCAGCACACCGGCAGGCGCGTCTCAGGAGAGACGCGTCTCGTCTCATTTCTCACTGGTGAGCAGCAGCCTGCCGGTGAAAGTCGCTCAACTGCCGGCGGCAACGGCAGAAATACACGCTCGCCTCGTCTCTCCAATCTGCCGGTGTCGTCAGCGGACCCTGGCCAGCTGGCCACCGCCCGTCCCTGGCCCTGACCAGCCGGCCCTGACCAGCCGGCCCTGACCAGCCGGCCCTGACCAACCGGCCACCGACAGACCCTGACCAACCGGCCCTGACCAGCCGGCCCTGACCAACCGGCCCTGACCAACCGGCCCTGACCAGCCGGCCCTGACCAACCGGCCACCGACAAAACAGCCGGCCCTGACCAACCGCCATACCAACCGGCCCCGCCCGACCAACCGGCCCCACCGGCCCTGACCAACCGGCCACCGCCAGACACTGAACAACCGGCCACCGCCCGGTCCAAACCAACCGACTACCGTCTGGTCCTAACCAACCGGCCACCGCCCGGCCAGGCCGGCACACACTGCACAGCAAGTCTGCCAATGGTCCGGCCACCTCAGATGTAGCTGTCCGGCCACCTCAGGTGTAACTGTCAAGCAATTTCCTGTGGCCAGCACCGGCTGATCAAGATCAGTCCCGACCGTCGAGCCGGCCATTACCTGGTCACGTGATTCACACTGGCCTGCCGTTAAATGGTCACGTGTTTCACACTGACCTGCCATTACCTGGTCACGTGCTCCACACCGACCTGCCATTGCCTGGTCACGTGCTTTACACCGGCCGGTGTAGCTCGTACTACAGAGCCGCGCACTCTCGCTCACCATAGTCGGAACAGGCAGTCGGCACGACAGGCCCGACTGACCAGGCCGGAAGGCCATCACTGATTGGCCACATCTGCACCTGTCAGGCCAGAATCCTATCGCTGGTTGGCTAATTCCGCACCTACCCAGCCCAGAATCCCATCGCTGATTTGCCATATCCGCACCTGACCAGCCCAGAAGCCCATCGCTGATTGGCCACATCGGCAGCTCCCCCGTCATCTCCGCTGGGCCCCGTGTTGTGAAGTGTACCGATGATGTTTGGTGATGATTAGTAGGGCTTCAGGGTGGGTCGACACAAGCGGGCTACATTGCGCCCATAACAACCGTACTTATAAACACTGAGTACTGACACGTAAGAGCAGTATATATCTGGAAATAAGCTAAGCTAGATAGCTTAGCTAGATAGATAGCTAAGCTAAGCTAAGCTATCAAGTAATAAGCTATCCAGGTGCATATAATTATTTGAAAGCTGGCCTCTGCAAGGGAAAACCGTTGCGTTAACCAAGGCGACACTCGGCACGGACAGGTAATGCGGGAATCCTCGTCCTTGTCGATGGCCAGTTTTCCGCGACGCGTCTGTCCGGTGATGTGCAATATCGTCAAACAGGAAAAACAGGCAAGAATGACAGCATACCATTACAGAATAGCGGAATTCATAGCTAAGTGCACACCTTATGACTGGTTCAGTTTTCCAGTGACACACGCAACCTGCACTTACTTCCCATAAACGCAATTGGCAAACATGGACGGCATTGGTATGCAATCTTTGTCACAGGTTGACGTTGCGTTATCGAGGCTATAATTTCCTTGGACATGAGACATTATCTCCTATTTTGTAACTATAGGAGAGCAGTGTTCAATTTTAATGCATTTGCATTTGCATTCAAACGTTCGCCTGCTGTTGGCCGTGGCACAGCAGTTGAGTTTTTTTTTTCTCATGACACTTAATGCTTCCACGTGCAATGTTTTTGGCAGTGTTGTTTCACCCGGACGACAGGGAAGGCTTCAGTGGCACTAAGTCCGATAACTTCACCATTAATGCATACCATACCGATGACGCTTCTCTTAATCGTTCAGAGAAATTCCAGCTCAAACAATGCATAGAACTAATCCTTGAACAAGGTCAGGTAAGGCAGTGATAGACTGGAGTATCAACACAGCACGGTTACGTAATACTTTCAATTTCAGAGCCACTCTTCCGCGGTGCTTCCATTGTGCGCATACGGTGGACTGGTGAGCTTGGCTGCACACACGGGTCCTACACATGGTGGACTGGTGAGCTTGGCTGCACACACGGGTCCTACACACGGGTCCTACACACGGGTCCTGCACACGGGTCCTGCACACGGGTCCTGCACACGGGTCCTGCACACGGGTCCTGCACACGGGTCCTGCACACGGGTCCTGCACACGGGTCCTACACACGGGTCCTACACACGGGTCCTACACACGGGTCCTACACACGGGCCCTACACACGGGCCATACACACGGGCCATACACGCCGCGTGTAATCAGCTAATCAGGTGTAAGCAAACGAATGGCTGAAGCAACATGAATAATTATTGTTAATCTTAATGCTACCAATTGATGCCAAGACTACTTTGCCCCTCAACCTGTTAAAACAGCCGTAGCGTTCCAACTCTAACAATACAAATTGCAATAAAACCACCAGACTCTGCAACCAGATCAAATAGTAAGCAATGTTTGCAGACCACCTGATCCGCTAGGGCACCATTAACCAATGGCGTAGCACGACATCCCCAACCATTAACGTCACTTGTTAAGCCTGATTCGCCTTGAGCTCGCATGGCCTTTCAGCTGCCTGACAGACCTCTGGTATCCCTGGCTGCCCGACAGGACAGCCGACTGGTATCCCTGGCTACCCGACAGGACAGCCGACTGGTATCCCTGCCTGCCCGACAGGACAGCCGACTGGTATCCCTGGCTGCCCGACAGGACAGCCGACTGGTATCCCTGGCTGCCCGACAGGACAGCCGACTGGTATCCCTGGCTGCCCGACAGAACAGCCGACTGGTATCTCTGGCTGCCCGACAGGACAGCCGACTGGTGGCTCTGTCTACCCGACAAGACAGCCGACTGGTATCCCTGGCTGCCCGACAGGACAGCCGACTGGTATCCCTGGCTGCCCGACAGGACAGCCGACTGGTGTCTCTGGCTGCCCGACAGGACAGCCGACTGGTATCCCTGGCTGCCCGACAGGACAGCCGACTGGTATCCCTGGCTGCCCGACAGGACAGCCGACTGGTATCCCTGGCTGCCCGACAGAACAGCCGACTGGTATCCCTGGCTGCCCGACAGAACAGCCGACTGGTGGCTCTGTCTACCCGACAGGACAGCCGACTGGTATCCCTGGCTGCCCGACAGGACAGCCGACTGGTATCTCTGGCTGTCCGACAGGACAGCCGACTGGTGTTCGTCACGTTCGTTCCGCGCTTGTGCACTTGTTAGGTTAGCCTACAAGGCTAGGTTAGGTTAGCCTACTAGGCTAGGTTAGGTTAGCCTACTAGTTAGGTGCAATATCAGTCTGAAGATTGGATTATTACGGCATCCATGTTCAATGACGTGTCTGTGTGTCAATTACCATGTCCATGTGCCCATTACCATATGCCCATCGTCATGTACATGTGTCCATTACCATGTACGGATATCCATTACAATGAACATGTGTCCATTAATATATACGTGTGTCCATTATGTACGTATGTCCCTTATAATGAACGCGTATCCATTACCATGTACATGTGCCCATTACCATGTGCATGTGTCCATTACAATGGACATCTGTCGATGAAGGTGTCCATATGTCAACTATCATTGTCCATGCGTCCCTGTGTCCATTACCGCGTCTATGCGTTCATTACATTGTTCGTGTGTCCATTACCGTATAATTGCGTCCATTACCATGTTCATACCGCCCCGGTAGCTCAGTTGGTTAGAGCGCTGGCCTGCATTGGTCTCCCCGTCCTGGCAACACAGGGTTCGAGTCGCTTCACGCGCTCGAATTTAGCCCCCGGCTGGGAGGGTCAGTTGGCAGCTGGCCCAATAAGGCCGGGGACGAGCTACCGGGCGGCCGTGTCGGTGCATTGACGGAACGTTAAACTTTCCGTCAAAATTATGTCGTAAAACTGGAATTCATCGATTGGGTGGTGGGGCCAGGGTTCACGCATCAAGCTCTGCTTAGCAATAGGGCCCTGGTTCATAAAGCCACCCCAGCAAGTACTGGGATTAAACTGTTTTTTTCATGTGTCCATTACCGCGTCTATGCGTTCATTACATTGTTCGTGTGTCCGTTACCGTGTCCATGTGTCAGCTATCGTGTCTATGTGTGCATTGCGGTGTATATGTGTCCATTGCAGTGTCAATGTGTCCACTGTCATGTTCGGGTGTCCATTGCCATTCCCATGTGTTCATTATGTCGGTATGTCCATTAGTATATCGATGGGGCCATTGCAGTGCCCGCGTGTCCGTGATCGTTATCGTGTCCGTTATCGTGTCCGTTATCGTGTCCGTTGTCGTGTCCGTTGTCGTGTTCGTGTCCGTGTCCGTGTTCGTGCCCGTGTTCGTGTCCGTGTTCGTGTCCGTGATCGTGGTCGTGTCCGTTATCGTGTCCGTTATCGTGTCCGTTATCGTGTCCGTTGTCGTGTTCGTGTTCGTGTTCGTGTCCGTGTCCGTGTTCGTGTTCGTGTCCGTGTTCGTGTCCGTGTCCGTGTCCGTGTTCGTGTTCGTGTCGCACCTCGGCACACGGCGGATCGGCTGCACCTCCCGTCGGCCCGTCACCCCCGCCCCCTCCCGGCACTCCCAGAGGGTGGGCAGCGCCAGTGTCGCCTTATATGGAGGGCCCGCTGACGCCCCACCCAGACCCAGGTCCAGCCGACGGGCCGGGTCCGCCCCCAGACCCAGCTCCACCGCACGGTGTACAGCAGGCCAGCCCGGCACAGACAGCCCAGACCCACAGCAGTAGCGCCTGGTCCGCATACACGTTAGCATATTGGCATACATCGTTAGCAGATTAGGGACATCATTACGACACTGACATTGCGCGGACAGATTAGCTCAACAGCTATTTCAGCGGTAAATTGCATGGCGTCATCGGCCAGTGACCACCGTCGCAGCCACGGAGTACCCACGGCCAGCGACCGGCGCGGCTCTGAGCTGACCTGACCTGACCCGACCTGACCTGACCCGACCTGACATGGCCCGGCCTGACCTGATCCGACCCGCCCTAACCTGGCCCGATCTGCCACAACCTGGCCCGACCTGCCATAACCTGACCACACCTGACCTGGCCTAATCTGACCCGATCTGACCCGACCCGACCTAACTTGACCTGCCGACCAATTCTGCCGATACAGCACCCAAGACCACTGCAGCTGAGGCATGTAACATGACCCATAAACCATCCGGTGGCAAACACTACAAGGGGCGGCAGGGGATGGGGGGGGGGAGGTGGCTGCTGTGGCCAGCCGCAGTCTCACCAGCCGTGTCCACCATGTGTCTGGGACGTTTGTCAGGCGTTAGGGGGTGGGTGGCTGCTGTGTCCAGCCGCAGTCTTACCACATATGTCCACCATGTGTCTGGGACGTTGTCAGGCGACAGGGGGTGGCTGTTGTGGCCAGCCGTGTCCACCATGTGTGAGACGTTGTCAGGCGGCAGGGGTGAATACCTACGATGTCATTTATACCAACTTAATTCGCCGCTGACGCCAAGGATCGCAGATATTTCGCAATGGGAAGTTTCTTCCGAAATGCAAAAGTTCAGAGGTCAACTGAGGTCGTTGGCCGGGTTGGATCAGAGCACCTAAGTGCACGGTCAGGTAAGAAATCAAGTCGAGGAAGGTAGGGATCAGGTCAGGTCAGGTCAGGTCAGGTCAGGTCAGGTCAGGTACGATGTCAGACGTCAGAACACTCACGTGGTCGTCGACAGAGTAGGTGAGCTCTCCGTCGTCGTAGAGCACGAACCAGCGTCTCTGCCATCTCTGAAAAGAAACATACACGCTTTTACTATCAGTTCACTCACCAGTTACCAGCAATATGGCTCTGCAGATTTACCACTAGCAGACAAAGCCACCTTCCTGTAATCATGTCCTGCAATAATCTCTTTTTAACTGCCTGCTTCAGGGAGTCTGGAATGTCCAGCAATGCGATACGATGGTGTCACTGCAGATGACACATGTATGAGTTACAAATTGTATTGATATTCGTGGTCAGATTAAATCTGATCCATGTCGGATCCATTCGGCATCATGCATGGGTGCTGTGTCTTAGTTACCGACGTTAGCCATACAGTGAAAACAAGTCAAAGGTAGACTTGATGGTAATTTATAAACAAAAAAACACAGAAGACATGACCAGTGAAACGCGTGGCCACTCTCGGAGCGCCCGTCACACCGGAAGACAATGTATTTAAAGGTCGGGCGGAACGGCACGAGAAAGAGCGGCGGGCGAACCCAGCTCGGACGAATGGTGCCTCAAGACGACCATCGTGTGGTCCTTCGACCATAGCGTGGTTCTAGGGTCCGACCATCGTGTGGCCCTCCGACCATCGTGTGGTCCTGGGGTCCGACCATCGTGTGGCCCTCCGACCATCGTGTGGTCCTGGGGTCCGACCATCGTGTGGCCCTCCGACCATAGCGTGGTCCTGGGGTCCGACCATCGTGTGGCCCTCCGACCATAGCGTGGTCCTGGGGTCCGACCATCGTGTGGCCCTCCGACCATGTGGTCCTAGGGTCCGACCATCGTGTGGCCCTCCGACCATCGTGTGGTCCCAGGGTCCGACCATCATGTGGCCCTCCGACCATAGCGTGGTCCTGGGGTCCGACCATCGTGTGGCCCTAGAGTTTCGCGGCAGTACTTCTGCGCATGCGCTTACACGCTCGCGAAGTCGTTCTGAGGCGGTCGCAGTATCGAGAAGCTTAGACACCACGAAGACATCGTTTTCCATTATCATGCAGCCTATGTTCGCCCATCGCAACTCACTGAACTGGCAGTGTGTGATTTCGACGACCGGTCCTGTTATTATTCGCGCACTGAAGTCTATACCTTTTTGGATACGCCTCTGCCGAGTAACCGTGCAGCTACCCCACACCGCCATGCAACCACCATGTGCGCCACACGGTGCCACGTCTGCTGTCGGCTGTCACGAGCCATGTTACTCTGTGCATGTTGGCTGTTACCAGTGATGTTACCCTGTACATGTCGGCTGTTACAAGCGATGTTACCCTGCACGTGTCGGCTGTTACGAATGATGTTGCCCTGCAAGCGTCGAGTGCTACGAACGATGTTACCCTGTACATGTCGGCTGTTACGAGTGATGTTGTTACAGCGATGAAAACTACTTTGGGGGCACAATACATGAAGGCAATGGACAGGCCCAAATGCAATGGGGGGCACACTCCATAAGGCACACTCCGGGGGCGGGGGAAGAGGCGGGGGCGGGGGACGAGGCCGCCTCTGACTGTCGACCTTGGTCAGACGATCCGAGACGTTGCCGCCTTCCAGAATAGAAAGTGTACTGCTGTTGCCGCCGCGCCACCCCACCGCCCAGCGACCGGCGGCGGCGGCGGCGGCGGCGGCGCCGTGGCGTGGCACGCACGTGCGCCGCCGGCTGTCGACCCGGCTGTCGGCGGTCTGCAGCTGCTCCGCCCTCTGTCCTCCACCCTCTGCCCTCTACCCTGCGCCATGTGCACGGTGCCGCCTGGCCCGTCCGGTCACGACCGACTGACCACGTGACCAGCCTCACCGAGCAACAACACACCTGACGACTGACCAGCCTCACCGAGCAACAACACACCTGACGACTGACCAGCCTCACCGAGCAGCAACACACCTGACGACTGACCAGCCTCACCGAGCAGCAACACACCTGACGACTGACCAGCCTCACCGAGCAACAACACACCTGACGGCGCCGTCGGTCACGACCGACTGACCAGCCTCACCGAGCAGCAACACACCTGACGGCGCCGTCGGTCACGACCGACTGACCAGCCTCACCGAGCAACAACACACCTGACGGCGCCGTCGGTCACGACCGACTGACCAGCCTCACCGAGCAACAACACACCTGACGGCGCCGTCGCTCACGACCGACTGACCAGCCTCACCGAGCAACAACACACCTGACGGCGCCGTCGGTCACGACCGACTGACCAGCCTCACCGAGAGCAACAATACACCTGACGGCGCCGTCGCTCACTGTGTATCTGCCCATCAGCAGTGGCAGCCCTGCACGGCACCACCACATCACGCTGCGTTGCCAGTCGGCACCACCACATCACGCTGCGTTACCAGTCGGCACCACCACATCACGCTGCGTTACCAGTCGGCACCACCACATCACGCTGCGTTACCAGTCGGCACCACCACATCACGCTGCGGTACCAGTCGGCACCACCACATCACGCTGCGTTACCAGTCGGCACCACCACATCACGCTGCGTTACCAGTCGGCACCACCACATCACGCTGCGTTACCAGTCGGCACCACCACATTACGCTGCTCCAAAAGAAACGAGACGCGGCCACCTCACCGCCAAACACACCGTGACAAAAGCGGCGCCATCAACTGAAAACAACAGCAAAACAGCTGTTTGTTTATGGCGGGTCCGGCGGCGATTACTGCGCGCTGGTCTGACCGCGTCAGGCCGTCTGACTGCGGTGACGTCAGCACGTCAGGCCGTCTGACTGCGGTGACGTCAGCATGTCAGGCCGTCTGACTGCGGTGACGTCGGCACGTCAGGCCGTCTGACTGCGGTGACGTCAGCACGTCAGGCCGTCTGACTGCGGTGACGTCAGCACGTCAGGCCGTCTGACTGCGGTGGTGTCGGCACGTCAGGCCGTCTGACTGCGGTGACGTCAACACGTCAGGCCGTCTGACTGCGGTGACGTCAGCACGTCAGGCCGTCTGACTGCGGTGGTGTCGGCACGTCAGGCCGTCTGCCACGGTAGCGTGGGCACTTTACAGGCAGCCAGGTGCCACGGCTGCGCTAGTGCGGTTATTGGTTCTACGACATACCGAGTGCGAGTTTTAAGTCGTATATCGTGATATCGCTATATAGCGTCATGTAGAGTTATATAGCGTCATATAGCGTCGCCAACCTCCACGCTGATTGGCCGCGGGTGACGGTTTCACGGCAGTAGCATTAGCGTTGATGTAATGTAGAAATGCTTTTATCTCCCGGCGTATTCTCATCTTTGTGAAGATCGGCAAAAAGTGTTCAAAATTATTGAAGATGGTCCGTATCGAAAACTTCCGATATAGTTTTAATGTGAAACGCAAGACTCAACAGTTCTTCTGTCTCGACTAAATGCACGGTCGAAGCAGTTTGTAGCATCATTTGCACTATGATAGTAGCATTGTGAAGATTGAGGGCACTCCAACATGAGCACGACCAATCGGCACCAGCCTGGTGCGGGAGACGCTCCTGCACCACACCAGCTGACTGGTCACCAGCCCATTCAATGTCGCAGTGATGAGGAAACACCAGGCGGTGACACAACTCTGAGCACAGCTCACCATCTCTCACCATCCCAAATAGTCTAAACTGAGAGCCTTGCATTCATCAACGCTCAAGCCGCAGAGTTGAAAACGGTGCTCGCAGACAAGCGAACATGCAACGTCGTGAGAAAACACAACCAATGTTGTACCACAACTAAGCCAGCACATGTATGCAGCAGCAATACACAACCAATGTTATGCCACAACTAAGCCACATGTATGCAGCAGCAATACACAACCAATTTTACGCCACAACTAAGCCACTACATGTGTGCAGCAGCAATACACAACCCCCCAAAAATGAAGACTTGTGCATACCCAGCCCACAAACAGCACATGTCTTAATCCAGATTACGGAGCACTGCAGTCCCCCCCCCCCATCGACACCGACCGGGGAGAGACTTAACTTCTGTATTGCAAATTTCATCCGAAAGTTTGCTGGGGTGACCGTACGGAACACTGAGTCTCCCTTAAGCCGAGGTTGTTGCGTGGACCCGGAATCCATCACCCAATCTGGGAGTTCCAGCTCAAGGGCGTAAATTAACTGAAGACGGTCTAACGTACCGTCACGAGACCGTCACGAGAAACCGCCACGTGTTACCGTCACGGGTCACCGTCACGGGTCACCGTCACGGGTCACCGTCACGGGTCACCGTCACGTATGACCGTCACTGAGGCCGTCACGTGTCACCGTCACTGAGGCCGTCGCGTGTCACCGTCACGTGTCACCGTCACGTGTCACAGTCACGTGTCACAGTCACGCGTCACCGTCACTAAGGCCGTCACGTGTCACCGTCACGTGTCACAGTCACGTGTCACAGTCACGTGTCACCGTCGCGTGTCACCATCACGTGTCACCGTCACGTGTCACAGTCACGTGTCACAGTCACGTGTCACAGTCACGTGTCACAGTCACGTGTCACAGTCACTAAGGCCGTCACGTGTCACCGTCACGTGTCACCGTCACGTGTCACCGTCACGTGTCACCGTCACGTGTCACCGTCACGTGTCACCGTCACGTGTCACCGTCACGTGTCACCGTCACGTGTCACCGTCACGTGTCACCGTCACGTGTCACAGTCACTAAGGCCGTCACGTGTCACCGTCACGTGTCACCGTCACTGAGGCCGCCACGTGTCACCGTCACGTGTCACAGTCACTAAGGCCGTCACGTGTCACCGTCACTGAGGCCGCCACGTGTGACCGTCACTGAGGCCGCCACGTGTGACCGTCACTGAGGCCGTCACGTGTGACCGTCACTGAGGCCGTCACGTGTCACCGTCACTGAGGCCGCCACGTGTCACCGTCACTGAGGCCGCCACGTGTCACCGTCACTGAGGCCGTCACGTGTGACCGTCACGTGTCACCGCCACGTGTCACCGTCACTGAGGCCGTCACGTGTGACCGTCACTGAGGCCGCCACGTGTCACCGTCACTGAGGCCGTCACGTGTCACCGTCACTGAGGCCGCCACGTGTCACCGTCACGTGTCACCGTCACGTGTCACCGTCACGTGTCACCGTCACGTGTCACCGTCACGTGTCACCGTCACTAAGGCCGTCACGTGTCACCGTCACGTGTCACTAAGGCCGTCACGTGTCACCGTCACGTGTCAGTCACTAAGGCCGTCACGTGTCACCGTCACGTGTCAGTCACTAAGGCCGTCACATGTCATCGTCACGTGTCACGGTCACTGAGGCCGTCACGTGTCACCGTCAAGTGTCACCTTCACCGAGATCGTCACGTGTGATCCTCTTGCACAGCACTATGCAGCACGTGTTCCCCGATGGCACTGCAGTGCTTCACCACCACGGCACCCCACCGTGGCACCACCACACCGAGGAACAGGCACCACCACGGCACCACCAAGCCGAGGCACAGGCACCACCGCGACACCATCACACCGAGGCGCCGGCACCACCACGGCACCACCAAGCCGAGGCACAGGCACCACCGCGACACCATCACACCGAAGCGCCGGCACCACCGCGGCACCATCACACCGAGGAACCGGCACCACCACGACACCAACATGGCACTCACTCCACGGCGGCACCACCACACCACAACACCATCAAGGCAGCACCAGTTCGACAGATCTCAGCAATGACGCTGATTTGCGAAAATTAGTGGGGGAAAACATGGAAACAATGGGGGACCCAAATCGACTGGAGGTGGCGTCACATAGGTCACACGCCAAATGTTGAAATTGTCGAGGAGCCGAGCCAAACATCGGGGGCCAAGGCCCGCCTCAAATGTGCACCAATCGACACCCGTGCATCCCAGACAATACTCAGAAGGTAGCAATGCTTTGAACCTCTCCGAGTGGGTGCAATACTAAACTCTTGCCCTGCGTATTGGCAGTACGTCTTACTTTCGGCCACACATGCACAGGAAATCGTTCGAAGTGCCATGCCGACTCAGAGGTCACCGACACAGGTCGACGGAGGCGGCTGGGCTTCCTCGTGTGTACGGACCTCAATGTGATGCTATGCGTGCCGACCGCCGAGCGCGGATGCAACGTGGATACTGTGCCGTCTGCGCACTCGGTTCTCCATAGACTTTGGCCCGGCCAACCCGGTGTACCTGACAGAGGCAGCATTTGGCCAGGCCCAAGCGGCACTGTTCACTGTTCACTGTTCACGGTTTACGGTTCACTGTTCACTGTTCACTGTTCACTGTTCACCCCAGCCGGAGGGGGGGGTCGGTATCGCGCCTCAGTCAGCCGACCGTGGCGAATGCGTTTGGCCACGGTGAACTCTTGCCCAGCACAGCAGCTCCTGTTGTCCTGCTGTGGGTAGGTTCGAGCAAAGGGCAGATGTCACAACCAAGCGGACGCAAGGAGCAAAACACACACATCACCAGGGCCAGCGAGTAGTTACCACGTAGTGGTTTTGGCCCGTTTAAACCGGTGCAACCGGCTGGTCCAGCCTTGTCCTTAGCCACCTGGTGGTTTGAGCCGGCCGAAACTCCTTCCACTTTCGAGTTTTAGCCATTTGTCGCGAAGGTACAATAATGAAATGTACAACGACAAATCCTAATACATTATTAGGATCGGTTATATGTCGGAAGAATTCCAGAGGTGATGATCTCCAGCCCTACGAGTCCATTCACAGCGCCAGTCTCACAGTGCCACAATGTCGCAATGCCACAGCGCAACAATGTCAGTGTCACAGTACCACAGCATCACAGTACCACAGTACCACAGTACCACAGTACCACAGTATCACACAAAATGCCACAATACCATAGCGCCACTGCACCGTAATACCACACACAGAGGCACAGTCCCACAGCGCTAGTGTCACAGCATCACAGTGTCAAAGCGCCACAGTACTACAATACCACAGTACCGCAGTACCACAGTACCGCATTACCGCAGTACCGCAGTACCACAGTACTACAGTACTACTACAGTACCACAACACCACACAGTGTCACAGTAGCACACTACCACAGTATCACAATACCACAATATCACAGTATCACAGTATCAAAGTACGATACACAGTAGAACAACACCACAGCGGCACCGTGTCACAACACCACAGCGCAAAGCGCCACGGTACTGCAATACTACAGTACCACAGTACCACAGCACCACAGCACCACAGCAGCACAGTAGCACAGCACCACAGTAGCACAGCACCACAGCACCACAGCACCACAGCAGCACAGTAGCACAGCACCACAGTAGCACAGCACCACAGCACCACAGTACCACAGTACCACAGTACCACAGTACCACAGCACCACAGTACCACAGCACCACCGTATCACAGTATTACAGTATCACAGTATCACAGTATCACAGCACCACAGCACCACAGCACCACAGCACCACAGCAGTACCACAGTATGACAGCACCACAGCCTTCGATGACGTAAGACGCGGCAACTTCGCGTGAAACCTGTTGACGACTGGCCGTTGCACGGAAGCCACACGGACTTTCCTCGAAGCAGGGACGGTTTCACCCATCGCGCTCGGCCGCGCTGTGCACGTGAGGCCGTGAGAGACGCGCAGTCAGTGGGCGAGCTGTCACGGTCCGGCCGGCCGGCGTCCCAACGCTGATCTGCCACCGTGGTGTGGTGTCCAGGTGGGAAACATTTCTCGGCAGGTGGCGCACTGCAGGGGCGGATCACAGAATGTCCATGGGGAACTCATTCGAGTGTCACCGTCACCTGGAACGCCGTTCAGCCGGGGTAGGGGATGCACTTGAGCGGGCGTACTGAATGGTCGCCGTTTGCTCTCAAAATGGTTTGTTTTCCTCTGACAGAGGAAGAGACACTGGTTGAAAGGTCTGCTGATCGGGGCAGGGGGCACTCTAACCTCCTCGGAGGGGTGTCTTTTCTCGGTCAGAGGGGCGCCACCATTCCATGGGGGACACAGGTGGCACACGCCGTCCAGCGACCCTCTGTATCCGCTTACGCATGACCGGAAGATCCGAGCAGGAACATGCAGAAAATTAGGAAGCCACGAGTGGTAATTTCGCCGAGTCATCTGTAAGTTGTTCTATGAGTTCATGAAGCATGATCATTTAACAATTAAAACGCACACATGCTAAGGTTGGTAATGTTTACGAAAGTTGGTGTAATTTGGGACGCCTCCACTGCTGCGGTCCTGTTGCGCCCATAACTCATTGGACAGTCATTGGAATGGATTGTGGCTTTACGACGCACTCATCAGCAACCGGGGCCATATGGCACCGCCTAGCTCTCACCCTGGTGGGAAGGGCGAGCGTCGCGGAGAATCGAACTCCGTGCCTCAGGCGTGCCAGAAGCTCAGTTTACCGACGCCCCTTAGACGGTCATCCAAACGCGATCAAATGCAGTGTCAGGCTTCACGTCGTGGGCACCGTCCACAAGGCTACAAACGAACTGCTACAAACCTCGCATGCAATGCAAATCAGCGAATAGTATAAGTGCGTTTCCTTAATGTCGTCGGGAGCGACATTTCAGGTAAGAAATTCATCAGTCGTTTCGATTGGACGATCAAGAATTGTCGGGACGGAATAGCATTAGGGGAGGTAACCTGTACAGCTTCAAAATGAGGTTTATGTTAGTCAGCATAAAAAGAACACGAGCTCAAAGCGTAGCGAACTGCCGGTGGTCACGACTTCTGGAGCACCGAGGCATGCCACTACCGCATAACAGTTGGTGGTGAAGTGTGGCTGGTATAAGTGGTAAAGTGTGGGTGGCATAGGTGGTAAAGTGAGTGGTAAAACCGTGGGTAGTATAAGCGTGCCCTACGCAGGGGCGGCAGCGTCACTTCTTATACAGGCTCGCGACAGGACGGGCTCGTGGACCCAGACGTCGCGTGATGGCTCTCGGCTCGTTCGCAGGCATCGCATCCCACACTGCCGGCCACTTGTCGAGGAGAACAGCGGCCACTTCTCGGTAATGGTCCGTGGCAAGGAGTGGCAATGGCCGAGTGCACGGAGCATGCGCTGCTCGCTTCGCCGCAGCATCCGCCAACTTGTTTCCGGAAATTCCCACATGGCCGGGCAGCCAACACAGAATCCTCCAGCGTCGCAAGCGGTGCACAGCGGTAATACGGCTTAGAATATCACGCAAACGCAAGTTGGTCGAATAAAATGTGTGGTTGCTTTAGGAGCCGCTGAAGAGAACGTGCCAATCGCGCTCAGACACTTGGACATAGCGTAAAGCTTTCAAGCTGACCGGGTGTGAATGTTAAGTACATTTTACTTTGCATGTTTGCTGAAAATGTGGAAGGATTGAAAGAAAGAAAAAAGATTCATATACTAAGGACTAAGGGGATAATTATTTTGCTCCCTGGGAGTCGTTTTGCATCGAAGTCTGAAGATATGGGAATTCCTCTGTTCTTTTGTTCCTCTGTTCCTCTGTGTCGGGCGAGATCAATTATCAAAGGACGACCAGATCGGCCAGGGACCACGGTTGAAAAAGAAACAGTTCTGTCCTGGATTTTTGCCATTCAGAACATTAAGTTCTCCTTTCATTTTCCTCGTGGAATGCTTAATGTTATATGAAATTAGCTGAAGCTTATTGTTCCTTCACAAAATTTGGAGAAACTAGATAAAAGTCATAAACAATGTATCTGACATCCGAAAAATGCAGCTAATTATTATCTGTAGTCTGTCGCTCCAAAAAAAGTAATCTCCACACACGATGTTGCAAAACATAAATTCAGCCAGCCAGGACTGAGCCTCTCGCAATCCACTCCGGAGGATGAATATCCGCAGCGGTGACCAGCTCATCTGCTGGGTAGACTTCCCTCCTGGGGAGGGACACCGGATGAGAGGTGCGGGGGGAATAATCCCCCCCCCCCCCGCTTGCTACATCCATGCATGAGCGCTTGTTTGGGGGGGGGCGGATGGTGACGCTCGCAGTACTCGGGCGACTTTGGCTCGACTTTGGCTCGCACATCCTGCCTTGCGGCTTAGATTCCGCTGCTTTCGATTTTGACTGACTTCGACTGTGACGCAGTGATGGTTTGTTTTGGAGCGCAGCATCTGTCTAAACAATGCCCATATGATGTGTGAATAAGCATGTGGACGGGAAATGCCGCAGAGCGGCCATAGTGATGACTGGCCACCTGAGGGCAACACACTTTCCGTCAAACGGCGCCGAGCCCGTCTGCCAACCGGCGCCGGGCCCGTCTGTCAACTGGCGCCGGGCCCGTCTGTCAACTGGCGCCGGGCCCGTCTGTCAACTGGCGCCGAGCCTGTCAACTGGCGCCGGGCCCGTGACCCGTCTGTCAACTGGCGCCGGGCCCGTGACCCGTCTGTCAACTGGCGCCGGGCCCGTGACCCGTCTGTCAACTGGCGCCGGGCCCGAGACCCGTCTGTCAACTGGCGCCGGACCCGTCTGCCAACTGGCGCCGGACCCGTCTGCCAACTGGCGCCGGGCCCGTCTGCCAACTGGCGCCGGACCCGTCTGCCAACTGGCGCCGAACCCGTCTGCCACAGCACAGAGCGGCCGAGCGGCACGATCGGCCGCTCCAGTGAGCCGCGGTCAGCCTGATCACGCCCGGCTCCATTCATTAATGTACCTGTTTACCGGCGTGGCCGTGGTGAAAGTCCGCCGCCACTCCCCTCCCCTCCCCTCCCCTCCCCCTCGCCGCCGGCCGGGCACGTCCCGACACCCTCGACAGCTGAGTAGAGCAGGCGATCATCGGCGGCAGGACACAGCGGCAGGCAGGACACAGCGACAGGCAGGACACAGCGACAGGCAGGACACAGCGACAGGCAGGACACAGCGACAGGCAGGGCACAGCGGCAGGCAGGACACAGCAGCAGGACGGGGCAGGCAGGACACAGCGACAGGCAGGACACAGCAGGCAGGACGGGGCAGGCAGGACACAGCGACAGGCAGGACACAGCGGCAGGCAGGACACAGCAGCAGGACGGGGCAGGCAGGACACAGCGACAGGCAGGACACAGCGGCAGGCAGGACACAGCGGCAGGACGGGGCAGGCAGGACACAGCGACAGGCAGGACACAGCGGCAGGCAGGACACAGCGACAGGCAGGACACAGCGGCAGGCGGACACAGCGACAGGCAGGACACAGCAGCAGGACGGGGCAGGCAGGACACAGCGACAGGCAGGACACAGCGGCAGGCAGGACACAGCGGCAGGCAGGACACAGCGGCAGGCAGGACACAGCGGCAGGCAGGACACAGCGACAGGCAGGACACAGCGACAGGCAGGACACAGCAGCAGGACGGGGCAGGCAGGATACAGCGGCAGCGACCAGTCACCTGGTCAGGGAGGAGGGGCGGCCGATTTTCGGCCCGCTTGGTACACTGGCACCGTGCCAACCCAGCGGCCAGCTGCCGCCGCTGTAGCAGCCTTACACCTGTAGCGTACTACACGCAGTCCGTCTGGCCTCGACTGGTCTGCCTGCAGCAGCAGCCGTACACCTGTATGGTACTACACGCCGTCCGTCTGGCCTCGACTGTCTGCCTGCAGCAGCAGCCCTACACCTGTAGCGTACTACACGCCGTCCGTCTCGCCTCGACTGGCCTGCCTGCAGCAGCAGCCCTACACCTGCAGCGTACTACACGCCGTCCGTCTGGCCTCGACTGGCCTGCCTGCAGCAGCAGCCCTACACCTGCAGCGTACTACACGCCGTCCGTCTGGCCTCGACTGGCCTGCCTGCAGCAGCAGCCCTACACCTGCAGCGTACTACACGCCGTCCGTCTGGCCTCGACTGGCCTGCCTGCAGCAGCAGCCCTACACATGTAGCGTACTACACGCCGTCCGCCTGGCCTCGACTGGCCTGCCTGCAGCAGCAGCCCTACACCTGTAGCGTACTACACGCCGTCCGCCTGGCCTCGACTGGCCTGCCTGCAGCAGCAGCCCTACACATGTAGCGTACTACACGCCGTCCGCCTGGCCTCGACTGGCCTGCCTGCAGCAGCAGCCCTACATCTGCAGCGTACTACACGCCGTCCGTCTGGCCTCGACTGGCCTGCCTGCAGCAGCAGCCCTACACATGTAGCGTACTACACGCCGTCCGTCTGGCCTCGACTGGCCTGCCTGCAGCAGCAGCCCTACACATGTAGCGTACTACACGCCGTCCGCCTGGCCTCGACTGGCCTGCCTGCAGCAGCAGCCCTACACATGTAGCGTACTACACGCCGTCCGCCTGGCCTCGACTGGCCTGCCTGCAGCAGCAGCCCTACACATGTAGCGTACTACACGCCGTCCGTCTGGCCTCGACTGGCCTGCCTGCAGCAGCGGCCCTACACATCGTAGCGTACTACACGCCGTCCGTCTGGCCTCGACTGGCCTGCCTGCAGCAGCGGCCCTACACATGTAGCGTACTACACGCCGTCCGTCTGGCCCCGACTGGCCTGCCTGCAGCAGCAGCCCTACACATGTAGCGTACTACACGCCGATCCGTCTGGCCTCGACTGGCCTGCCTGCAGCAGCGGCCCTACACATGTAGCGTACTACACGCCGTCCGTCTGGCCTCGACTGGTCTGCCTGCAGCAGCGGCCCTACACATGTAGCGTACTACACGCCGTCCGTCTGGCCTCGACTGGCCTGCCTGCAGCAGCAGCCCTACACATGTAGCGTACTACACGCCGTCCGCCTGGCCTCGACTCGCCGCCAGTGGTGCGCCGACGCAGCGCCACGGTGGCGTACCCGATGCACAACACGATAACGAACACGTTAGTCAGCGCGACCGCTCCGGTGGCCGATAGCCACTCGGTGGGCGGCGGCAGAGCGCGGCTCGACCTGCACCACCTGTGTGGCGGCGGCGGCGCCCCGCAGCGGCGGTCACCACACCGTGACACCGGGCTACACATCGTCACCTGGTGGTCACACACCGCCCGCGGCGCTGTGGTCTCACCGCGGCACCGTGACGTCACCGGACCGGCGGCAGAGGTGACGTCACTGGAGGGGCGCCGCTGCCGCTTGGCCGGCGGTGTCCTACCCTTTCACCGGGTCAGCGAGAAGGCACGGGTGTGGCGGCGGCGGCGGCGCCGATCCCAGGCTACAGGGACAGAGTTTGGCCTGCCCAGTGCCCACTACGCCAGCCACTATCCTCACCAGCCGTGTCTACCGCCGATACCAGGCTACAGGGACAGAGTGTGGCCTGCCCAGTGCCCACTACGCCAGCCACTATCCTCACCAGCCGTGTCTACCGCCGATACCGGGCTACAGGGACAGAGTGTGGCCTGCCCAGTGCCCACTACGCCAGCCACTATCCTCACCAGCCGTGTCTACCGCCGATACCAGGCTACAGGGACAGAGTGTGGCCTGCCCAGTGCCCACTACGCCAGCCACTATCCTCACCAGCCGTGTCTACCGCCGATACCGGGCTACAGGGACAGAGTGTGGCCTGCCCAACCCACCAGCGTTCCTCACACGGCGGGACAGAGTGTGGCCTGCCCCCCCACTATCCTCACCAGCCGTGTCTACCGCCGATACCGGCTACAGGGACAGTGTGGCCTGCCAGCGCCCACCAGGCTCACCACTATCCTCACCAGCCGTGTCTACCGCCGATACCGGGCTACAGGGACAGAGTGTGGCCTGCCCAGTGCCCACTACGCCAGCCACTATCCTCACCAGCCGTGTCTACCGCCGATACCGGGCTACAGGGACAGAGTGTGGCCTGCCCAGTGCCCACTACGCCAGCCACTATCCTCACCAGCCGTGTCTACCGCCGATACCGGGCTACAGGGACAGAGTGTGGCCCGCCCGGCGCCCACTACGCAGCCCTATCCTCACCAGCCGTGGCCTACCCATACCGGGCTACAAAGACAGAGTGTGGCCTGCCCAGTGCCCACTACGCCAGCCACTATCCTCACCAGCCGTGTCTACCGCCGATACCAGGGGAAAAGGGGGTGGCCTGCCCAGTGCCCACTACGCCAGCCACTATCCTCACCAGCCGTGTCTACCGCCGATACCGGGCTACAGGGACAGTGTGGCCTGACCAGCGCCCACCAGGTCAGCCACTATCCTCACCAGTGTGCGGCAGGTCATGTGACTGCCACGGGTCGGAATGTGCGGCAGGTGATGTGACAGGCGGGTTTCTGGTACAAGGCCACGCCGCCGGCTGACCACCGCGCAGGGTAGCCAGTTCACCGCACCGTGGTGTCAGTTCATCTGCCACATGGTCACCAGTTCACCGCACCGTGGTGTCAGTTCATCTGCCGCAGGGTAGCCAGTTAACCTCACCGTGGTGTCAGTTCATCTGCCGCAGGGTAGCCAGTTAACCTCACCGTGGTGTCAGTTCATCTGCCGCAGGATCGCCAGTTCACCGCACTGTCGTAACAGTTCATCTGCCACATGGTCACCAGTTCACCGCACCGTGGTGTCAGTTCATCTGCCACATGGTCACCAGTTCACCGCACCGTGGTGTCAGTCCATCTGCCGCAGGGTAGCCGTCGTGCCAACATTTGTGTCGCATTGGTACTTGCTTTGCCTGTTTTTTTTTCTCACTAAAGCCCAGCTCTCTGAGAGATTGATTGGAAAATGGCCCGCACTGATTTACGTACAATGCTAAATGTTTTCATTTAAAAGTATCAACCGCTTTGTCCTCTGTGGTCTTCCGGAACGTTTCATTCTGCACTTAATGCCAGTTATCTTCTCATTCACAGCGCAACCAAAGAACATCCCGAGACACCCAGCCGAAGCTTTGAAATATACGTGATGTCCCATCTACATTGGGTTTGGCGAAGCGATATATCGGCTTCTAGCCACATTAATAACGTTCACGGACACGTCTCCCTCAGGTATTGTTCAACATGTCCAAGCCAGCTGCCGACGGAAAACAGGTCCACCAGACTGAAATCCTACCGGCTTTACAGCAATACTTTTAAGCGTGCATGCATCGTCTGGCATGCGAGGAGCCTTGAAGATGGCAGTTGTTGATCACAGCTTGCGCGAGCAGGAAGACACGCTAGCTGGTGCCTGGTTCAGACTTGTTCATGGCTGGTTCAGGCCAGATCAAGTTGGTTCCGTTTCAAACCGGGTGGACCGACACTAGCTGATTCAAACTGGTTCGAATCGGTTCAGACTAGTTGATATTGGTTCGGGCTAGTTAGACGAGTTCACTACTCGGATTGGGGCCGATCCAGACTAGCGGGGTCGGCGCTGGCTGATTCAGACTGGCTCGGACCGGCTGGATCAGACTGGTTCAGGACTGTCTGATTCAGACTGATTCATACTGGTCCCGACTGGTTCGGGCTGGTTGGACTGGCTGGCCGGTTCAGACTGGTTTATACTGGTTCAGACCGGCTGAGTCAGGCCGGCTGAGTCAGACTGGCTACCGTTCGCCCGCCGTAACCAGAACCGACTCCGTTGTGCAACGTGTCTTTGTTTTCGACTTCATCCGCAAAATTCGCCAGCCTTACGAAGCCAAGCGATCTCTGGGGTGGGTGGGGGGGGCGGGATTATGGCCCGACTCGGAGCACACACCGG
The DNA here is from genome assembly GCA_034440615.1 of Ashinkailepas kermadecensis. Lineage (NCBI taxonomy): Eukaryota > Metazoa > Arthropoda > Thecostraca > Neolepadidae > Ashinkailepas > Ashinkailepas kermadecensis. The sequence goes on along the minus strand of JAOTOM010004381.1, from coordinate 69,318 downwards.
CCGCGTGCACCCCAGCGTCCCAGAGCGTGCACAGTGCACTGTGCAAACATCAGCACCGGTATGCGCCCAGCCCCCCCCCCCCCCCCCCATTGCAGAGTGACGGCATGTGTCAGGTGATGTGCGTCGCTGTGCGTCGCTGACCATCGAAACGCTACACCACCATGCGGCAGGTGCTGAACACGAGCTGCGTCAGCAGCTCCAGGAGAAGCGTCTCCGGTCTGACTACGGCTGGTGACTGAGAGGAGGGGAGGGGTCACGTGCTAAACACGAGCTGCGTCAGCAGCTCCAGGAGAAGCGTCTCCGGTCTCAGACTACGGCTGGTGACTGAGAGGAGGGAGGGTCACGTGCTAAACACGAGCTGCGTCAGCAGCCCTAGGAGAAGCGTCTCCGGTCTGACTACGGCTGGTGACTGAGAAGAGGGGAGGGGTCACGTGCTGAACACGAGCTGCGTCAGCACCTCCAGGAGAAGCGTCTCCGGTCTGACTACGGCTGGTGACTGAGAGGAGGGGAGGGGTCACGTGCTAAACACGAGCTGCGTCAGCAGCTCCAGGAGAAGCGTCTCCGGTCTGACTACGGCTGGTGACTGAGAGGAGGGGAGGGGTCATGTGCTAAACACGAGCTGGGCCAGCAGCTCCAGGAGAAGCGTCTCCGGTCTCACGACTACGGCTGGTGACTGAGAGGAGGGGAGGGGTCACGTGCTAAACACGAGCTGCGTCAGCAGCCCTAGGAGAAGCGTCTCCGGTCTGACTACGGCTGGTGACTGAGAAGAGGGGAGGGTCACGTGCTGAACACGAGCTGCGTCAGCAGCTCCAGGAGAAGCGTCTCCGGTCTGACTACGGCTGGTGACTGAGAGGAGGGGAGGGGTCACGTGCTAAACACGAGCTGGGCCAGCAGCTCCAGGAGAAGCGTCTCCGGTCTGACTACGGCTGGTGACTGAGAGGAGGGGAGGGGTCACGTGCTAAACACGAGCTGCGTCAGCAGCTCCAGGAGAAGCGTCTCCGGTCTGACTACGGCTGGTGACTGAGAGGAGGGGAGGGGTCACGTGCTAAACACGAACTGGGCCAGCAGCCCTAGGAGAAGCGTCTCCGGTCTGACTACGGCTGGTGACTGAGAGGAGGGGAGGGGTCACGTGCTAAACACGAGCTGCGTCAGCAGCTCCAGGAGAAGCGTCTCCGGTCTGACTACGGCTGGTGACTGAGAAGAGGGGAGGGTCACGTGCTAAACACGAGCTGGGCCAGCAGCTCCAGGAGAAGCGTCTCCGGTCTGACTACGGCTGGTGACTGAGAGGAGGGAGGGGTCACGTGCTAAACACGAGCTGGGCCAGCAGCCCTAGGAGAAGGGTCTCCGGTCTGACTACGGCTGGTGACTGAGAGGAGGGGAGGGGTCACGTGCTAAACACGAGCTGGGCCAGCAGCTCCAGGAGAAGCGTCTCCGGTCTGACTACGGCTGGTGACTGAGAGGAGGGGAGGGGTCAGGTGCTAAACACGAGCTGGGCCAGCAGCTCCAGGAGAAGCGTCTCCGGTCTCACGACTACGGCTGGTGACTGAGAAGAGGGGAAGGGTCAGGTGCTAAACACGAGCTGGGCCAGCAGCTCCAGGAGAAGCGTCTCCGGTCTCACGACTACGGCTGGTGACTGAGAAGAGGGGAGGGGTCAGGTGCTAAACACGAGCTGGGCCAGCAGCTCCAGGAGAAGCGTCTCCGGTCTCACGACTACGGCTGTGACTGAGAAGAGGGGAGGGGTCAGGTGCTAAACACGAGCTGGGCCAGCAGCTCCAGGAGAAGCGTCTCCGGTCTCACGACTACGGCTGGTGACTGAGAAGAGGGGAGGGGTCAGGTGCTAAACACGAGCTGCGCCAGCAGCTCCAGGAGAAGCGTCTCCGGTCTCACGACTACGGCTGGTGACTGAGAAGAGGGGAGGGGTCACGTGCTAAACACGAGCTGGGGTCAGCAGCCGGAAGAGCAGCATCTCCTGTCTCACGACTGTGATGGTGACTCAGGAGATGAGATGGTAGAAGTCAGGTGCTCAAAACCAACTGGTCCAACAGGCATCAGGTGTTCACAGGCCAGACTCTTTTTCCTCGCGGACGGTGGGACGGTGGGACAGCGACACAGCGGGACAGCGGGACAGCGGGACAGCGGGACAGTGGGATGGCGAGACAGTGGGACAGCGAGACAGTGGGACAGAGGGACAGCGGGACAGCGAGACAGCGGGACAGCGAGATAGCGAGACAGCGGGACAGCGGGACAGCGGGACAGCGAGACAGCGAGACAGCTAGACAGCGAGACAGCGAGACAGCGAGATAGCGAGACAGTGGGACAGTGGGACAGTGGGACAGCGAAACGGCGAGACAGCGAGACAGCGAGACAGCGAGATAGCGAGATAGCGAGGCAGCGAGACAGTGAGGCAGTGAGACAGCGAGACAGTGAGGAAGTGATGCAGCGAGGACAGCGGGACAGCGAAACGGCGAGACAGCGAGACAGCGAGATAGCGAGGCAGCGAGATAGCGAGACAGTGAGGCAGTGAGACAGCGGGACAGTGAGGCAGTGATGCAGCGAGGACAGCGGGACGGCGGGCAGGGACGGGTGAGCCGGCAGTGGCGGCTGCACCCAACACGATCACCAGTCGCAACACCACAGTTACAAATTATTCGTGAAATAGGGTGGAATATACCACTTTTTGAACACTCAATCGACATCCTTCTTCAAGAAATATCGACATCCTTCCTCATGATGTGTGCTTATGAAGTCTTCGTGTCTCCTTTCTAGCAGTATCTCGTTCATAAGTACCACGCTCATGCTCTCGATAAGGGATTTTGATACACGAACATTTCGCAACGCAATTTCTGGTAAAGGGATCACCTATAATGTGAAATGGCATAGGTATTTTTATATCTATCCCGAATATAGCTCTTCCTAAATTATGAATCTCATAACAAATGATAAAGGTGCACTCATAAGTACACCATTGGCTCAAATTTGAGTATGAAAGATATCAAAAACATTTTAAATGACACTAATTCCATGGTAAATTCCGACATCATACTCTGCTCGTTTCGACATCTCACCCCTAACGAAAAAAACATTATTTTAACGCTGCAACACCAGGGGCAACACCAGGGGCAGCACCAGTCGCAGCACCAGTCGCAACACCGGTCGCAGCACCAGCCGCAGCACCAGTTGCAGCACCAGTTGCAGCACCAGTTGCAGCGTCATCACCAACCGACGTCCGACGACGGGGCGGCGCCGCTCCAACATACTCCCACCAGTGTACCCCGCCAGTGTACCCCGCCAGTGTACTACCGCCAGTGTACTACCGCCAGCATACTACCGCCAGTATACTACCGCCAGTATACTACCGCCAGTATACTACCGCCAGTGTACTACCGCCAGTATACTACCGCCAGTATACTACCGCCAGTGTACTCCCGCCAGTGTACTCCCGCCAGTGTACTCCCGTCAGTGTACTCCCGCCAGTGTACGCCCGTCAGTGCACTCTCGCCAGTGTACTCCCGCCAGTGTACTCCCGCCAGTGTACTCCCGCCAGTGTACTCCCGCCAGTGTACTCCCGCCAGTGTACTTCCGCCAGTGTACTCCCGCCAGTGTACTCCCGCCAGTGTACGCCCGTCAGTGCACTCTCGCCAGTGTACTCCCGCCAGTGTACTCCCGCCAGTGTACGCCCGTCAGTGCACTCTCGCCCGTGTACTCCCCGCCAGTGTACTCCCGCCAGTGGACTCCCGCCAGTGTACGCCCGTCAGTGCACTCTCGCCAGTGTACTCCCGCCAGTGTACTCCCGCCAGTGTACGCCCGTCAGTGCACTCTCGCCCGTGTACTCCCCGCCAGTGTACTCCCGCCAGTGCACTCTCGCCAGTGCACTCTCGCCAGTGCACTCCCGCCAGTGCACTCCCGCCAGTGTACTGTCGCCAGTGTACTTCCGGGAGCTTAGATGTGGCCAACACTTTCTCGAAGTCATGACTGGCAACTTATTCCCCAATATGCTTCTGCACTATTTAAGTACGAAATATGGAAAAGTTAAGCCATGTTTTGTCTAGCTATGTCAGGTACGCATTGTCCTAACTCAGAGATAAGTGAATTAAACGAAACGTGCAGTAACGTCGCCACCGTTGAAACATCAACGTACCTTAGTGGAAAGTGGCATACTTTGGCTTCTAATTATGCTCACATCCCATGGTCTTTGAGTTATTCGGATGATTATTCAAACGCAGGACTAAGCGCATCGAAAACATACTGCAATGAATATATATGGACCAAGGAGCTCTGAAGGTCCATCCCGTTCAGCTATTTGGCACTCAGCACTACGAATGTGATGCTACATGACAAACTTGCAGGCACGTCAGACAGTTCGGTGTCCGGTAACGCGCATGTGCTCTTCGACCAATGCGACTGCATCGTACATGCATTGCCACACTCGTTCATGGAACACCACGGCACGTGTGTGATCGAAGTGATTTCACAACTGCACACACCACTGTATCGCGACTCAACTGTGTCACGAACAACACCTGCCTCAGCACGGCAGCCGTCGTCACCTCATCATCAGCATCTGTATCGTACAGTCACCACTGTATCGCGACTCAACTGTGTCACGAGCCACACGTGCCTCAGCACGGCAGCCGTCGTCACCTCATCATCAGCATCTGTATCGTGTCGATGCGCCCTAAAACCAAAATAGCTAACTAACAGTCACCACTGCATCGCGACTCAATTTTGTCACGAGCTACACGTGCCTCAGCACGGCAGCCGTCGTCACCTCATCATCAGCATATGTCAACATCTGTATTGTACAGTCACATTCTCGTGGCATTTGTGTAGCTGCTTGGCGTCGAGTACCAGTTTGGTGCCTGGTGTCATTTCCCTAGTGTTTGGTGTGATGGGACGAGTGGTCTAGGGGTAAGATGCTCGTCTCACAATCGAAAGGTTGTGGGTTCGAGTCTCACCTGTCGCTACTCTTCGCCCGCGACCAATCGGCGTGAGAGATCGGCGACGCTACATGACTCAATGGTCGACGTGTCGTAAAACCAATAACCAACCAACTAGTGTTTGGTGTCGGTTATCACTTCAATGATGCTCTGTGTCGGGTGTCATTTCCTTGGTGTTTGATGTCCGGTGTCATTTCCTTGGTGTTTGATGCGGGTGTCATTTCCTTGGTGTTTGATGTCGGGACCAGCCGATTCACCGGATGACGTTCGAGTGCGGCCTGGCGTGTCGATGTCCTGCCGGGTAATATTTGTGATGAGTGCATCACTAGTCACCAATGGACAGTGGATCACTTGTCACCAATGAGTGGACGTCGTCCGGTTCGGTCCGGTCAGTTTGTGGGTGGTCACTGGTGAGGGCGTCGCTATCGCACAGTCCACAGCGTCTGCCCAAGCGCTACACGACGTCCGCCCAAGTGCTACACGATGTCCGCCCAAGCGCTACACGACGTCCGCCCAAGCGCTGCACGACGCAATGCATGATACCAGAATATGTAGCTTCGCTGCCCGTGCGTGGCATTCGATATTGCTCGGTACCAAAGGACAGAAAACATGTCAAGGAGCATGTTGATACGGGACATTTCAGAGCGAACACATGCATAGAGCTCGGAAGCAGCATGTGAACTTAGCCCAATGTTTACGGCAGACCCCTGGCTTGGACGAAGCTGGAAAATCCACCAACTTTGGGAGGGTGCGAAACAGATGCAAAAACGCCTGCAATGCTTCCATATTCAATTTCATCTGCCGTGATCTATTTGAAACCGGATCACCAAGCAAACCCACCACCAGCAGGTCGACACCGAAGCGAATTTAGCCACGTCTCAGCTGCCGGCAGCCCACTGTGCGACGCGGCGATGCTGGCGCGCCGGCGGCCAACTCGCCGCCGCCCGCCGCCCAATGACACGGAGTGGCCGCGCCGCGCCGCGCCGCGCCGTGACCGCCGCTAACGGCCCATAACGCCGCGCCGGCGGTGTCGACGACACGCCGCCGCTCTAACGGGCACAGGAGGCGGCTGCCGTCGCGCGGCTCCGGCACAGGAGGCGGCTGGGCACAGGAGGCGGCTGGGCACAGGAGGCGGCTGGGCACAGGAGGCGGCTGCCGTCGCGCCGCTCCGGCACCGCGCCGCCGCGGACGCCGCTCGGCAGTGGAAAACGTCGGCAACGCAGCCACGACTCGAACGTGCCGCGCACCGACCACTGCAATCGACATTCTTCCCCGGGAACACCAGTGCTAAAATAATGGGTTTTCGTGAGGTGCGAGATGTCGAACCGAGTACAGTAGGATGTCGAAATTGACCACGGAAACGATGTCACTTAACATAACCTATAAGTTCTTCGAAGAAAGAAAGAAAGATCCAACAGCGTACTCCTACGCACACATTTTCCCTTTGCCTTCAGATGCCTAATTTATGGGTAACTATTTTAGCGGCAACGATGCAAAATACCTATCCATATCAACTGATATTTTATAACTGACCACATCATAGGTAATCATCTTACCTGGAATTGTGCTAACAGATGTTCGTGCATAACAATCCGCAATGGTGAGTATCAGCATGATACTTATCAACAAGAGACTGGTAGAAATTAGATATGCAGACTTCATAACGACTCATCACGAAGCACGATGTCGTTACTCCGTTGGGAGGGATGCCGATTCAGTGTTCAGAAAGCGGTATATTCCACCCTTGTTCACCAATAATTTATCACTGTGGAACACGCAATATCATTGTGCTTCTAGACGTACGCTGGGGAAGCATTGACGCCTCGCTACTAACGGTGTCTGGTTTACACACCTGTAAACAGGCAGACACATCCGTGATAGAGTCGTGTGTGAATTAAACACATCCGTGATAGAGTCGTGTGTGAATTAAACACATCAGTGATAGAGTCGTGTGTGAATTAAACACATCAGTGATAGAGTCGTGTGTGAATTAAACACATCCGTGGTAGAGTCGTGTGTGAATTAAACACATCCGTGGTAGAGTCGTGTGTGAATTAAACACATCCGTGGTAGAGTCGTGTGTGAATTAAACACATCCGTGGTAGAGTCGTGTGTGAATTAAACACATCAGTGATAGAGTCGTGTGTGAATTAAACACATCCGTGGTAGAGTCGTATGTGAATTAAACACATCCGTGGTAGAGTCGTGTGTTTAATATCTTCAATTCACACCCGACACTATCACGGATGGTGGCGCGGACCCAACTCGTAATGTTGTCACATGTCAAGTGATGACCTATGGTCTGTTGTACAGCAGGAGGTACTGATTGTTGATAGGTACAGGTATCGGTATCGGTAGTCACAGAAACAACGAACACAAGCAACGTTCCCTGTACCGTATTGATTCAAATTTGGCTAAGGCAGCCCAACAAAAAATGTGTCAGCTAGTTTTATGGTGAATGTCGACATCGTATTAGCTATTTTCCACATAACAGACTTAATGAAGAAGAAAACAAGATTAACACTCTTTGAACATTAGCATGATGTCCGAAATGCTTCATCCAGTCATATTTATATTTTCCATGCACTTGAAACACCACAAATGAGCAATGGCCCGTAGCTACTTTCTTTTCTAGGTTATTGCCTTCGCTATATGACCGACACAGTCGATGCAGCCCTAAGCCAAAATAACCAGCGAACACGCCTTGCAACTTCTAAGACAGGGATGATGTTACACATTTCTGTCCTGGGAGCGATTAAGGCGTGGGGACAAACAGTTCTTCACTGGGGCCTCCTCAAGCACGCGGCTTTCGTTTCTTTGGTCTCCAGGTCTCTCTAGGGCCTTCTGTCAGAATTCGTCGCCCCTCGGGCTTGTTTTGATCCATGGACCTCCTGTCACCACTAAGAGTCCCCCAGATACCAGGTTTCCAGACATGATTGGGCCTTCTTTCACCACCTCCTGGTCCCAGGTTTCCCAGACAACATGGTGGGACCTCCTACCGAATGAGTATGCCTTCCGTGAGGTCTAGAGGGTCTCCTAGCAACACCAAGAGAGCCCCTGACCTGGAACTTCCAGGTTACATGATGGGAACTATTGTGCGGCTTTGGGGGAATTGCGTGAGCTCCAGGGTTTTTTACCAACGCTAATGGGCCTCCTGCTCTTGGGACTCACAGAGTTTGGAGACCCCATGAAGTAGATGGTGATGCCGCCGAACTCCGTGGCGCTGTCACCAGTCACCGTGGTGTTCCATCAGTGCGAATGGCTTCCTGTACTTGGCCCTCCGGACAGCAACGAGGGGGCTCCACAGGGTGTTGGGGTCACATTGCGACTTTTCGGGGCCTCCTGTCAATACCAACGGGCCTCCTGGTTCAGGCCTCCAAACAATATCATGGGGTCTCTTGTCGGCCCGTGACCTTTTCATGAGTTCCACCACGGTCTCTTGTCACGATGTGTGGGCCTCCTGGCCGGGAGTGGCGGTGTGGCAGTGTGGCAGTGTGGCAGTGTGGCGGTGTGGCGGTGTGGCGGTGTGGCGGTGTGGCGGTGTGGCGGTGTGGCAGTGTGGCAGTGTGGCGGTGTGGCAGTGTGGCGGTGTGGCGGTGTGGCGGTGTGGCGGTGTGGCGGTGTGGCGGTGTGGCGGTGTGGCAGTGTGGCGGTGTGGCGGTGTGGCGGTGTGGCGGTGTGGCAGTGTGGCGGTGTGGCACTGGCAGTGGCAGTGGCAGTGTGGCGGTGTGGCGGTGTGGCAGTGTGGCACTGTGGGTGTGGCGGTGTGGCAGTGTGGCGGTGTGGCGGTGTGGCGGTGTGGCGGTGTGGCGGTGTGGCAGTGTGGCGGTGTGGCGGTGTGGCAGTGTGGCAGTGTGGCAGTGTGACAGTGTGGCAGTGTGGCGGTGTGGCGGTGTGTCGGTGTGTCGGTGTGGCAGTGTGGCAGTGTGGCAGTGTGGCAGTGTGGCAGTGTGACGGTGTGTCGGTGTGTGGCGGTGTGGCAGTGTGGCGGTGTGGCAGTGTGGCGGTGTGGCAGTGTGGCAGTGTGGCAGTGTGGCAGTGTGGCAGTGTGGCAGTGTGGCGGTGTGGCAGTGTGGCGGTGTGGCGGTGTGGCGGTGGCGGTGGCAGTGGCAGTGGCAGTACGACTCGTCACACACAAACTGGAGCCGCCAGATCCGTCTGCACGCCACTCGGGCGGCGCCCGTCTATTTCTGTCCGCACTGTAGCTGAGCGGAACTAAAACTAACGGTGGTGTTGGGCGTCCGCCTCACGAACGGGTCAACTAAGGTTCGACACCACACGTTCATTGGGAGGCATCAGACGGTCATCTGGGCGGTAGCAGACGTTCATCTGGGAGGCATCAGACGCCAATACAAACGATCAGTGCTGGATATATATATACATATACATATACATATACATATATATATATATATATATATATATTATATATATATATATATATATAAATATATACCTATACATATACATATACATATACATATGCATATGCATCTACATATGCATATACATATACATATACATATACACATACATACATACATACATACATACATACATACATACATACATACATACATACATACATACATACATACATACATACATACATACATATATATATATATATATATATATATATATATATATATATATAATGGGCTACGGCCTTCCTGCCAGATGCCCTACATATGAAATGGAATTTGGTATGAGCTGCAAGTTACCAGAAAATTCCAGCCTTGGACTTGCAAGTACATTTTTGTTTTTTAACGAAGACGCAGAGATGCAGGCTCGACTCAGATTCTGACATTCCAGACACATGGCAGGTGTCGCCAGAATCCCCCGATCACCGTGAGCGGGGATCCGAAAACTCCAGGCGAACAGCACTCGGGCTCTGCTACTCAGTTCGGCCCGCAGACTTCACCTTGCAAAAGTGCAGAGCCCAGCTCCTTGAAAACACAACACTGATCCGGTGCCCCCACCCCCTCCATCTACCCAGTTGTTCCGCGGTCAGCTGAGTCGCCAGCTGACGCCGCGTGACCCGACACGTGACCGTGGGAGCCGCAGGTAGTGGCGCACGCCGCGTCGCAGTCACCGCCACGCCGAGTCGGCACGACTCACTGCCGTGGTCCAGCACCAGCACTGTGGCCAGCACCAGCACTGTGGTCTAGTACCAGCACTGTGACCAGCACCAGCACTGTGGTCTAGCACCAGCACTGTGGTCCAGCACTGGCAGCACTGTAGTCCAGCACCAGCACTGTGGCCAGCACCAGCACTGCGGTCTAGCACCAGCACTGTGGTCCAGCACTGGCAGCACTGTAGTCCAGCACCAGCACTGTGGCCAGCACCAGCACTGCGGTCTAGCACCAGCACTGTGGTCCAGCACTGGCAGCACTGTAGTCCAGCACCAGCACTGTGGTCCAGCACTGGCAGCACTGTGGTCCAGCATCAGCACTGTGGTCCAGCACCAGCTCTGTGGCGATCCCGACGAGGCGCTCACTCGTCCGACCGCGCTGTGGAGGCGGCGGAGGCGGTGGCGTTCGGCCGGCGCCAAGGGAAAGGCTGGTGGCAGCTGCGCCCACCCAGGGCGACAGGCCCGGCCGGCCAGTGCACGGCCGGTAATTACGGCCTCGTGTGCACGTCTCAGCCGATCGTTGGTTGTCGAGGACGAAAACATGGCGCAATCCATGTGGTGCTGAAAATCTGCACTTATTGGCGACCAGAACTGTGCATGCCCATGTGCGCAATTGCAATGCGGCATATCGTGTCCCAATAATGCGAAGCAGAGGTGAAAAATACCCAAAATATTGGGACCGAAGCCCGCGCCCGGCCGACTTCCGGTATCCAGGCTCAGTTACGGTGAACATGCAGTGAAGCCCGGTCAACGTGCAGTGAAGCCCGGTCAACTGCAGTGAAGCCCGGTCAACTGCAGTGAAGCCCGGTCAACTGCAGTGAAGCCCGGTCAACTGCAGTGAAGCCCGGTCAATATGTAGTAAAGCCAGGTCAAAATACTGGCATTATATTATGCATAGGCAATTATTGGCATAGAGGGTAGCATCATTGCCGTTTTACTCAAATTAAGGTCAAATCGTCAATTAAGGTAACCTATGCCCATTATATGCCTGAGGTATTCACCTATGGTTTTGATAAATCGCCGTTTTAAGCAATTATCTTGCCAAATATCTTAACTTTACAGGGGCATTTTTTATATAAATTTAATCCGAGTTCCTGCTGGGGTGGCTTTATGAGCCAGGGCTCTGTTGCTAAGCAGAGCTTGTTGCGTGAACCCTGGCCCCACCACCCGATCCATGAATTCAAGTTCAACGGCAGAATTTTGACCGAAAGTTTAACGTGCCGTCAATGCACCGACACGGCCGCCCGGTAGCTCGTCTCCGGCCTTATCGGGCCAGCTGCCAACTAACCCTCCCAGCCGGGGGCTAAATGCGAGCGCGTGAGGCGACTCGAACCCTGTGTTGCCAGGACAGGGGAGACCAGTGCAGCCCAGCGCTCTAACCAACTGAGCTACCGGGGCGGCTTACATTACTTCAAAACTGTTAATATCTGCGACAGAAGCTATGTTACCATACTACCATGGTAGCTAATGCTGCCATGAAGTCAAGTAAATTCCTGTCAGATGGCTGATAGCACTGTTTTTTCACCTCAAAAACAGTAGCGTATCATCTTTGCTTTTCGCTCCACGGGTAAAGCCCGGATTTGTAATTACAGGGCCCTACCATGCTGAAGGAATACGCTTGATGAAGCTCGTGCAAGGCGCCGCTGAGGGCGCTGGACGAGCTCTCTGGATTGGCTGCGGATCTGCCCTGCTGCAGGTACTACATCGGGCCCCATCCCGCCACAGGGGGCCTGTGGACAGACCACAGCTGGCTCCCTGGGCATGGTACCATACCGAGACAGGGGGCCTGTGGACAGACCACAGCTGGCTCCCTGGGCATGGTACCATACCGAGACAGGGAGCCTGTGGACAGACCACGCTGGCTCCCTGGGCATGGTACCATACCGAGACAGGGGGCCTGTGGACAGACCACAGCTGGCTCCCTGGGCATGGTACCATACCGAGACAGGGAGCCTGTGGACAGACCACAGCTGGCTCCCCGGGCATGGTACCATACCGAGACAGGGGGCCTGTGGACAGACCACAGCTGGCTCCCCGGGCATGGTACCATACCGAGACAGGGAGCCTGTGGACAGACCACAGCTGGCTGGGCATGGTACCATACCGAGACAGGGGGCCTGTGGACAGACCACAGCTGGCTCCCTGGGCATGGTACCATACCGAGACAGGGGGCCTGTGGACAGACCACAGCTGGCTCCCTGGGCATGGTACCATACCGAGACAGGGAGCCTGTGGACATACCACAGCTGGCTGGGCATGGTACCATACCGAGACAGGGGGCCTGTGGACAGACCACAGATGGCTCCCCGGGCATGGTACCATACCGAGACAGGGGGCCTGTGGACAGACCACAGCTGGCTCCCTGGGCATGGTACCATACCGAGACAGGGGGCCTGTGGACAGACCACAGCTGGCTCCCTGGGCATGGTACCATACCGAGACAGGGGGCCTGTGGACAGACCACAGCTGGCTCCCCGGGCATGGTACCATACCGAGACAGGGGCCTGTGGACAGACCACAGCTGGCTCCCCGGGCATGGTACCATACCGAGACAGGGGCCTGTGGACAGACCACAGCTGGCTCCCTGGGCATGGTACCATACCGAGACAGGGAGCCTGTGGACAGACCACAGCTGGCTCCCCGGGCATGGTACCATACCGAGACAGGGGCCTGTGGACAGACCACAGCTGGCTCCCTGGGCATGGTACCATACCGAGACAGGGGGCCTGTGGACAGACCACAGCTGGCTCCCCGGGCATGGTACCATACCGAGACAGGGGGCCTGTGGACAGACCACAGCTGGCTCCCCGGGCATGGTACCATACCGAGACAGGGGCCTGTGGACAGACCACAGCTGGCTCCCCGGGCATGGTACCATACCGAGACAGGGGGCCTGTGGACAGACCACAGCTGGCTCCCCGGGCATGGTACCATACCGAGACAGGGGGCCTGTGGACAGACCACAGCTGGCTCCCCGGGCATGGTACCATACCGAGACAGGGGCCTGTGGACAGACCACAGCTGGCTCCCGGGCATGGTACCATACCGAGACAGGGGGCCTGTGGACAGACCACAGCTGGCTCCCTGGGCATGGTACCATACCGAGACAGGGGGCCTGTGGACAGACCACAGCTGGCTCCCCGGGCATGGTACCATACCGAGACAGGGGCCTGTGGACAGACCACAGCTGGCTCCCCGGGCATGGTACCATACCGAGACAGGGGGCCTGTGGACAGACCACAGCTGGCTCCCTGGGCATGGTACCATACCGAGACAGGGAGCCTGTGGACAGACCACAGCTGGCTCCCTGGGCATGGTACCATACCGAGACAGGGAGCCTGTGGACATACCACAGCTGGCTGGGCATGGTACCATACCGAGACAGGGAGCCTGTGGACAGACCACAGCTGGCTCCCTGGGCATGGTACCATACCGAGACAGGGGCCTGTGGACAGACCACAGCTGGCCCCCTGGGCATGGTACCATACCGAGACAGGGGGCCTGTGGACAGACCACAGCTGGCTCCCCGGGCATGGTACCATACCGAGACAGGGGGCCTGTGGACAGACCACAGCTGGCTCCCTGGGCATGGTACCATACCGAGACAGGGGGCCTGTAGACAGACCACAGCTGGCTTCCCGGGCAGTCCGTGAAGACGTGCACCTTACTGCGTCGAATTGTTTGCGTTCAATTTTCAAGCGCAGATTTTCAGAAATAAATGAAGCCACTTCCACAATTCGGAACAGTGCTTTGAAAGTTCCGATGCACACCCTGGAGTCGGCAAAGCAACTCGACTGCGGAAACAGTGCCTCCAATTTCGACACGTGCATCGAAACACATTCGGATTCAGCAGTTTGCCGCAGTTCTGCCCATATGAGGCTCATCTGCTCAATATGGTGTAGGCTGGGTGCCATCACTAGATGGGAGGACCAATTTAGTGTATTTTCTCGTAGCAACCCTGATGACATAGGAATGTGTTCAGGTGCCACCAGGAAGTGGAGCAAGTTTAGCATCACGTGATAAATGGGTGGAGATGTGGAACTACCGGCGCCGAGGGAGAAAATTACAACTTAAAATGTCGGAATACAACGTCAAGTGCTGCTTCAATTTAGCCGCGAGCGGAAATGCCGTCGAAGACTTCTTTATTTGGGCAGATTAAGAATATTTCATGAATGCTGCTCTCACTGCCCTTCTTTTCATAAATCGACACTGCCTTTGGTCAAGATTGCTGGTGTAGATACCTGCATGCCTTCTTTTATAAAATGTATTATTCCCCGCTCTTCACTTTGCATAAGTATTATCGCCTGATGCTTTACTCATCTATTTCCCGAACTTACTCCAACCCATCAGTTTTAGTATATCCGCTTCGCTTATTCGATCGTACCTCCAACTGCTGTCGAACCAAGTCGGAGAAGGGAGAGAAGCTTCAACCAGAGCCTAGCTTGAGCTAAGGAGAAATTAAAACCAAAGACTGGACATCCGTAGACAAAATCACTGTCACTTTCCAATACGCTCAGAGGTGTTCACGTGGTACGATATCTGGCTACATAAACGTGTCGTGACCATGCAGCAGCGTGCGGTCTGGCTATGAACATGTCCTGAGACATGGCTCATGTGATGCCGCGCTGCCAAATGACCCCAGACATGGCTCATGTGATGTAGCGCCGCCAAATGACCTCAGACACGGCCTGTGTGATGTAGAGCTGCCAAATGACCTCAGACACGGCCTGTGTGATGTAGAGCTGCCAAATGACCTCAGACACGGCCTGTGTGATGAAGAGCTGCCAAATGACCTCAGACACGGCCTGTGTGATGTAGAGCTGCCTGTGTTATGTAGAGCTGCTGAATGACTTCAGACACGGCTCATGTGATGAAGCGCTGCCAAATGACCTCAGACACGGCCTGTGTGATGTAGAGCTGCCAAATGACCTCAGACACTGCCTGTGTTATGTAGAGCTGCCAAATGACCTCAGACATGGCTCATGTGATGTAGCGCTGCCAAATGACCCCAGACATGGCTCATGTGATGTATCGCTGCCAAATCACCTCAGACACTGCCTGTGTTATGTAGAGCTGCCAAATGACCTCAGACACGGCCCATGTGATGTAGAGCTGCCAAATGACCTCAGACACTGCCTGTGTTATGTAGAGCTGCCAAATGACCTCAGACATGGCTCATGTGATGTAGCGCTGCCAAATGACCTCAGACACGGCTCATGTGATGTAGCGCTGCCAAATGACCTCAGACAGGGCCTGTGTGATGTAGAGCTGCCAAATGACCTCAGACACAGCATGTGTGATGTAGAGCTGCCAAATAACCTCAGACACGGCGGCTGGACCTGAGCCGGAGCCGGCTGGCCCGGAGCCGGCTGGCCCGGAGCCGGCAGGCCCGGAGCCGGCTGGCCCGGAGTCGGCAGGCCCGGAGCCGGCAGGCCCGGAGTCGGCAGGCCCGGAGCCGGCTGGCCCAGGGTCGGCTGGCCCGGAGCCGGCTGGCCCAGGGTCGGCTGGCTCCGTCACCGTTGAGGTCCACCATAAAAGCTGTCTGTACACAAGGTACGTAATCCAAAGAAAATAGTGTGGCGAAAATTGCTTTTAAAATCACAAGTAAAAGACCATGACAAGCTTCAGCATAGAAGTAATTACTTAGGAAGTTATAACAACAACCAAACAAAAATATGACTAGCTCAAGAGCGTGACGGTCGGGCCGATCGCTCAGATGGACTTTTGTCGTGCATATGCGGGAGTCGACTAGTTCGGACTTCGCGCCCACTCGTTATCAGGTTGTCAGTGGCAGTTGCGTGAGCTGTACTACTCTGTCAACACCATGCCTTCGCCGAAGCTTCATCCAGTTTCTTCCCCAAACTCCAAACGAACTTGAGATTTAAAACGGCGTGAAGACTTCTTGATTTTATCTGCCATCGCAATGCCTTCATTTCCAACTTCATTCACGTCCAACTGTATTCATTTCCAGCCGTATGATTCACTGCATTCATTTCCAGCCTCGCCTGGCTTGCAATTCCAGAGCCCGGCGCGGCGGTCACCGCGTGACACATCCCCAGATTCCATCAACCGCAGCGGCGGCTCTCAACGGAGACGCCTCCCGCCGCCGCCGTCTGCACGGACTATGATGAAAGCACATGCTGCGGCCTGCCGAGAAGGGCGAACGTCGCTCGCCAGGAGGGCGGACACCAGAGCCGCCGGCTTGACCAGTGTGGCTGACGTAACCAGTAACTAGCCGCGGGCCGGCCGGCGCCACCCGCACGCCGCGACACGGTGAGAGCGAGTGACGTCACGACGAGCGTGGGTGACGTCACACCCAGCGTGGTTGGAAGTCGCGAGACTGTGCGTTTGTGCTCACCTTCGTCCGGTTGAGCGGATTCGAGAAGTCCCAGTCGGGCGCCACGAACAGGAACCCACATCGCTGCACCTTTCTGGAGGCCTGTGGGCAGCACACACGGCAGTCAGGCCGTGGACCGGACACGGTGGTACATTATTCGCGGAATAGGGTGGAGTATACCACTTACTGAACACTGCATCGACATCCCTCCCGAAGGAGTATCGACATCGTGCCTCTTGGTCCGTGCTTGTGAAGTCTTCATGCCCCGCCTCTAACTGTATCCCGTTTACAAGCGTCATGCTTATGATCACGATAACAGATCCAGGATCGTGACAACGAACATCCCGTAGCGCAGTTCCAGGTGAAGAGATTACCTGTGATTTGCTATGTTATACAATACTAGTTTATAGAATGGGTGTTTGTATCGTTATCGTTGACATCGGTGTCCCCAAATTAGGTACCTCTCAAAACACGCAAAACGGGAACAGTGACATGTACGCAATTGTCTCAAAATTGGGTTTACAGAACTTAACGAAATGTGTGCCAACATTATTTCCATGGCCAATTCGACATCCTCCTGTACTCGTTTTGACATATAATACCTAACGAGAAATCATTATTTTAACACCCGCCGGACAACACGCCACTCTCCACCATCGCCAGTCCGGCTCGACTTCAGCACGCGCGTGGTGTGGAAACGACAGCGCCTCGCTATGTCAAAGGTGATGGCACGACGTCCCGCATGCGTTTCTGCATAGCATCCACAGGGACACGACAACAGAACGACTAAACAAAACAACAAAACAATGCGACACACCGCGTATCAACTGAAGTGTACAAAACGAAAAACATCAAGAGAAAGCGGAAAATGCCGGGCACGGTGGACGGCTCGCGCATGACAGTTAAGGCGAGACGCGGACAGAGGGAGGCGTGGGGAGATCAGATGCGTGTCGTATCCAACCGCAGCACGAGCTGGCGACACGTAGGCAGGGGAGAGGGGGTGAGGAGAGAAGGTGCGTGTGGCGAGACGCGGACAGAGGTGAGGGGTGGGGAGAGAGAAGGTGCGTGTGGCGAGACGTGGGGGAGAGAAGGTGTGTGTGGCGAGACGTGGGGTGAGGAGAGAGGTGCGTGTGGCGAGACGCGGACAGAGGAGAGGGGTGGGGAGAGAAGGTGCGTGTCGCACCAGCCGCAGCACGAGCTGGCGAGACGCGAACAGGGGAGAGGGGTAGAGAGAGAAGGTGCGTGTGGCGACACGTGGACAGAGGATAGGGGTGGGGAGAGAAGGTGCGTTTGACGAGACAGACAGAGGAGAGGGGTGAGGAGAGAGAAGGTGTGTGTGGCAAGACGCGGACAGAGGAGAGGGGTGGGGAGAGAAGATGCGTAAGGCGACACGTGGACAGAGGAGATGGGCGGGGAGAGAAGGTGCGTGTGACGAGACAGACAGAGGAGAGGGGTGGGGAGAGAGAAGATGCGTGTGACGAGACAGACAGAGGAGAGGGGTAGGGAGAGAGAAGGTGCGTGTGGCGAGACGTGGACAGAGGAGAGGGGTGGGGAGAGAGAAGGTGCGTGTGGCGAGACGTGGACAGAGGACCGGCGTAGGGAGAGAAGGTGCGTGTCGCACCCAGGCGCAGCACGAGCCGACGAGACGTGGACAGAGGAGAGGGGTGGGGAGAGAAGGTGCGTGTCGCACCCAGCCGCAGCACGAGCCGACGCTCCATTCAGCCGCCACTGCGGGACGCAACCAACCGGCGACTGAGTTACGAGTTTGTTTATGTTCTCCGCTGCCGCTGTACTCTGACGTCACTGGAACCGCGTCGATGGGGCGGACCACCGTCGGCCCGGACCACCGTCGGCCCGTACCACCGGTGCAGGCGAGTACGAGCGTGCTGCTGCCCGGGTGCCGGGGAGACACCGGGTCACGTGCTACTGCCCGAGTAACGGGGCGACATCTGGTCACGTCTCCTGCTCCTCCCCCGGCCCCAGACAGGGCAGTCCTGGGCCGACCACTTCTCCTGCTCCTCCCCCAGCCCCACAGGCACAGGGCGGTCCCGGACCGCTCCTCCCTCATTCCCACAGACACCGGGCCGGTCACGTCTCCTGCTCCTCCCCCAGCCCCAGACAGGGCAGTCCTTGGCCGCTTACGTCTTCTGCTCCTCCCCCAGCCCCATAGACACAGGACAGTCCTGAGCTGTCCACGTATTTTTATCCTCTTAGTTCCACAGACACAGGGCAGCCCTGGACCATCTACGTCTCCGGCTCCTCCCCCAGCCCCAGAGACAGGGCAGTACTGGACCATTCAAGTCTCCTGCTCCTTCCCCAGCCCCAGAGACAGGGCAGTACTGGACCATTCAAGTCTCCTGCTCCTCCCCCAGCCCCAGAGGAACAGGGCCGCCTCCTTCCCCCTGTCGTTCCGCGTCCCGACAATTCCTCCACTAATTAAACACAACCGGCCGAGTGAAAAATCAACAGCCCATGCAGCACGAGCCGTACGGGTGCGTTTCAGGGGATTAGACACGGCCCATCGACCGTACGCACTTCAGCGGTCAGTGACCAGGTTGGCGTGCTCGCGGGAATGCCAGACCACCTAATGGCGCCCTGACGGCTGTCTGGTGAAACGGCCAGTCAGCCTGGAGGCCAGTCAGCCTCAGGCGGGAGTGCCCCAGTCAGACGGGAGTGCCCAGCATTGAGGCGGGAGCGCCCCGGGGTCAAGAAGGAGTGCCCTAAACTCAGACGGAAGAGCTCCAGTCAGGCGGGAGTGTCCTGCAGTCAGGCGGAAGCGCTCCGAGGTCGGGCAGGAGTACCTTACATTCAGACGGAAGAGCTCCAGTCAGGTGGGAGTATCTTGTGGTTAGGCAGGAGTGCCACAGTCAGACTGGAGTTCCCCGGTGTAAGGTGGGAGTGCTCCAGTCAGACGGGAGTGCCCCGGTGTAAGGTGGGAGTGCAACAGTCAGACGGGAGTGTCACTGTGTCAGGCAGAAACCCCTCGGCGTCCGGCAGAAGTGCTCTGGAGTTTGGCGGGAGTGCAATGGAGTCACACGATAGTGCCCAGAATCAGGCGGTAGTGCCTCGAATCAGGCGTGAGTGCCCCAGAATCATGCCGGAGTGTCATCCGGCGCACGGCGCACGGCGAGCTCGCCGTGCGCACGGTCGCCGCGGCACACCCCTGTCTTTCGACGCAGATTGGGCTGTTCTTCAGGAGAAACAAGCGATGAAAGTTGGTAAATATCGAAATAAAAAAATTATATTTGGTTCCGAATGAGCACATTGGAACTTGAAATGCTGCGCTGCCGAAGGACGCTCCTGAAAGTTGTCACGTGGAGTAAACACCGCCGCAAACGTCTTTCCTTCAACGAAGACTACGACCATTTCATTAAGAATATTGGGACAATTTGCAGACATAAAATTGAAACAGCGTTCTGACTAAGCGAAGAAATTAGTACACGCAATGCTATAACAAACAAAGACGTTATTACGGTTTCAAATGTGTGACGGTCGGACCTGACTGAGCCGGTCGGATGAACATTAACACCGTATACACGGGAGTAGACTTCAGATGAACATTAACACCATATACACGGGAGTAGACTTCAGATGAACAATTGCACCATATACACGGGAGTAGACCTCAGATGAACATTAACACCATATACACGGGAGTAGACCTCAGATGAACATCAACACCATATACACGGGAGTAGACTTCAGATGAACGTTTGCACCATATACACGAGAGTAGACTTCAGATGAACATTAACACCATATACACGGGAGAAGACTTCAGATGAACGTTTGCACGATATGCACAGGAGTAGACTTCAGATGAACGTTTGCACCATATACACAGGAGTAGACTTCCGACGAACGTTTACACCATATACACGAGAGTAGACTTCAGATGAACATTTGCACCACATACACGGGAGTATATTCCATATGAACGTTTGCACCATATACACGGGAGTAGACTTCAGATGAACGTTTGCACCACATACACGGGAGTAGACTTCAGATGAACGTTTGCACCATATACACAGGAGTAGACTTCCGACGAACGTTTACACCATATTCACGGGAGAAGACTTCAGATGAACGTTTGCACGATATGCACAGGAGTAGACTTCAGATGAACGTTTGCACCATATACACAGGAGTAGACTTCCGACGAACGTTTACACCATATACACGGGAGTAGACTTCAGATGAACATTTGCACCACATACACGGGAGTATATTCCATATGAACGTTTGCACCATATACACGGGAGTAGACTTCAGATGAACGTATGCACGATATATACGGGAGAAAACTCCAGATGAACCTTTGCACCATATACACGAGAGTACACTCCAGATGAATGTTTGCACCATATACACGGGAGTAGACTTCAGATGAACGTTTACACCATACACACGGAAGTAGACTTCTGACGAACGCTTGCCCCATATACACGGGAGTGCATATGCTCGCCCGGGCTTCACCCCGCTCGCATTAATCATATCACCTTTCTTAGCAATACACTGAGTGGAATTAATTTATTACCAGTATGCTAATAAAGTATCATAAAATAGATGTTCCGCAACGGAAGGGTTGCGGTTTTTGTTGGAAACCCATTTTATTTCGTTCTTCTTTTTCACTGCAGATAATTGTTCTCTCGCTGCCATTAACCCAGGCGCCATGAAGTACCGTGATCTCTGCGCAGCTGATAATATGAATGTCTAGCATATCTCCTACTTAATTTTACGGTGCACTGTATCAAAATAAATGCTTGCATCGAGCTGTAGGAAATGTACATATGCACGTCGGTAGGGGGTGGAACTTTACATGTTCTGGGGGCACTCACTCCCCAGTGTTGCTGAGGTTGAACATGGGACCTATCAACATTGAATGGAAAGAATAGCATGAAAAAAACATTTGCCCCTCCCCTCAATCACTTTGCATAAGTTCCCTGTAAGTACCTACCCTACCAATATCGTGCAAGATAGTAGAAGGAAGATCCGTGTTTAAAGAAGGTAACATTGAACAGAAAAGGATCGCTTGCGTCTCCATGGAGAAAGGAAAAGGCACAAAAAGAAAAACGTTTAATTATCGATCTGAGCATATACACAATATCGACATATTTAGTTACTTCATCAGGAGCCTGTGAAAACGTGACTCCTCCAAACCAGTCACCTACTGTCGCTTGGTCTGATTTCTCTCTTCTCTTCCCATCTCCTCTCCAACAACAAAATATATATTTGCCTCATTTCTTTAAACGTTATTCGTTTTGCACGTCGCCTCAGTCTGTGATTTGGCGTGGACCGGTTGGTGTCCATGCAGATGCACGTATAACAGTACCACATAGCTACTTCCATAATGTCCCCAATTACAGCTGCATTCCCAGCTACGTTAGCCTCCTTAGTCTATGCCCGGAGCAGAGTGGAAAAATGGGTCAACCTAAGAGAATCCATGATCGATTGTCACGGCTGCTGTGGCTGTTTGGGTCAACCTAAAACACTCCATGATCGATTGTCATGGCTGTTGTGGCTGCTTGGGTCAACCTGAGACCCCATGATCGATTGTCACGGCTGCTGTGGCTGCTTGGGTCAACCTAACAGACTCCATGGGCGATTGTCACGGCTGCTGTGGCTGTTTGGGTCAACCTAAAACACTCCATGATCGATTGTCATGGCTGTTGTGGCTGCTTGGGTCAACCTGAGACCCCATGATCGATAGTCACGGCTGATGTGGCTGCTTGGGTCAACCTGAGACCCCATGATCGATTGTCACGGCTGCTGTGGCTGCTTGGGTCAACCTAACAGACTCCATGGTCGATTGTCACGGCTGCTGTGGCTGTTTGGGTCAACCTAAAACACTCCATGATCGATTGTCATGGCTGTTGTGGCTGCTTGGGTCAACCTGAGACCCCATGATCGATTGTCACGGCTGCTGTGGCTGCTTGGGTCAACCTAACAGACTCCATGGTCGATTGTCACGGCTGTTGTGGCTGCTTGGGTCAACCTGAGACCCCCATGATCGATTGTCACGGCTGCTGTGGCTGCTTGGGTCAACCTAACAGACTTCATGATCGATAGTCACGGCTGTTGTGGCTGCTTGGGTCAACCTAAAACACTCCATGATCGATTGTAACGGCTGCTGTGGCCGTTTGACGTGATGTCAATTCCAGGTATAAGAAGATATAGTCACTGAGCCACTAGGCTAACAGACGCTGCTCAATATTACCCGTTTGTGGTTATTGAGTGTTACGAGTCGACCCCTGGGTCATATATGGCGTCGCCAATCACTCACAGCAATCGGTCGCGGGAGAAGAGCAGCCACAGGCGAGACTCGAACACACGCCCCTTCGGTTGGGAGACGGGTATCTTACCCCTGGACTACTCACCACCTGCTTAACGTGATAGTTTCATGCATGCAGGTGCACAGTAGCATTTAGCTCGACGCTGACACATCTGCACCAAGTGACGACCAGAAAGCGCATCGTCGGCAGACCATGCGATTTCCTTCGGGACGCGGAGGTTTCACTCACAAGTTGTGAAATCTCAACACACGTCACAACAAGGTTTTCACTCGAGAGGAAATCATCTGGGCAGTCTTTCAAAGGGGGAAATGGCCGGAATAATACAGAGACAGCGAGGACGGTGTATGCTGCATGCACAGAGCGTTTCGAGGAATGCACATTGAAGTGTCCAGAACGAAGGAGAACGAGCTGGAGAAGTCGAGAGCCGGTGTTATTTCTATCCACCAAATCCCCGCGAGTGATCTCAGAGCAGCACCTGAGTCACCGGACTTCTGAGCACCGCCCACGGACTGGCGGTGTCGTACAGACACCTGCCACAGATAACGAGCCTGCCACGGAGACCCAGCCTGCCACGGAGACCCAGCCTGCCACAGAGACCCAGCCTGACATGGACAAGCCTGCCACAGGAGACCCAGCCTCCACGGAGACCCAGCCTGCCACGGAGACCCAGCCTGACACGGAGACCCAGCCTGCCACGGAGACCCAGCCTGCCACGGAGACCAAGCCTGCCACGGAGACCCAGCCTGCCACGGAGACCCAGCCTGCCACGGAGACCCAGCCTGACACGGAGACCCAGCCTGCCACGGAGACCCAGCCTGCCACGGAGACCCAGCCTGCCACGGAGACCCAGCCTGACACGGAGACCCAGCCTGCCACGGAGACCCAGCCTGACACGGAGACCCAGCCTGCCACGGAGACCCAGCCTGCCGCGGAGACCCAGCCTGACACGGAGACTCAGCCTGACACGGAGACTCAGCCTGCCACGGAGACCCAGCCTGCCACGGAGACCCAGCCTGCCACGGAGACCCAGCCTGCCACGGAGACCCAGCCTGCCACAGAGACCCAGCCTGCCACGGAGACCCAGCCTGCCACGGACAACAAGCCTGCCACGAAGAACCTGCCACGACTCAATAAACCAGCCCACCACGACTAATAAAAGTCTGGAGCCGGTTCCGGTGGTGACCGAGCGACAACGCTTCCGGGATCGCGGATCTAGCTTTGTCGATACATCTGGCGGCGCGGTGCACGAGTTAGGCGCGCGTGTGGACCGCGGCTCTGCGGTGTCAACGGGCCGTTGGCGGCGATGTGCCGTCGCCACCGATGTCTGCCCACTGCATGAGGAGTCGGGCCCGTCAGCGGACAGCCAACTGAGGTCGACACATCGTCAGAGGCGAGCCACACCACGAGAGGCGAACCATACCATTAGAGGAGAAACAAACCATCAGAGGAGAACCACACCATCAGAGGAGAACCAACTGAGGTCAACACATCAGCAGAGGCGAATCCACCACTAGAGAGCCACACTATGAGAGGAGAACCATACCATCAGAGGAGAAACAAACCATCAGAGGCGAACCACACCATCAGAGGAGAACCACACCATCAGGGGAGAACCACACCATCAGAGGAGAGCGACACCACCAGAGGAGAACCACACCATCAGAGGAGAGCCACACCATCAGAGGAGAGCCACACCACCAGAGGAGAGCCACACCATCAGAGGAGAGCCACACCATCATAGGAGAGCCACACCATCAGAGGAGAGCTACACCATCAGAGAACCACACCATCAGATTGATCGATTATTTGGGCATAAGGGAGCGCCGACTAAGAGGTAATTTAGCGCCCACACCACACCATCAGAGGAGAACCACACCATCAGAGGAGAACTACATCATCAGAGGAGAGTCACACCATCAGGGGAGAACCACACCATCAGAGGCGAACCACACCATCAGAGGAGTACCACACCATCAGAGGGGAACCACACCATCAGAGGGGAACCACACCATCAGAGAACCATACCAGCAGTGATGGACTTATCGTGGAAGTGGGTGGAACTACCACTTCCCGAATACTGAATGCACATTTTCTTCCACCAAATTTTACCATTCTGGTTATAGACGCATGCTTGAGCAGTCTGCAGTTCGTGTTGCAAATGGTGCTGTGCTTGTAACTTCATAACTATCACGCACATGCTCACCATTATAGACGGTGAAGCAATGGCCATTTTTCATGATACAACTCCGGATCGGCGGTTGCCCATCAGCATTAAAATATAGAGTTTTCGTTAGGTGTGAGATGTCGAAACGAGTCCACTAAGATGTGGAAATTCCCCATGGAAATGATGTCCTTTATAACATCGTTGAAGTCTTTCAAACCCCAATTTTGAGCCCATAGCCTGCTTATATGTGCATCTTTTTCATTTATTTTAGGAGACACCTAATATATGGATACTTATGTTTGTCTTGGGATGCTTATGTTAATGAGCATGCTAAGAATGTCATACTGTCAGCAAATTGTATTAAACAGTGGACCATATGGGTAATTGAATTACTTGAAATCACGTTACGCACAAGATGTTTATGTATCACAATATGTAATGAGCATACGCATGATACTTACACACAAACCACCATTAGAAGCAAGGCATGGGGTCTTCATAAACATACATCAAGAGGCATGATGCCATTACCTATTTGGGAAGGATGTCTCCTCATTGTTCAATAGGTGGTGTATTCCACCTTATTTTACAAATAATTTATCACTGTTGCCCATAGTGCGGTATGCCATACAATTGACCTTGACAACGCAAAATGCCGTTGGAGGTATCCTATTGTTTTCCGATGGAGCTTACAAGCAGGAGTGTACCTGTGTATACTTTTGGAGGGCACTTGTCCTCCCCCCATGTCGGCTTTTCCGTCCCAATGTCAACTTTTAACATGGTACCCTGTGTGGTATGCCACCCCGATTCATTTGGGTCCGCCCATTGCGTTGATGTATTGTGCCCTCCCAATACTTTTCTGAAGCCTGCACTTATGCTTACAAGAGGTTAAGAATATCGTGAGCGAAATAGCTCCTCGTAAATCTCCGCATCTTACTGTAGGTACTCTTCCTGACATCGCACACCTAATGAAGACCAGCTTACCTACCACCAGACGAACCACACCATTGGAGGATGTGGTTCGCCCACACCCTCACGCGCATCAGCATCCCTCCCCAAATTTCGTGAACTGTATGGAAATAATCAACCTAATAACTCGACCCACCCACACCCGCTGACCACCCTTTATCCAAAATCAAAAGCAATGTCAATTCACGGTATGTATTTGCAGCCAAAATTGATGAGTTTGCCAATAGCAAATATTTTAGATGGTTTCGGCAGAATAAAATGGAAGTATTGTGTGGGAAAATACTCGTGCCTCCGGGGGTTTAAGCATTAGTTTACATTTAAGGGCATATTATGTCATGCCCGCAAATTGTTCTCCCTGGAGCCGCCACCGGCAGTGCTGATGCACTGGGATTTTAGTTATCACGTTGAGACGCACCACCTACACAAATACGAATCGGTTGTATGCAGGAGTCATCCTTGACGGCAGCGACGGGAGTTCGTGAGGGTCTTCCCAGGGAAAATCCCTCACTGACACCGCCACTGCCCGCATGCGTTAGTTGCTTTTACCGCTACGCGAGAAAAAAATCCGCACGGTGTTCACGGATGCAGGTGTCGGAGATGCCTGGGAAACGCTTGACGGAGGTCGTCGACATCTTTCTTACTCGGTTGGAGTCGAGCGCTTCCGCAGAGTGTTCCTCCTTGTGCTTGAAGCAGCTCGCACACTTCTGCTTGTTGAATATGTTGGGCGAGAACTTGCGACAGTCCGACTTTGACATGGTGCTCGGCAGCGAGCCGTGCTCGCCGAGACCTGCCGTCGGCACGAGCCCAGTATTGCCGCCGCCGGGTGGCGCTCACATTATCCAGGCCTCGCTCACCACTAGGACCGCCGCCGCGAACAGCCACACACACGGGCCGCACCCCACGGCGGTCCACGCATCCGCACCGATCCGCACCTCTCTCAGCCGCTCTGACCCGGCAGCACCTCACACGACAGGACCGCAGCGGCAGCGGCTCGTCCGCGGGCGCGCTCCAGCACACACACACAGTGAAGCCTGGCAGGCATATCAGCTGAATGGAACGGCGCGCTGCATTCCTCCGCAACAAAAGTAGTTCCGCTGCTCTCGTCTGCTGTCGGATTTGGCTGGTGTCTTCGGAACAAACACTGGGATTAGCTGTAAGCCGAGAGGAATAGCACGGCCCGGAACACAAGTTAGTTGCCCCTCGGTGAGAGTGGATTTGTGTGATATTCATGCGTAACGCCCGGCTGATAGTCCAGGGGCGGATCCAGGAGATGAGAGCGGGGTGCCCTTCCACCGAGCTATCCAAACGGCTGGTGATATGAGATTCGGCAACAAACCAGAAATTGTCTTGGGGCATGAGCAGGGCCCACTGGTGGTTATTCCACAGAAACAACGGTAACGTAGCTCAGCCTACATTCTCAAGCTAATTGCAATTGGCTCGCCCATTCCCATCGCCCTATTATTCAAAAGAGGAGAGTGTGATCTTCATTTTCAGCCACGGCACATGCCTATTTCCATGTGTGTTACATCTGGAGAGCTGGGGAAGAAGGCATAGCTCCCACTCCATTGCCTCCGAGCTTAACCATTGGTACCCTATGACGCTGACTTGAAGAGAATTGGCTTAAAAGTTGGTTTGTCCCCCTCCACACATCTTTGGACCGCTCCTACACCCATGCGCATCACCACCGCAACAGTAATTTCTGGTCGCACGGTGACACTCCAAGGCAGGTCAACGTTCACGATCCCCCCACCCCCTGACAGGTCTGATATCGGCAGCCGCAGCTCAACCTGAGCAGCTATACAACCAGTCCAGGCGCGCACGAATTGTCGCAAAGTTGAGGTGGGGGTGGGGGTGGAGGACAAGAGCCATTTTGAAGTCGACACTTTCCATGCAACGCCCATAGACCCAATGTTAAACTCGTCCGAAGTTCGGGGTGCTGCCCTTCTGCCCCTCTCCTCTCCAACCCATTTCCTATATGCCCATGAACCAACCTGTACAGCTATGCAGTCATCCTGTGCGACGAATACCTATATCCCACGCAAATTCAGCGACGTCACAACCGCTGATCATCTCTGCGCCAGCAGCTTTGGTACAATTTTATAGAGAATATCTAGCAGGACTATCGTCGTCTTGTTTTCGAACCGTGTGTGGTCGCCTCGTTGTGGCACAATGTTATGTGGCCTCGTCTTCACGTGGCAAACAATTCGTCTTGGTATGCAGTAATATGCACCTAGTTGATACAGCGCATTGCCAGTGACCCGATGTTCCCAAAACGCAGGGAGGAATTATTTTGCAAAATCTATCTGGCTGGAATTTCCTTATTTGCCATCGATTTTAACGCTTCTGTTTCATTCGAATTCTGTTTTGCATTCTACTCGATAACTAAGTACTCACTTTGCATCTCCTTAGTATCCATTTCCGACAGTTTGGGATTATTTACATTTTGCATTGCATATCTAAGAAATGTATCATCCGTGTGCTTCGTCCTTCTAATCGTATGCATCTTAGTGTAGTACTGAAAGCAGCTATTGAGAATATTCTTACTTCCTGCGACTTCGTTGGACGGACTATTTACAATTTGCACACATAATTGTATTTCCGGTCGCTCCAGACTGTGCTTTCAGGAAATAGGTGAGCTGTTTTCTCCTTCCGCTTGTTAGTTAATTATTTGGGCTTTAGGGTGCTTCGACCAGAGTTGATCATTCGCGTCCACTCCTTCCGCTATCCGCATGACACTATTCGATAGCATTGTCCGTTTTGCTTTTTGTTCCCTTAAATATTCCCCATCTTTCTTTGCAATTATTACACCCCCCGAGCTTTATCAGCACTATACTTCATCGATACAATTAATTTTACTATGCGTTTTAGCAGCTCTTTAACATCTCAGTGTCTGTTGTGAGCCAACGGCTTCCCACTCTGAATACTTATTTCCTGTATTTTCCACATTAATACCTCAATCAGTAATCATCTATTTTCGGTATTTTGAAAAGTTCCACTTGTTTGTTTTGCTAAATAGATTTCGTGTGTGATCCTTCGCTGAAATCTATCGTTCTCTAAGATATAAACGAGTATTAAAGTTCCAGATTCCGGATGCTCGTCTATCACAGAGCTTTGACAGAGCTTTTACCTTGGACTCAGCATGTGATGGCACGATTTAACATCATTCCGAACTTCTTCCTGGTAACTCCGTGATTGTAAGCCATTGCCATACCAACAACAAAAGTGTATATATATATATATATATATATATATATATATATATATATATATATATATATATATATATATTCGCGACTGTTGGGATTGCGTAGAACCTCTTGTTTCCATGTAAACCCACGAATGTATTGAGATTCATCCAACCAAATATCAGTGATCCCAATTTTTTTTCCTTTTTTTTCTTTCCCATCTTTTTAGTCACCGCAGCAAATAAGCTTCCATGTGTCCGGTGTTTATACATTTTAATACTCACTCTAGGATTATAAAGGGAGGGATTCTGGAGTGTGAGCAGCGTTAAGGTCTTCGTTCCAGCACACTATGTAGGTCACTAGGTACATACCTAAAAATGCAAACAATCTACAAAGTCGGTTTGCGGTTTCGCAGCTGAAGACAGCACCCAAATGCATGTTTCTGAGCGTGTTAAGTATGATCAAGTACATTAGCGCCATAATGGCCGCTTTCTGCAAAATTTAACCTCTTTGCCGCCCTCCCATCCGCAGTTCCCTGTGTCCCAAATGGTATGCATTTGACGTACCTCAACCGGGGATACATGATCGAGATCGTTCGCATGAGATTGCTCTGTTCTTGTTCGTTATCCTCCAAAGAAGATAAACACACAAGTGCAAACTGTATCATTAAATCTGATTTACCCTCAGAAGCGCATCGAAAACTTGCTTCGGGAGCATCGAACGTCACACGGAGGCGAGATGCCAGGTATACGACTTGTGTTTTGGTGTGGTGCTGCATGCGAGGCGACGCGTCGGATGAGGGGCTCGGGATTTGGGGCCATGGAGGGGTCCCCTGACAGTGCTCTAAGTGTGCCACTGTCAACGCTGCCTCAGCAACACGGGCACAGGCAACACCCGGCCCGGGTAATGGCGGCTATGTCTGTGCCGGTTTGGGTTCGGCGCCACCCGGGGTCGTATGTCGGTCTGGACAATGCACGTGCTCCGGGTGGATGATGCGTGGTGTTGTTTGCGTGTCAGTCACGACCTGATCCAGGTCACGGCTCCCGTCTCGACCTGATCCAGCCGACTACCTTGAACGGTTTGAGCACTGTGGTTCAGTTCAGGAGGTGCGAGTTGGTGGCGGTGCTGAGGTCCGCAATGGCGTCCCACGCCTCGTCTGGGGGCCGGAGCTGGGGACGCGCCTCGTCTGGGGGCGGGAGTCGGGGAACGCGCCTCGTCTGGTGGCGGGAGTCGGGGAACGCGCCTTGTCTGGTGGCCGGAGTCGGGGAACGCGCCTCGTCTGGTGGCGGGAGTCGGGGAACGCGCCTCGTCTGGGGGCCGGAGCCGGGGACCGCGCCTCGTCTGGGGGCGGGAGTCGGGGGACGCGCCTCGTCTGGGGGCCGGAGCCGGGGACCGCGCAGTGCAACAGATAATTTCGTGGTAGGGCAGTCGAGTGGTTTGCGCGATAATGTGTTTACAACCTGCAGGAAAGACGCTACTAACTGTTCGCAGAAAGTGCAGAATGGCATGCAGTCAGCCAGAGGCAGACCTTATGCGATGAAGCATACTGTGGAGATTGCAATGTACGGCGATGCGTATGTGGAAGAGCTAATCCATGCTGATAGTGACAGAAGACAGAGAGTGAAACAGCTGCTTACCATCTGGCACAGACGCTGCACTCTCCTGGCAAAAGCACGCAGCATTGACGTCTGTATCAGAAACTTATGGAGGGGAGAATCCCAGGTCTTCTCAGTTGTTTGACAACGCTGGATGCTAATTTGCGGCTCCCGTGGCATGCATTTGTCCGGGAAAGGGCAACGTGCCGGCGGCAGGGGAGGTTAACTTGTTGTTGGATCGGAGGACTACGCAGGACTACGCGAGAGCAGATCGGAGGACTACGCGAGATCGGAGGACTACGCGAGAGCAGCAGCTGGGTGCAGCTGATCGGAGCGAGACGGCGGTCTCGCCTCGCCTCGCCTCGCCTCGCTTCGCCTTGTTACCGCAGAGCGCAGGGTCCGACAGACAATTCGACAGCAGGCCCAGCAATCTTCTCCACGGGCTCTACAAGCACCATCACCTCAGGCTGGGACCTCATCAGCTACAGCAACTCTTGAGAACACCTCTTCGGTGGAGAGCCTATGGGAACACGAAGCGGGAACGTCGAAAATTTGACAAACACGGTGTTGGCTGCTGACATATACGGTGCTCCAAACCGCGCAATGGTCGCTATTGTGCACGACCTTCAAATTGATTCAGGCGAATAACTTCACACATTTTGTTTTTGTGTTCTTCATCGTCTTATCTTAGCTTATCTTCGAATCGAGGAAAGACCTTAGCCCCTTCTAAGGTAAATCTCCTCTAAAATATGTTAGTGACTTCGGCTTCAGCACATTTTCCCTCTGGACCCGATTGTATGTGTCAGCTTTGATGCAAGTATGTGCTTATAAATGGTCGCATAATTTCGATAACAATATACGTATATATGTGCATACGTATGTGTATGTTTATACATATATATATTTATAAATATATATATATATATATATATATATATATATATATATATATATATATATATATATATCAGGGTCCTTCGAAAGCGAAGTGTCCGAAATCCGATGAGCTTCAGAAAAGTGGACGGGGTGGCCCAAGTAGCTCGGGGGCCCTTTCCAGACGTTCGCCCCTGGGTCAGATCCTGGCTACGCCACTGTCTGTTCATACATGATTGTCATATCCAGATTATCCCAGGGTACTTTATTGACACGAGTGCATGAAAAACTACTATGTGTGTGGATGTGCTTTTAATATATGCAATGCATACAACCAGACTTGTGCTCGACTCGAGTTGAATCGAGAATCGACTCATGAATCAATCGTTTTTGGATGAGTCGCGAGTTGAATCGATTCTTTTCCCCAAAACATATCTTGAGTCGCGAGTTGAATCACATGTTTCTTTTAAAAAATCAGTTGAATCACGAGTCACTCATTTGAATCACAATGAGTCATTTGAGTCTTGTGACTCAAATGCAAATTATGAACAAATGATATAAAGCATGTATCTTTGTAAATAGTATGCCATTGCCATGACACAAAGTAGGAAGTAAAAACACAACATAATTATTCATGCTTAGCATTACAATTGTCAACTTATCAGCTGCCAGTGAGTAAAGAATGAGGGGTACTTAAGTTATTTACAAAACACGGATAACAATAACTACAAATAAGTATTAATGTTAAGCTTGGTATTCACAATCAGTATCATGCATGAGTCAATCCTAGTGCCAGGAACACAACACAGAAATGGTATGTGATTGTGAAAAATAATATGGAACCGAAACGGCCATGCACTGCAACAGGCATCTGCACTGAATAAAATTGCGTTGGTTTGTGTGACAAATAACAAACCCATGCATGTGACAAATCCAAGGTACCTTTACTAGAAGGTAGATCGAAGTTTTCCTTCAAGCTCGCATGACGTCATTCGAAGTTTAAAAAAAGTATTAATTTGGTTGCAGAACTCTTTCTCAAATCATATACAATGGTCACTTTAATTTGCTTCCTCGCAAATATATTTGTCTTCCGCTCAACAGGTGAGTTATAATCTTGTCCCATTCGTTCCAGTGAGCATTTGTTACGACACATTTTATTCTCATGCATAGACAAGGTTGGATTTGTGCATTGTAATCCGGCATGTGGAGAGGAATATTTTCTAGTCATCCAGTATGGAGGATATTTTTATTCAAACCTTATGCATCGTAACTCAATTTGCACCAATTTTAGTGAATCTTGAGCACTTTTACTTAATCACAGCAGTTCGTTGTCAAAAGTTAATAACTTAGGAAATTCAACCTCCAGATGAGAAAACAAGAAATAATTTTCTGGAGAGGATAATGTTCGGGATCCCAAAAATCTAGGATCAGCCTATTTTTCCAAACATGTACCTACCTACCTACATTGACATACAGCAGTTGTTGAAAACAGTTTTTTTTCTAGGCCAGCTAGACCCAGGGCATGATGCATTCTTCCTTGATGAATCTTGCATGGATTATTGATGATACATGCATAATTGAACATTTATGTACAACACCATTGTGATCTAGGAATGCCCTCCTGAAACTTGCAACTCGACTGAAACTCTCCTGCCACTGGGGAGAAGAAGCTATGGCGCACTTAGCCCCCCCCCGACTGTCCTTTCTTCCGCTCTTGAACGAGGGTGACAACTTGAACAGAACACGTAAAATGGATGGTAGAGGGAGCCTACGAATATCTGGAACAATCCCTTTATTTTGGAGGCGCTTGATGGTGAGCCTGCCGGAAATGGCACTTTGTTAGGCAGGACGATTATTACTGGGTCATTTAGGATACCCTTTGCTGAAGCTAAATAATAGGTCTTTCAATTAGAATACGTCAAAGTACCCTATATTCCCATACAATATGCAAGATAGCGTAGAGGAAGTCGGTAAAATTTCGTGTAAATAAATGGTGAAGGGAAACCTTCAAGCCCGCTACCAAACCAACTTCGTGGGGGCAACAAACCAACGCAATTTTATTCTGTGCGGATACCTATTGCAGTGCAGGACATATATATATATATATATATATATATATATATATATATATATATATATATATATATATATATATATATATTTTATATATATAATATATATATATATATATATATATATATATATATATATATAATATATTATATATATATATATATATATATATATATATATATATATATATATATATATATATATATATATATATATATATATATATATATATATATATATATATATATATACATATATAAATAATGTGTGGGCAGTGCACGCTGAATCATATGGCTTATGAGTCTGATCTGAATCGATTCAAATTTCTGTTTGAGTCGTGAGTTGAATCATGCTTTGTGAGCTCTGAGTCTGAATTGAGTCGAATCAAATAATTTTGACCTGCTCGGAATCATGAGTTGAATCGGATCTCAAGATCTATGAGTCAAATGTGAGTTGACTCAAAAAATTTGAGTCGAGCACAAGTCTGCATACAACGCACTTTAACGTACTCCAACGCCTTCGGGAAAAAGATCCCCGTGAAAGCGTCATGTTTCGGTTTCGCAGTAATGCATGCAAATAGAGCCGAAATAAACGTAAAATTTATAAATGGGTGGTCTGAAAAGCGTGGCCGAAGCTCAAGTTTGCTTTATTCCCGGGGTAGGTTAGGGATCTGAAAAATGTGTTTGCCTCTACTTGGTAATATCCTGGATCCGCCACTGCTTAAGCCTTGTGACGGTCGCTATCTGCGAGACCGGTACCATCTAGCGGTGTGAATGTGCACTACAGGTTTATGTGTGGCAAGCAGAGCAGTGCTGCCAATAAGGGCCCAGGCCCTATGTAAAAGGCCTTGTAAGGGCCTTTAACTGGGCGAGCAGGATGGTTTTGGTCGCGTTTGGGCCCTTGAAGGAGACTGGATAAGCTAAGCTAAAAAGTGATTCCAAGTTCGGTGAGTTACTTACGAAGACGGAAGAATGCAGCTCCTGGAACTAAAAAAAGAAGTTACACCACTGCACCGTGGTCCCTCCACGGTTTTCGGAGTGAGGGTACGAACAATCATAGGAGTCCTTTAGGGTTCTGGGCACCCGACATTGTCGGTGAGCCCCTCCGCCATTTTTGTGTCATTTTTGCTCGCTTTTCGGGCCCATTCGCTGGACGTTTGGAGCCCTTTGGCTCAGGAAGGTTTGGAGAAAGTCATGGGTGGCTTAGCCCGAGATCTGGAATATGATGTCTGGATTCACCGATATACTGGTCAGGAACCTCTACAGCTTTTCTCCCTCTAGGTTTTCAGAAACTTTGGCATGTAATCAAGAATCACTCAAAACACGAGTTTCGATTCGTGCTTGCAGCGCGAAGAGCCGCCACCACTAAAATTGTGGGGACCTAAACATTTTGTTTCTCTCTCTCTCTCTCTCTCTCTCTCTCTCTCTCCCTCTCTCTCTCTCTCTCTCTCTCTCTCTCTCTCTCTCTCTCTCTCTCTCTCTCTCTCTCTCTCTCTCTCTCTCTCTCTCTCTCTCTCTCTCTCTCTTTGGGAAAGGATACGGCGATAACCACTAGCCTGGGTAAACTCGTGAATTTTTCCCGGGCACTGCGTCATTAACCCATAGCACTACGTGTCTACGAGACTTCCTCCTGCTTTAAATGGTACCGGGTAATAGTACCGCGCAACGGAACTCAGTAAGTTGAGTAATATATGGAATCGGGGATAACGTTCCACCCTGAAAGGAAATGGAGTTCAGACTCAAGATAATTATAGAGGACCTTGTGGTCCATTATGTGCGTTTTATGTCACGCCGAGATGGGCCTGATACTTTTAGGCGAGCAAGAAGTAAACTATGACTTTAAACAAGGTCTTTGACACGATACAAGGTCACTCACGCTCCCGGGTATCGTCCGTTCGTCAACTGTATCACGTCATCGTCATGCAGAAGTCCTCAGCATCCTACATGTGGCTGGACGGAATAAAAACATTGCAATTTAAACCTGTAATGTCCGTGACCCCGGTCGACTTGCCTTGATCTAGGACACCGCATCCATTTAAGTGTTGCTATCGCACGTTTTTTCAGAAAGAGTTGAAGGTATGTCACGGATAAAATATACCCAACAATTCGTGAATTCCCCAACTAGCATAAAATAAACCCCGGCATTTTAGGTGTGGAATCTCCAAATCTTTGGATACGTCCGGAATATGCAAATTTGAATAGCATTGGATGTGTCAAAATGCCGTCGGAAATCGTGTGCGTTGTGGCCAGATTTGCGTCGATTGACATGCGTATGCGCGGGCGATGACGTCCCTGTGGAATATTCAGACGTAACCCCATGACTACCCATGCGGAAAGCCTTTGAGCTGTTAGATTCAAGGAAGGCACTCGTGCGTTCAAACGGAACCCCCAGGCTCGCCGTGGATTGACCCAGGCTGACTTTCATGATAGAACAGGAAGCTGGGGTGAATCGGTGATGAGGAAAAAACCAACGTTGCACTCTCAATTCAGGCTCAGCTAAGGCAAATTGGTCCATAACATCAAAGTACAGAAAAGTAAATTAGGATATTTCCCCTTCCTGCCCACTCTCCATGTATCCCACTAGAAAGCAAATTCATCGTTACACGTAATATGATGCTTAATCTGCTGTCAAAAAGATTGCATGCATGAATGAGCTACTACATGTGAAAATATTCACGTTGGAAGCACTAGCTGAACGTGAATACTGGTGGCGAAAATCACGCAACTGCTGAGGATCGAACCACGTCCAGAAGGCGAAATTTCGTACATTGTCTGTATTCGTGTTCAGAACATTGGCAAACGTGATCGATAACTGCATAAAATCGACTTCATTTTGAACAGGAACACAGTGGCGAATATTTTAACGTGATGTCTGGTGTGAGTCACTACAATAATAAGGCTAAGGGGAACCCAGAAAGTAATAAGATGTCATACTCTATTATAAATTCCCAGGCAAGGGTCACTAACATACATCTCCTTACTTGAAAAAGGGAAACCGTCCGCGCTTCAGACCTAGTGATGCGAAATATAGCTCCCCACAAGGACGTGGGGAGCAATATTTCATTGCAATTCTTCCGATACGATCTGGGGATACCCGCATAATGGTTCATGCAGCACAATTCAGTCGCATGCTAAATCACTGTGTCCCGTATGGGAGCGCTTATCTCGGCCCATCACAAATGATACATGATAAAACAAAACCTGGCTACTACGATATATTAACGACAAATTGTAGCTCTACCAGTTCGGAAAAAACTACTTACACGCGAAACACATGGACTCGCTGAGTTATTCTCGCACAGATTTACCAAAATTAAGTGAAACCTGCATGTCGCTCTCCAAGTGCCTGTACTAAACTTTAACCGTCTGGACTGCTGTGTTAAAATTTTCGCCGATTGTCCGTGTTCAAACTTGCGATACGCACGTTGCATATAGCTTATTGACACTCAGGATCATAGGAGGATGTCTCTAACTGATCCAAGTGTCTCCCCATGTCCTGAACCCGTCCGTACGGATTGTTACATGAAATGCTGAATGGCGGAAACGAACATTGGGCGGCAGAAAACAAACGTATGCCCATAAAGAAGAGAAGTTCAGGCCTTTGTGCGCTCTTTGTCAATGCTTAACTTCGTCCATCCTTAAAATTTTCGTACACGACAAGCTGTATTCCACGCGCATGGCGTCGTTTGCTCGGTACATCAAGTATAGATGCAAGTTAGCAACTCAGACGCTATTTTGCAGACAGAGAGGTAAACAAGCCGCAATACGATTCGCTTGAGTCTGGATTTATGTTGATGCAGAACATGAATCACACGAAAAGGAGAAAGTTACTCCAGGTGCATAACTTATAAATGTTTGGGAAAATTCGTTGACTCTTGCTTTTATCACAGGCAGGGAAGATGAAGTTTGGCATTCCGTAAGCCCCCAAGGATAGGACAGGCAGGGGATTTGTGGGTCTCGCTATATGACCCCGGCAGGATAAGTTAGAGAGACGGTTGGGGGACCACCCCGACCGATTTGTGGCCCAGGACCACCTGTGGGGGTGGCTGCCGATCGCAAGTTCCAACGTACAAGTCCCGGCGGGGTGTCGACTGATTTAAGGTTAGGTAGGCCGGCCATTATTACCCAAGCCCAGACATGAGACCCAATCAGAAACTAACGGAATGTCGCAGCCCAGTGTTATCGAGCCTTGAGGGCAGTAATGGAAATAGTAGTCTATCATACACAACCAACAGTGTCGCGTCAGCCGGTCACAGTTGTGGACCTAAGTACGGGTAATTCACATTTAACTTTGGGCTAGGAAGCCCTAAGCAACGATCTGAGAGAGTAAAACTCGCTGAATACGCACGTACCACTAGAAGGGAAAACCATCGGGCCAGCACGCTTTAGTAGAGAGCGAATATTCGGAATGGAAGATGGAAATGAATGGATCGCGTAGGAGCATGCATGAAGTAGCTATGGGTAGCTAAGGACCGGTGGGAGCTGTTGGAACTCGGCGTACGCATCTAGCTGTCAGAATCCATCGTTGACAAAATTTGACCCAGGATAATTACCTCGGCCCTCAATTTGCAAGTCCGGTGACCCGTGGGGGCATTGCTGGTGGAGGACATGGAGGGAAATAACAGGGAGTCCAGTACATAAGAGGGCCCCGAAGCTGGACGAGGGCCGGAGACGGACGTATTTCCGACTCCAATGTCCACCCATTACTCTTATGACCCCCCCCCCCTAAGTATCTCCAACCACTCGGTTCCTCTAGCCTTCCCTAGCGCCACGACCAAGCTAGGTTCACTTACGAATGCAAGTGGTGACAGTGATGAAATTGACCTCGCTATATAAATTTGTGTCAGGATGGACGAGTTATGGGGCGCCGACAAGATGACTATACGACGACATGATGACATGACATATGATGATAGCTCATACGACAGAGTGGATTCGCGGGTCACCGCTCGCTGTGGGCCGCACCGGCTGGGGAGCCGTCCCACTGGAAACGAGATCGGCACTGGTCGGAGAAAACCCACTCAGCTCCCGTGAGTGTACCAAACATGGCCGCCGGGCGGCGGCCATGCGGAAACATCTGGCTCAAGGGCGCGCAGTAGTACGCGTTCGACGTCATCACCACCGAAATGGAGTAAGACAGACCCAAAAACAAACATAGACCACTGCGACCAGCGATTCCGAGACAACCCCCTATGACCCACCTACCACTTCCCCCTTCCAGACATAACCAGACAATCCCCTCCCCCCCTACCCAGTCCCTTCCAGGCTTAACCAGACAGCCCCCTTACGAACCCCCTGCCACTTCCCAATTCCCCATTCCAGACTTAACCAGACGCCCCTTAGCCAGGCGCGCACCCAAGATTTTTCCATGGGGGGGCCCGGACCGAAAAGGGCACTTGGCCGGCTCAAAAATGGCACTTTACCGGCTCCAAAGGGCACTTTGCGGCCCAGGGCACACTGGAAGGTTTGTTGACCGGGGCGGGGGGTAGCAAGCAATTTGTTTTAAAATTGCTAGAAAAACGATTTTTTGGGCCGGAATATCCCAAATTTAGCCCGAAAATCACCTGCCTTATAAGGCAGGTGATTTTTGGGCTAAATTTGGGACATTCCGGCCAAGAGGGCAATTTTCGGTTAAAAGGGCACTTTTGGCCGAAAGGGCACTTTGGTCTCATGGGGGGGGGGGGGGGGGGGGGGGGCCCGGCCCCCTGGGCCCCCCTCCGGTGCGCCACTGCCCTTAGCAACTCCCTACCAGACCCCCCTTACCAGACAAACACCCAACCAGACACAACCTCAACCAAACAAACCCCCCTACCACTTCTTCCCCCTTCCAGACATAACCGCGGCCGCGGTAGCTCAGTCGGTAGGGTGTCGGACTCTTGATCGCAAGATTGTGGGTTCGAATCTCGCAACCGGCGGCATTACCGAGTCCACTCGCCGCGACCAATCGGCGTGAGAGGTTGGTGACGCTATATGACCTAGTGGTTGAATGCGTCGTAAACGAATATAAGGTTCTCTTTCTTCCAGACATAACCAGACAATTCCCTCAATACCAGACATCTATCCCCACATACAAGATCCCCACCTTTCAGACCGACCCCGCCCGACCTCGCCGCCCTACATTACTTGTTGAGTGTTTTATTTTGCTAAGGGGCGGGGAGGGGAGTCCCTTGACTGCGCCTCTGGTCATGCTCCATCTTACGTTTTAGAGACATTGACTTATATGAACAAGCTAACATAAACATGAACCAGTAATAATACTAATAATAATAATACTAATAATAAATATAAATAAGTGAATAGTAGAGGTCAATGGTCTTAATTTTTGCTCGCAATTTATACATAACCTATCCAGCCGTTAGACCAGCAAGTCGTTCGTCACTATTTAGCCAGCTGAACTTTTCAGCTCCACATCGCTGGCCTGTGTGGTTGTGGTGGATTGTCTGTGGTGAAGGTTCGGAGGGAATCATGGGGCTGGGAGACTATCCTTTGCAGTACAACGGCAAAGTTCATGGGCCGTATGATCCAGCTCGGTGGTATGGCAAGCGTAAGTATTCAGTTTTTCTTCTTCAAACGGGATGGAGATTTGATGATGTCTACCGCGGAATGTTCGTATTCTATTCCTTTCCAATTGAAAGTTGTGATGATGCCACTCATTTCCATTGCAAATGGTTGTTTTTCGGCTACGAAACATTTTCCATGTGTTGCATTCAGTTGGAAAAATAGGCCATTCTTCGTTACCCAGCCTTGCCATTCATAATATTGTTCCCAAAAAGTAATCCTCAATATCCTCATTTGGTATATATTAAGACCTAGGTAAAATGCGATTGTTTTTAATAAAAAAAAATACAGGGTATTTTAATGTAAAAATGATGTTGCGACTACTCATTTTCTCAGCAAATGATTACTTTTCAGTTTGCAAAAAAATACATGATCATAATCTTCACTGCAAATATAGCACATCGCGTATGATTATCCTTACCTTGTGTGTCACAGACGTGATTAAGAAGACATTCAAAGGGACGAGTGGTCTAGGGGTTAGATGCTCGTCTCAATCAAAAGATTGTGGGTTCGAATCTCACCTGTCGCTACTCTTCGCCCACAACCAATCAGCGCGAGAGATTGGCGACGCTATGTGAATCAACGGTCGTAAAACCAATAACCAACCAAGAAGACATTCAACACTTCATGCACTCGATTTAATACTCTGACATCGAAAACCTTATGTTTCTGCCTTGATCTGACATTATCCCTGAGAATGAATACTCGCAACACTCAGCACCAGCAACCGTCAATAAAGGCCGGAAATTCCTTGCGATGCAGTATTATTTTATTTTAAATCTATTTGATGATGACATGGCCGAAAAATTTGTTTTGGATGATTCAGGTGTACAGGTTAGGTTAGGTTAGATTAGATTATATTATGATGTAATATATTTTATATATTATGATACGTTATCTTAGTCTAGGTTAGGTTAGGTTATTTTATTTTTTTTGTCCCTGACTTAATGCATATGACGCC
This sequence comes from Ashinkailepas kermadecensis, assembly GCA_034440615.1. Lineage (NCBI taxonomy): Eukaryota > Metazoa > Arthropoda > Thecostraca > Neolepadidae > Ashinkailepas > Ashinkailepas kermadecensis. Next base: position 28,237 of record JAOTOM010004381.1, on the reverse strand, counting down.
ATCAAATCATTATGACGTCATCAACCGTCGCTGACTTAAAAGTAATCATTTGCAGAGAAAATGAGTGGTCACATCGTTATTTCTACGTTAAAATATGTATTTAGCAATCTTAAAAACCGCATTTTACCTAGGTTTTAATCGATCATTTTATTTTGAGGGCTGAATGGTGCTGCTTGACGATTAACTGCTCTGTATCATGTTCGAAATTCACTGGAAAGTGTAAACTGGGATTCTGAACACCTGATGTCACAGATTTTCAAAAAATATCTTCTGTATTCAACAGGATGGGAATTAAGGCACTTCTTCAGAGGTTTTAACTCTGAAAAATATTTGCACTCCAGTTGATACTGGATAGGATGGGCTTCACATGTACCCAAATATGACACATGTACTCAAGTCACTTCACATGTACACATGTACTCAAGTATGACACAAATGTGGGAGGAACAAAGATATAAATAAAAACAAGCAGAACAACACCCACCAATACTTCGGTTACTCCACTTATGGCTACAACTCAATCTAACCACTTCCTGTAGCAGCCAGCAGCTGGACCAGTCTTGCACACTTCACTCAATCTCAACCACTGGAAAGGCAGATGACAATGAGCCAAGGCTGCTTGCAAAATGGCATGCCTGCACACTGCATAAAATATTATCTGGTTACACAGACTGGCTGAGGTGTGTCCAGAAAGCTGCCTCCAATCTACCCTATAGTGGGAAAATTTGACAGTTTTCAGAGGCATCCTAGAGTGCACTGATCCGAATTGGCTGCATTGGTGTTTTCTGTTCTGAAATCTGACTTCAACCAATCAATGCAAGGTATTTTGCTGTGATGTTATAACAATTAGCAACTACCTATGAACACATTGTTAACAGTGTCATGGTGCAAACTCAGGACCTTGACTGGACCATCTTGACCTGCAGTCAAACTGTCGAGTGGGTTGGGTTTGCTGCTGTGTGGCATTGCATAGGTAATTATCTGCATTGGTACATATGTACATTTTATATATACATATACATATAGTAGGTACAGTTCAAAATCTTAATTTCCTAACTAAATGAATATCAAATTCATTCAAAATAAAACATCAGAAGAAACAATTTTATCACCAAAAATTGGCCCACAGGGCTTCTATATGTTTATCAAAGTTTCTTCTCTATATCCAGAATTGTTAAGTAGGTAACTATGTGCCCTATAAATATATTGCTGGTTGCACTGCCCATGGTGATGGATGCAAAATGACCAATTTAGATAGTTGGCATGGCTGTAGACTCTGGGTGGGTGGGATTTGGCCCCCTGGTTTCTTACCCCACTAATGCTTATTTGTTGTTTGTCCTGCTCAATCTGAAAATAAGTATACATTTGTGCTTTAAGGTATATGATGAGTTTGTGGGTTTTTATCATGTGCAACATGTTAACATGAATGTGGTTAAGATAATGTGACCACTCATTTTCTATTAAAGTGCCTACTTTTTAGTTCATACGCAAAATAACACCAAAAAGTGGCTTTGAGTTAGGTCATATAGCATACAATTATGCTTAAAAAGAAAAAATATAACATCCTAGCCTAGCCCAACCTCTTATTTTTTTCAATTAGATAGAATATCGAACAATTTTTTTCTTTCAAAAGCTTCACTCCCATCAGTGCATATCTTCTCAAAACTTGCAAGCCCTATCACTTTGGACAAACCACTTCAATCAGACACCATGTGGACGAGCAAGCTCCACACCAGAAGTATTCTGAAGCACAACTTGATTCGTCCAACAAGAAAGTTAAATAATTGTGTGAGGAATTGAAGCACAACTGAAACACAGAAAGCATCTTGACTGGCAAACCATCCTACAACAGCCTCTCTGCTCCCACCCCTCAGCCCCTCCACCAAAAACTAAATATATTACAGAAGAAATAACGAATGCATGGCAAATAATATACACATGGAAGCAATCAAGACAATACAACTTAATCTAACAACCTAACAAATACTGTCATGAGATTGCACAGCTTTGACCTCATCTGGCTGGCTCTGCAACAGCAATTGCATCAATAAATGTATAATTATTTAGTTCCAAGTCTCATTTTTCATTCTCGATTGTGCAGTAGGTGGATGGATGGGGATTGATGCTAGTACATATCTTATATCATGCTTGTACATGGAACATTATGTTAGTGACATGCATACCTGGCAATGCATTCAGTATTGACAATTGGAATATGGCAGAGTATATTGTTGTTTAGGAATTCCAGATATAGTATTTCCTAGGGGTTTGTACTCATGTTTCCCATATTATCTTCCCTTTCTAGGCTTAGCTCAGATGGCCCCTGTTTCTCTTTTGAGGCCCCAAAGCTTCATAACTATGAACTTTATGGCTACTGGAGCATTGCTAAACCATATGTTGATATGATTGTGTAACAGCTTGCTTGTTTTTAATTTAATGTGCACAGTAGAGGGACAGAGCTTGTACCTTCTACATGTAATAATTTCATGATGTAATTCAGTATCACTATCAGATACAACTTCCAATAGGTGTTCTTTCTTTGTAATGAATGACCTGGTGGGTCTGCCAATGTTCTGACAGCATTGTGATGAAACAGAGTATAGTAAGCTGCCCTGTGTGGTTTGATGTGCCACCTGCAGTGGGTGTGCCCCGAGGGGTGACCGACTGTCGTGATGTGCCGCAGCCGATACCCCTCTGAGCCAGACCAAGCTGGCCGACCTGGGCGCATGGTTCGGCCGCCGCCAGAAGACGCCGCTGGCCATGTCTGCCGCCGTCAGCCGAGGTAGGTGGCAGCACTAGTGCCGGCCGCTCAGGTCAGCTCAGGTAGGTGGCAGCACTGGTGCCGGCCTCTCGGGTCAGCCCAGGTAGGTGGCAGCACTGGTGCCGGCCGCTCAGGTCAGCTCAGGTAGGTGGCAGCACTCGTGCCGGCCGCTCGGGTCAGCTCAGGTAGGTGGCAGCACTCGTGCCGGCCGCTCGGGTCAGCTCAGGTAAGTGGCGGCACTACTCCGCCAATGCGACGCCGCAGCCTCGGGGTCCGGCCGCCCCTGGGCCTGGTAAGCTGTTTGTCTTTGGCGAACGCGCTCAGCGGGGTAGCTTCGCATGGTCCCAGACGCAGTCATTTACAATAGCCCGCAGTTTGTATTGGAGTGTATCAGCTGTTGCTGGTGTCGCCGAGAACTGTGTCATCACATGGCGCCATGGCAGGCCGGCGTCCGCTCGTACTGACATTTGGTTAGCAGTTTCTCGAGACCACTACTTTCCCGACTAGACAAAGCCATCACCATGGTGCGTATGTTTGCCACATTATTATCAGTTAGAGATAGCAAATGCGAATGCCGAAAGGTGCCGACTGGCCGGACGGGCTCTTGGGTCCCGAAATCCTTGAGTGCCTGTCACTCTTTCTAGTCTGAACCATCCAGATATTATTTGTGCCGGTTCGTCACAATTTGGGAAATGTAAGCTGGAAATGGATTGTGACGACCGGGCGGGTGGGGGGTGTCAGAAAACCTGAGGCGGATGTTTTGATTCTTCTGTGCGTCTTCCACCGGATATATCAGCTGCATCGGTGCTGGAGATGCTGTGTACGTGCTTTGGTGCGATGATTTGTGCATGGCACTCTGAATAGCAACGTGTACGTGCTATCCCGTTCAGCGTGACGTGACGTGACGATTGTGCCGGCAGGCTACTGGAGCTGGCTGCACAAGTACGTCCACCCGAAGCGGTCCGGCCTGACGCCCTACCTGCAAGTCATCTGCGCCACGTCCGCCTTCTTCTACTTCCTCAACTACACCAGGATCAAGTCGCACCGCCTCCACAAGTACCACTGGTAGCCGGGCCGCCGGCAGCGGCGCCGTCCACAAGTACCACTGGCAGCCGGGCTGTCAACAGGAGTGCCGTCCCTTTCGGACAGACACTTGCTCTCGGGCCGTCAGTGTGGTCTCTGGTCTTGTGGTCTCGGCTGTCTCCACAGCGTAGTCACCCGGTGAATGCTTGCGACTGAAATATAGCGTGCGCGACGTTGTCTGGTGTGAAGGCGTCGGCTACGCGGTCAGACAAAATACGTTCGTTGAAAGAACACGCATCATCCAGTTTTGTATTCGAGAAACGGTTCGGAGCCGACAAGGGACCGTGCCGGGATAGACATCTGGAGACGTTCCAGGATACATTTCGGGGCGGTGGTCGGTCCGGAACGTTATACAGTGCGGTGTACCTGGCACGCCAACCCGTCCCAGACAGCCGGCAGAGCTGCGCCCCAGCAGTCCCACCGCCCGCCCGCCGAGTTCCAACCGGCCCTCGTTCCACCTGATGACTGCTAAGGAAATGAACGGTTTTTATTGGTTAATTGATGTGGATAATTCCTTGTTTATTCTTCAAATAAGCATAGTATACTGTCGAAGGAACTCCACAGGGACAGTTTATCTTCAATTACATCTACCACCACTTAGTACAACTCTCACACGTGACTTCACCGATAGGAGTCGGCCGTCTCGAAGAAGGGTGCGTAGGTGTTACCGTTCAGGGCGCACATATGGATGGGCCGCACCCTCCCAATCGTTTTACTCGTGCTATGGAGGCTAGCACTGGTGCCTATACCACTCCCGAGTGGTTTGCCACCGTTTGTAGATTCCACTTAGGTGTGCGCCGCCGAGTAACGAGATGGGTCGAGCCAGTCACCTCTCGTCGCCACCAGGTAAAAATAACAAATTTAATAATCACATTAAAAATGTTGTCTTTACACCTTTATCTGCTTGGCACAGGTTTTGAGCGGCACCGCGCATTATCCCTTTGGCGGACGCGATGGCTGGGAACTTGGTTGGTTATTGGTTTTACGACACGTCGACCGTTGAGTCGTGTAGCGTCGCCAATCTCTCACGCCGATTGGTCGCGGGCGAAGAGTAGCGACAGGTGATATTCGAACCCACAACCTTTCGATTGTGAGACGAGCATCTTACCCTTAGACCACTCGTCCCCTGGCTGGGAACTTGCCAAATACGTCTCAAGCATGCTTTTCCGAGCACCGCTAATATATTGGTGGTAATAAAACGTCTGCGCTCCACCACGGGGTAATGGCTTGACCACCAATGAAGTCGAGTGGCGAATGGCTCGATTTTCGCCACGTTCTGGGCTAAATTTAGTCTGCTGGGAGGTCTTCAGCGGGACGAATTCGAGGAACTCCTTCGATTGACTTGGGGTTCACTTTGTATAGCATAACTATATTTTTTTGAAATATAAACCGTTCATTTCCATCCAGTCAGACAGGATAAATTACTGGCGATGATGATAGGTCTAGACTTTGATGGCCTTCAAGGCGTGGTTCAGCTCCTCCAGTTTGTGGATTTGCCGGATGAAGTAGTCACCGTAGCGCTGGGCCACCTTGGTGTCGGCGATGTGGATCATGTTGCCGTCGATGTAGAAGTCAATCTGAAACAGTCGCGAGGCGTAAGCTGACGGGCCACTGCCGCTGCTACCGGTGACACGAAACACAGCGGAATGCACACCTAGATTGCAAAATACACGGAACACAGGTAACAGCATACACCGAAATGGCGTTTACATACATCGACACGGCGCCATGCGCCGCGACATGTGGCCAACTGGGTCGGCATCAGTGAATCTGCTCCAGCTCATCTGCACTGGAATATTCATATGCCACTGTGAAAGTCGGCCCGATAGCGTCGTTACGTGCGGCCCTAATCCCCGCCAAAAGGCTGGCGGGTAGCGACGTCTACTCGGGCCCACACCCGCGCACATCGCTGCTTCCAGTGGAGGTGAGCACTTCTCACTCGCTACTTACTCAATCATTGCCCCAACCACTGCGTCTGGAGCGACGGAACGGAGCGAGGGCTTAATACAAAACGAGCGAGGGGCTCAATACCAAACGGGCGCAAGTGTTCGGCGTGACCGACGGGTGCGCCGCCAGACGGCGCTCAGCCGGTCCGCGTGCCGCGCAGCAGCTACAAACGGCAGCGATTGCAGCAGGAGCTGGACAGCGAAGCCGGGGCGATACTCTCCTTTGCGGGTGGGCCGGAGCGTCTGGGTGAGATAGGAACTCGCCCGGAACAACGTGCTCGGAACACGCATCGGAGGTGGAGCCAAAACTTACCTTCGGAGCGAGATAGAAACCCACCTTGGAGTGGAACTCACTTCCGGGTGAGATCGGAACTCACTTCCGAGTGACACCGGAACTCAGCAGCGAGAGTGAGCCTCACCTCTGAGTCCGACTGGAACTCGCCGTCGAGGCCGGACGTGCCGCGCGACCACACGACGTTCTTCATCTTGTGCTTGAAGCACATCAGATAGCTGCGGAACACGTCGTCCTGAAGTCCCATGAAGGCGCCCATCTTCTCCACCGGCATCGTCGTGTACAGACGCAAGTAGCTGCAACAGACAGGGTCGTCACACCATCACTGTCAGAGGGGACCGTGACAACATCACTGTGAGAGAGGGGACATCACATCACTGTGAGAGAGGGGACATCACATCAATGGCGGAGGACCGTCACATAACCGTAAGAGGGAGGGAGCATCACAACATCACTGTCGGAGGGGACAGTCAGTCACATCACCGTGATGGGAAATCACATCACTGTCCGAGAGGACCGGACCGCTATAGGGGACCGTCACATCACTGTCCGAGAGGACCGGACCGCTATAGGGGACCGTCACGTCACTGTCCGAGAGGACCGGACCGCTATAGGGGACCGTCACGTCACTGTCCGAGAGGACCGGACCGCTATAGGGGACCGTCACGTCACTGTCCGAGAGGACCGGACCGCTATAGGGGACCGTCACGTCACTGTGTGAGTGAGGGGACATCACACCATCACTGTCAGAGGGGACCGTTACATCACTGTGTGAGGGAGGGCGCATCATAACATCACTGTCGGAGGGGACCATCACATCACTGTGAAGGAGGGGATATCACATCACTGCCGGAAAAGGAGATCGTCGCATCATCGTGAGAGAGGAGACACTACTGTCAAAGGGGACGGTCCGTCACATCGCTGTGAGGGAGAGGACCGTCACATCACTGTCGGAGGGGACGGTCCGTCACAACACTGTCAGAGGGGTCCGGCACATCACTGTTGGAGGGGACATCACAGCATCACTGTCGGAGAAGGGGACCGCCGCTTCTGTTGTGGTCTCAGCACTGCCACGGTGTCAGCACCTACCTCGGCTCCAGTGCCTGCGGGGATCGCGGCGGCTGGATTGGTAGGGCGTTCGAGTCTTCGTCTTCCGATCGTGGGCTCGAATCCCATAACCCGAGAGATTACCAGGTTCACCCGCGACAAATGAGCGTGAGAAATTGGCGATGCCAGATAGCATTGCAGTTGAACACGAAGCAAAGAGCGAGTGTTTTTCCTTCTGTTCTCAGTTTTCTGATATTTTTCGGTGCCGGTGCCTGCCCTAGGTTCAGCAGCAGTCACGTCCCGTCCCAAACTTAGTATAAGCTCCGCTTATACTAAGTGTAAGTGTAAGTGATCGTCCCCGCTGTGGGGACGATCCCACCTGCGAGTGATGGGGATAGTGACGTCCAGATGGAGAGTGTGGGCCAAACAGACAGCAGATGGTGGGGACGAGCCCACCTGCGAGTGATGGGGATAGTGACGTCCAGATGGAGAGTGTGGGCCAAACAGACAGCAGATGGTGGGGACGAGCCCACCTGCGAGTAATGGGGATAGTGACGTCCAGATGGAGAGTGTGGGCCGGACAGACAGCAGTCAGTGGGGACGAGCCCACCTGCGAGTGATGGGGATAGTGACGTCCAGATGGAGAGTGTGGGCCGGACAGACAGCAGTCAGTGGGGACGAGCCCACCTGCGAGTGATGGGGATAGTGACGTCCAGATGGAGAGTGTGGGCCGGACAGACAGCAGTCAGTGGGGACGAGCCCACCTGCGCATAATTGGGATGCTGACGTCCAGAAACGGCAGCGGGGCTCGTACGGTCCCATCTTCTTCTTTGCCTCCCAGCGTGGCCACGTACGAGCCGTGCCGCGCCACGGCGTCCAGGAACACCTGCTGGTCCACCTGCCACGCATCGTCACAGTCATCATCAGCACGTCCAGGAACACCTGCTGGCCCATCTGCCACACATCGTCACCAGCACGTCCAGGGACACCTGCTGGTCCACCTGCCACGCATCGTCACCGTCATCATCAGCACGTCCAGGAACACCTGCTGGCCCATCTGCCACACATCGTCACCAGCACGTCCAGGGACACCTGCTGGTCCACCTGCCACGCATCGTCACCGTCATCATCAGCACGTCCAGGGACACCTGCTGGTTCACCTGCCACATATCTTCACAATCATCACCAATACGTCCAGCAGCAGTCTGCTGAACAAATTGTGTGTGGCATACCGTACAGCCTGCTGGGCAACGGAAGTTGGTTGGTTGGTTGGCTATTGGAAGTGGAGCGCACCGACCAAATAGCATCCAGGCACGAGATGTGAGGTGTGTCATACAGTCTATTGGATTTGAATACAAATAATTAATGAATCTTCTCGTTTTGTTCATGTTCATGGAAGTAATAAATAACATCATGATTCAAGTGAGCTGCGCTATAGCTGCTGAAATGTCTTACAGCTTGAAACATTCAGTCCCTTAAGAAAACAATATAACTAAACTAAACATCTATAAAATACAGCATCTCCTGATATTATGCAGCAGTTCACTTCAGCTGTTGTGTTGTTTGTTGCTTCCACAGGTATAGTCAGCTCAACAGACGTGAGAGGCACCTCGTCCATGAAGACAGTGAGCTGCTGTTTCTGCGGCTCTCGCAGCAGACTGACGGTGGGCCCGTCCACGGGCGGCGGCACTGGCGACAGGAACTTGGGCGACGCGAACGTGAAGCTGTTCTCGAACTCCTGCCGGCAGAGCAAGCGTCGGCGTCAGCTGCGACCGGCGTCACAGCCCGCTGTCACGTGGGAGGGAGATACAGCCCCGACCGGCGTCACAGCCCGCTGTCACGTGGGAGGGAGATACAGCCCCGACCGGTGCCACAGCCCGCTGTCACGTGGGAGGGAGATACAGCCCCGACCGGTGCCACAGCCCGCTGTCACGTGGGAGGGAGATACAGCCCCGACCGGTGCCACAGCCCGCTGTCACGTGGGAGGGAGATACAGCCCCGACCGGTGCCACAGCCCGCTGTCACGTGGGAGGGAGATACAGCCCCGACCGGTGCCACAGCCCGCTGTCACGTGGGAGGGAGATACAGCCCCGACCGGTGCCACAGCCCGCTGTCACGTGGGAGGGAGATACAGCCCCGACCGGCGTCACAGCCCGCTGCCACGTAGGAGGGAGATACAGCCCCGACCGGTGCCACAGCCCGCCGCCACGTGGGAGGGAGATACAGCCCCGACCGGAGCCACAGCCCGCTGTCACGTAGGAGGGCGATACAGCCCCGACCAGTGCCACAGCCCGCTGTCACGTGGGAGGGAGATACAGCCCCGACCGGTGCCACAGCCCGCTGTCACGTGGGAGGGAGATACAGCCCCGACCGGTGCCACAGCCCGCTGTCACGTAGGAGGGCGATACAGCCCCGACCGGTGCCACAGCCCGCTGTCACGTGGGAGGGAGATACAGCCCCGACCGGAGCCACAGCCCGCTGTCACGTAGGAGGGCGATACAGCCCCGACCAGTGCCACAGCCCGCTGCCACGTAGGAGGGAGATACAGCCCCGACCGGAGCCACAGCCCGCTGTCACGTGGGAGGGAGATACAGCCCCGACCGGAGCCACAGCCCGCTGTCACGTGGGAGGGAGATACAGCCCCGACCGGCGTCACAGCCCGCTGCCACGTGGGAGGGAGATACAGCCCCGACCGGAGCCACAGCCCGCTGTCACGTGGGAGGGAGATACAGCCCCGACCGGAGCCACAGCCCGCTGTCACGTGGGAGGGAGATACAGCCCCGACCGGAGCCACAGCCCGCTGCCACGTGGGAGGGAGATACAGCCCCGACCGGAGCCACAGCCCGCTGCCACGTAGGAGGGAGATACAGCCCCGACCGGAGCCACAGCCCGCTGTCACGTGGGAGGGAGATACAGCCCCGACCGGTGCCACAGCCCGCTGTCACGTGGGAGGGAGATACAGCCCCGACCGGAGCCACAGCCCGCTGTCACGTGGGAGGGAGATACAGCCCCGACCGGTGCCACAGCCCGCTGTCACGTGGGAGGGAGATACAGCCCCGACCGGAGCCACAGCCCGCTGCCACGTAGGAGGGAGATACAGCCCCGACCGGAGCCACAGCCCGCTGTCACGTGGGAGGGAGATACAGCCCCGACCGGTGCCACAGCCCTCTGCCACGTGGGAGGGAGATACAGCCCCGACCGGAGCCACAGCCCGCTGCCACGTGGGAGGGAGATACAGCCCCGACCGGTGCCACAGCCCGCTGTCACGTAGGAGGGCGATACAGCCCCGACCGGAGCCACAGCCCGCTGTCACGTGGGAGGGAGATACAGCCCCGACCGGAGCCACAGCCCGCCGCCACGTGGGAGGGAGATACAGCTGCGACCGGTGCCACAGCCCGCTGTCACATGGGAGGGAGATACAGCCCCGACCGGAGCCACAGCCCGCCGCCACGTGGGAGGGAGATACAGCCCCGACCGGTGCCACAGCCCGCTGTCACGTGGGAGGGAGATACAGCCCCGACCGGTGCCACAGCCCGCTGCCACGTGGGAGGGAGATACAGCCCCGACCGGAGCCACAGCCCGCTGTCACGTGGGAGGGAGATACAGCCCCGACCGGTGCCACAGCCCGCTGTCACGTAGGAGGGAGATACAACTCCAACCGGTACCACAGCCCGCTGTCACGTGGGAGGGAGATACAGCTCCGACCGGAGCCACAGCCCGCTGTCACGTAGGAGGGAGATACAACTCCGACCGGTGCCACAGCCCGCTGTCACGTAGGAGGGAGATACAACTCCGACCGGTGCCACAGCCCGCTGTCACGTGGGAGGGAGATACAGCCCCGACCGGAGCCACAGCCCGCCGCCACGTGGGAGGGAGATACAGCCCGCCGCCACGTGGGAGGGAGATACAGCTGCGACCGGTGCCACAGCCCGCTGTCACGTAGGAGGGAGATACAGCCCCGACCGGAGCCACAGCCCGCCGCCGCGTGGGAGGGAGATACAGCCCCGACCGGAGCCACAGCCCGCTGCCACGTAGGAGGGAGATACAGCCCCGACCGGTGCCACAGCCCGCTGTCACGTAGGAGGGAGATACAACTCCGACCGGTGCCACAGCCCGCTGTCACGTAGGAGGGAGATACAGCCCCGACCGGAGCCACAGCCCGCTGCCACGTAGGAGGGAGATACAGCCCCGACCGGTGCCACAGCCCGCTGTCACGTAGGAGGGAGATACAACTCCGACCGGTGCCACAGACCGCCGCCACGTCGGACGGGCAGATTACAAGCATCTACGAGAAAATGTTGTCGAAGTTCGCAAAACCCAACGAAAAAGTAGACATAGTTCTAAGTGAAAGCGATTTGGTGAATATTGGGGCGTATGCGCTTATCAGCTCTGAGTGGGTCAGGACTGGGATGGTGTGGGAAGGTAACATACATGTAGCAGCAGAGCCGCTGCAGGTTCATAGTCGCTCCAGAGAAAGAAAATGAACGTCATGCTTATATTTTAGCAACGCAATGAACATCGAAAAACAACCTTGATTTTGCCGGAAGTCCATGTCGAAGTTTGATATTAAAACTTATATCGGCCAATATGTCAGGATACAAATGAAATCTGGGGTGCAGTTCCACACGATAAATTGACATTATCGACATTGTCGACATTGGGGTGCATTATCGACATTATCGACAAGCGACATTATCTGCATCATTTGAAACAAAACAAAAAAATTGCAAAATAAGCAAAAGTAAATGCTTCGAATCAGATGGAACAGCTGCACCGGATCAAACTGGAGTTTCTATTAGACACCTCATTCGAGAAAGGGCTTCCGATTGCACGCAGTAGTTAGCGGATTTCAACTATCCAACTGCAGCCAGATTACTCTCGGCGACCAGAGATGGCAGCACATGCGGACCGACCTCTTCGTCGGAGGCGCTCACCTGGCGGATACCGCGCGACATCTTGAGCATCTTCTCGTGGTACTTGTCGGTGAGCACCGACTGCACTGACTCGTCGATCGACTGCGGGTGCAGCACCAGGCACACGGCCAGCAGGGTGTACATCTTGTCAGTCTGCTTGTTGATCTGCAGGGCGGGTGGCGGTGTCGGTCAGTGTCGTAACGCGGCCGGCTCTCAGTGGCTGCGTTTGCTGTTTGTTTGTTTATTGGGTGGTTCTCGACGCTCTTCATGCACGATCATGGCTAATGGCGCTGCCCACACTGCTCTGCCGGTGGGCCGCGGGATTGGAAAATGTTCCGAGTGGTGAGTGTTGAACCTCTCAGTGGTTATGGCTACGCACGCACTGCCAACATAAACGCAGGTGTGTGTGCAGTATTCCAAGCAGGGCTGGAGAAAACAGGCTGTTCCTGGATGTGTTGCAGCCAGAACATAATCGTCACCAGAAACGTATCCCTCATTCCTCTGATTTGGAGGATAAAGAATGCTGTTTGACGATTAACTGTTCTCTAATAATATGCTCGAGATCCACTGGAAAGTGGAAACTGAGATTCCGATGTCACAGGTCTTAACAAAAATATATTCTCCATATTCCATTAGCCTAACATTTTCCTATTTACATCCAGGATTACGAAGCACAAATCTAACCCAGATTACAAACCTCCAAAATCTGAGTAGACACGAACACCTTACGTGGTCACTGACCTGTAACCGACTTTTAGCTTATCGAATCAGCTCCTGTGAAATGACAGTTTACACCGCAAACGTATATGCAAATTCGACCACACTCCTTTCTAAAGTTAATCAAGGGCAAAAATGTTACAAATTGTTATTTTGTCGCTTCAACGTCTTTCTGTGCCGTCATATTGTCGACTGCTTTCGACGATATGACGGTACAGCAGGCATTGATGTCTTGACTTGTCTTCAACTCCATGAAAAAATCCGCCCGCCGGTGTGAATGTGGGCATGCGTGTGCACTTTGAAATTGCTACGAATTAGATCTAGTAGCATACACCCATTACGCTCGAAGGTAGTCTTGCAACTCAGATTCCTTTTTTTCTGGGTGAGGAAAATTAGAAGATATTTGGCATCAACATAGTCAGCAGAGGTATGTCAGCACTCACTCACTTCAAATCGTAGTGTCAGCACTCACGTGGTCACACTGGTACTAAGACGACCGGACCTGTGCCCACGAAGTCAGACTGGTACTCATGTGGTCACATGGTACTCAAGCGACCGGACCCGTACCCACGAGGTCAGACTAGTACTCACGTGCTCGGACTGGTAGCCACGACCCTGGAACTGCTGCTTGGTGCGCTGGATGTACAGCAAGATGTTGGAGAAGGTGCGAATGGCGTCGGCGTAGCGACGCATCATCAGGTAGGCGAAGCCGACGTAATAGTAGGTGGTGATTTGGCAGGCGGGCACGCGCGAGTAGAGCGCCTGCACACAGGACCACCACAGTGAACAGTCACCATCACACAGGACCACCACAGTGAACAGTCACCACCACACAGGACCACCACAGTGAACAGTCACCATCACACAGGACCACCACAGTGAACAGTTACCACCATACAGGACCACCACAGTGAACAGTCACCATCACACAGGACTACCACAGTGAACAGTCACCACCACACAGGACCACCACAGTGAACAGTCACCATCACACACCTCTGCCCTGTCACCTGGCAGGCAGTAGAGCGCCTGCACACAGGACCACCACAGTGAACAGTCACCATCACACAGGACCACCACAGTGAACAGTCACCACCACACATCGCTGCCCTGTCACCTGGCAGGCAGTAGAGCGCCTGCACACAGGACCACCACAGTGAACAGTCACCATCACACAGGACCACCACAGTGAACAGTCACCACCACACATCGCTGCCCTGTCACCTGGCAGGCAGTAGAGCGCCTGCACACAGGACCACCACAGTGAACAGTCACCACCACACAGGACCACCACAGTGAACAGTCACCATCACACAGGACCACCACAGTGAACAGTCACCATCACACAGGACCACCACAGTGAACAGTCACCACCACACAGGACCACCACAGTGAACAGTCACCACCACACAGGACCACCACAGTGAACAGTCACCACCACACAGGACCACCACAGTGAATAGTCACCATCACACAGGACCACCACAGTGAACAGTCACCACCACACAGGACCACCACAGTGAACAGTCACCATCACACAGGACCACCACAGTGAACAGTCACCATCACACAGGACCACCACAGTGAACAGTCACCACCACGCAGGACCACCACAGTGAACAGTCACCATCACATAGGACCACCACAGTGAACAGTCACCACCACACAGGACCACCACAGTGAACAGTCACCATCACACAGGACCACCACAGTGAACAGTCACCACCACACAGGACCACCACAGTGAACAGTCACCATCACATAGGACCACCACAGTGAACAGTCACCACCACACAGGACCACCACAGTGAACAGTCACCATCACACAGGACCACCACAGTGAACAGTCACCACCACACAGGACCACCACAGTGAACAGTCACCATCACACACCTCTGCCCTGTCACCTGGCAGGCAGTAGAGCGCCTGCACACAGGACCACCACAGTGAACAGTCACCATCACACAGGACCACCACAGTGAACAGTCACCACCACACATCGCTGCCCTGTCACCTGGCAGGCAGTAGAGCGCCTGCACACAGGACCACCACAGTGAACAGTCACCACCACAGTGAACAGTCACCATCACACAGGACCACCACAGTGAACAGTCACCATCACACAGGACCACCACAGTGAACAGTCACCATCACACAGGACCACCACAGTGAACAGTCACCATCACACAGGACCACCACAGTGAACAGTCACCACCACACAGGACCACCACAGTGAACAGTCACCATCACACACCGCTGCCCTGTCACCTGGCAGGCAGTAGAGCGTCTGCACACAGGACCACTACAGTGAACAGTCACCATCACACTCCGCTGCTCTGCGATCTGGCAAACAGGCACGCGCGAGAAGGCACAAGTAACTCCATGCATTTTTTTTGTCGGAGGGTGGGTTTTGCTGCAGCACTCCCAGTGATCACACGTCTCGTCATGGCTTCCGCACCATTCAAACACCTGCGCCGCTGCTCATATGACGTCACTACCGGCGCCTTACTCTGACGTCACTACTGGCGCCATACTCTGACGTCACTACCGGCACCACACGAGCACTCGAAGCTCCGCCGCTTAAGCCAGCGGCGTCCGCCTGCCGTTGAACAGGCTGGCTGGCGGCGACGCACCTTCTTGTTGAGCTCGATGTTCTCCAGCACCTTGATGGCCTGGTAGTAGTCGCCGAGCAGCGAGTGCAGCCGCAGCAGTCCGATCAGACTGAAGTAGCCCAGCATCTTGTAGAGCGGGTGGCGGCCGAACTCGCCGGCCGCCGAGTCCGGGTTGCCGCCGCTGGTGTACACCTGCGGTGCAGACGGTCCGGTGTGGATTGGCTGGTTGGCTACTGGAGTCTCGGGGCGCATCGACTGCGTCGGTCATGCAGCGCCATTGAGGTCGTCAGTCAAACAATGGCACGCACAAGAAAGTCAGTCGACGAGACAACTGCACGTGAAGGGGTCGACGCAGGTATGACATCATGTCGCGCTACGATCCTCGTTTTGGCAGGCGTAGAAGCGAGTTAATGAGGGGCATACATCACAGAAAACTTTATTTACGATAGGAAGCAGAAAAGCCGACCCGATTGAACAATGGAAGACTAGCCCCAGAATACTCTCTTGCGGGACACCCCCACGGGGTCCGGTGTCACCCCACACCCACGGGATCCGATGTCGGTGTTACGCTGCGCCAGTGATCAATTATTCGTGAAATATGGTGGAATATGCCACTTTCTGAACACTCGATCGACATCAAATGACAATGATGACAATTATCAAGTGACAAATGATAGAGGTACAGCCATAAGTACCTAAATCATTGGCTCAAATTTGAGTCTGAATGACATGAAAATCATTTTAAAGGACACTAATTCCATGGCAAATTTCGACATCCTACTGTGGCCGTTTCGACATCTCACACCTGACGAAAAACCAACATGCTAACCCTGCCCTGCGCTCCCACCGAGTCCAGGTTGCAGAGGCACCTGGCTTGCAGCGGTAAATAATTGCAGCCGGCTTGCAGCGGCAAATAATTTGTGGATAATCGGAGTAAATGTAGTGTCAAGACCAATACGTAGTCGGTAGCTCAATGGTTAGGTTGAGCGTCGGCATGTCGGACTGGACTGGATTGTGGCTTTACGACGCACTTAGCGGCGGAGGCCATATGGCGTCGCCTGCCTCTCGCCCTGGCAGGAAGGGCGGGCATCGCGACGAATCGAACCCCTTACCTCTGGCGTGCCAGACGCTCAGCTCGACTACTGAGCTGCTGACGCCCCATGTCATGCCGGAGGTGCGGGGTTCGATTCCCGCGGTGTCCGCCCTTCCTGTCAGGGCGAGAGGCAGGCGACAGCAATAGTGTCGGAGCGATTGTGTCGTTAGTGGCAAATGAAGTAGCAGTATTGACGACAGGTCTGATCAATGATGGGTCGGCAGGCGATATGGCGGTTACTGCTGAAAAGGGCTGATGACAATGCAGCCGGCCTGCTTTTGCCAGCTTTTGCTGCAGGGAATCTGTTGAACAACTTGAAGAGTGCAGATCAGCCATAGCATCTGGTTCATTTTGTCTGAAGTTCACCAGGTAGCTGGTAGATTTGTCTGGTAACTGCATGTCATTATGCTAGAGCGATGTCTCATGAAAGCGCGATCGAGCACGTGATGTGCATAGCCAACTGGACTGCGCACGAGTCCACCACCACCGGCCACATACGGCGATCACGGTAGGCATCGCCACCAGTCACCCGTCACCCGGAGGGACCGGGTCAGGTCAGCCACCCCAAGTCACACCGACCGGCGACCCCCACCCCGACAACCGACTCGCCACCGGCCACATATGGTGGTCATGGAAGGTACCACCACACGCCACCTGGAGGGGCCGGGTCAGGTCAGCCACCCAAAGTCACACCGACCGGCGACCCCCACCCCGACAACCGACTCGCCACCGGCCACATATGGTGGTCATGGAAGGTACCACCACACGCCACCTGGAGGGGCCGGGTCAGGTCGGTCACACCAGGTCACACAGACGACCCCCACAACAGACCCACCATCTGCCACACACGACGGCCACGGCAGGTACAGCCGCACACCACCTGGAGGGACCGGGTCAGGTCAGTCAGGTCAGTCACACCGGCGACCGCCCACCTCCAGCTGCTGGTTGATGTTGCTCTTCTCCACCAGCGAGTGCAGCACGTTCAGCACGCTCAGCACGTTCCACACTGTGGCGTTTTCGCGCAGCTGCTGCAGCTCCTCTGGCGTCTTCTTGGCCAGATTACTGCGGTACTGGGTGAACGCCTGGAACTGCGAACACAGGGGGGACGTGTGAGGCGAGCGGTACTGTCGACACGGGGGACGTGCAAGGCGAGCGGTAATGTCGACACGGGGGGACGTGTGAGGCGAGAGGTACTGCGAACACGGGGGACGTGTGAGGCGAGAGGTACTGCGAACACGGGGGACGTGTGAAGCGAGAGGTACTGCGGACACGGGGGACGTGTGAGGCGAGCGGTACTGCGAACACGGGGGACGTGTGAGGCGAGCGGTACTGCGAACACGGGGGACGTGTGATGCGGGCAGTACTGCGGGCACGGGGAGACGTGTAGGGCGAGCGGTACTGCGAACACGGGGGACGTGTGAAGCGAGAGGTACTGCGGACACGGGGGACGTGTGAGGCGAGCGGTACTGCGAACACGGGGGACGTGTGAAGCGAGCAGTACTGCGGGCACGGGGAGACGTGTGGGGCGAGCGGTACTGCGAACACGGGGGATGTGTGAGGCGAGCGGTACTGCGAACACGGGGGACGTGTGAAGCGAGCAGTACTGCGGGCACGGGGAGACGTGTGGGGCGAGCGATACTGCCGACACGGGGGGACGTGTGAGGCGAGCGGTACTGTCGACACGGGGGACGTGTGAGGCGAGAGGTACTGCGAACACGGGGGACGTGTGAGGCGAGAGGTACTGTGAACACGGGGGACGTGTGAGGCGAGCGGTACTGCGAACACGGGGGACGTGTGAAGCGAGCGGTACTGCGGACACGGGGGACGTGTGAAGCGAGCGGTACTGCGGACACGGGGAGACGTGTGGGGCGAGCGATACTGCCGACACGGGGGGACGTGTGAGGCGAGCGGTACTGTCGACACGGGGGGACGTGTGAGGCGAGAGGTACTGCGAACACGGGGGACGTGTGAAGCGAGCGGTACTGCGGACACGGGGGACGTGTGATGCGGGCAGTACTGCGGGCACAGGGAGACGTGTGGGGCGAGCGATACTGCCGACACGGGGGGACGTGAGACTGGCGGCACTGCGAACGTTGAAAAGGCATGCCACTCAAAGCTGCCAATGCTGGATTAACCATAATTGCTAGAAATTGGCCCTGGATTAGAGAAATACAGACGTGAGACATACAATATATTCCTCTCTCGCTCTCTCTCTCTCTCTCTCTCTCTCTCTCTCTCTCTCTCTCTCTCTCTCTCTCTCTCTCTCTCTCTCTCTCTCTCTCTCTCTCTCTCTCTCTCTCTCTATATATATATATATATATATATATATATATATATATATATATATATATATATATATATATATATATATATATATATATATATATATATATATATATATATATATATATATATATATATATATATATATATATATATATATATATATATATATATATATATATATATATATATATATATATATATATATATATATATATATATATATATATATATATATATATATATATATATATATATATATATATATATATATATATATCTATCTCTCTCTCTCTCTATATCTCTCTCTCTCTCTCTCTCTCTCTCTCTCTCTCTCTCTCTCTCATATATATATATTTTTTTTAATACTTGTCATTACGTCCGACCAGGCAGGCCGGTGACGGACGGCGCCGGCCAGCTGGCAGTACCTGGTAGATGAACTCGTCAATGATATCCCAAAGCCACTGGTTGGGCAGCTCCAGGCTGATGGGCGTCTCGGTCACTGCAGTCACACAGACGTTGGTTGGTTATTGGTTTTACGACACGTCGACCGTTGAGTCATGTAGCGTCGCCAATCTCTCACGCCGATTGGTCGCGGGTGAAGAGTAGCGACAGGTGAGACTCGAACCCACAACCTTTCGATTGGGAGACGAGCATCTTACCCCTAGACCACTCGTCCCCTGTCACACAGACGTGGCGGTTACCGGGCGTCCAAAGGCAGGCCAGCGTAACACATTCGGTGGCAGGGCGCTGGTAGTGCAACATCACCAGCAAAATATATTGAGCGGGAAAATTCTGCTCAACGAGGCGGACTAATCAACCGCCGAATGTTGTGCAATACAATGACAATGAAATCAGCTAGAGTGCCAATCAGTGATAAATTATTCATGAAATAGGGTGGAATGTACCACTTTCTGAACACTCAATCGACATCCTTCTCCAAGAAGTATCGACATCCTGCTCCTTGATACATGCTTATGAGATCTTCATGTCTCCTTTCTGACAGTGTGTCGTTTATAAGTAGCATGTGCATGCTCTAGATCAGGAATGGTGATACACAAACATTTCGCAATGCAATTTCAGGTAAAGGAATTACTTATAATGTGATATGGCATGCAGTACCAGTTCATAGCATAGTTATTACTCTCCCTCTCCTGGCATTATTAAATTACATATTTAAATTATGAATCTCAAAACAAATGACAAAGATACCATCATAAGTACCTACACCATTGGCTCAAATTTGAGTCTGAAGACATCGAAAACATTTTAAATGACGCTAATTCCATGGTAAATTTCGACATCCTACTGTGCTCGTTTCAACATCTCACACCTAACGAAAAACCATTATTTTAACCCTGGTGCCAATACATCAATTGGCGATCCTGATGGCTCTTGGTGCAATGCCCTTCAGTTATTGATTCACTACTTTAGCATGGAAAAGTAGGACGGTAAAACTATATATGGCATTTTGAGTGAGAAAGAAACACACTTTCCAGCTCGGTGTAAATAACTATATCAACGCGGAGACCGAGTGCCTGTCTGGAGGACCGCAGGCGGTGCCGCAGCATTGGCTGGACGTCACTGCATCACCGCGCTGAGGCCGCTCAGGCCGCGCCGCTGGCGTCGCCCCGTCCAGTCGGGCCCTGTGGCGGAATAGAGGGCGCTGCCGTGCGTGACGCTCACTGCCCCCGCCTAGTGCTTCCCACGACGGCAGCAGCAAAACAAAGAACCTTGGGTTCTTTTACGACGCATTCAACCGCTAGGCCACATAACGTCGCCAACCTCTCACGTCGATCGGTCGCGAGTGGACCCGGTAATGCCGCCGGTTGCGAGATTCGATCCCGCAACCTTGCGATCCAGAGTCCGACACCCTACCGACTGAGCTACCGCGGCCCCCGACGGGAGCAGCAAACCCCAGCTGCATACCGCCACAGGTGGCAAACACACGGGCGGCATACTCACGCAGAATCAGGTTGAAGAGGTTGCAGTAGTTGAAGTACGAGTGGAAGCGGTTCTCGATCTTGATGTTGGAGGCGGGCAGGGCGTACAGATGCCGAAAGTACAGCTCCTTGTAGAGAATCAGGAACATCTACGGTGCGCAGAGAAACCAAGAACATTTTAGTAAAACTGAGGTGTGATCAGTACTGGCTGTTTGCGGGCTTAAGCGCCTTGACTGGGCCTTCTAAGAAATACGCATCGAGGTTTTACATCTCCCTGTTCGTCGCTATGGCCAGAGGATTGGACACCATCGACGTGACCGGCTATGTTGGACGTGACCGGCTATGTTGGACGTGACCGGCTATGTTGGACGTGACCGGCTATGTTGGGCGTGACCGGCTATGTTGGACGTGACCGGCTATGTTGGACGTGACCGGCTATGTTGGACGTGACCGGCTATGTTGGACGTGACCGGCTATGTTGGACGTGACCGGCTATGTTGGACGTGACCGGCTATGTTGGACGTGACCGGCTATGTTGGACGTGACCGGCTATGTTGGACGTGACCGGCTATGTTGGACGTGACCGGCTATGTTGGGCGTGACCGCTATGTTGGGACCGGCTATGTTGGACGTGACCGGCTATGTTGGACGTGACCGGCTATGTTGGACGTGACCGGCTATGTTGGACGTGACCGGCTATGTTGGACGTGACCGGCTATGTTGGACGTGACCGGCTATGTTGGACGTGACCGGCTATGTTGGACGTGACCGGCTATGTTGGACGTGACCGCGCGGCTATGTTGGACGTGACCGGCTATGTTGGACGACCGCTGACACTGACCAGTGGTGGCTCGCTATGTTGGACGTGACCGGCTATGTTGGACGTGACCGGCTATGTTGGACGTGACCGGCTATGTTGGACGTGACCGGCTATGTTGGACGTGACCGGCTATGTTGGACGTGACCGGCTATGTTGGACGTGACCGGCTATGTTGGACGTGACCGGCTATGTTGGACGTGACCGCTGACACTGACCAGTGGTGGCTCGCTATGTTGGACGTGACCGGCTATGTTGGACGTGACCGGCTATGTTGGACGTGACCGGCTATGTTGGACGTGACCGGCTATGTTGGCGTGACCGGCTATGTTGGACGTGACCGGCTATGTTGGACGTGACCGGCTATGTTGGACGTGACCGGCTATGTTGGACGTGACCGGCTATGTTGGACGTGACCGGCTATGTTGGACGTGACCGGCTATGTTGGACGTGACCGGCTATGTTGGACGTGACCGGCTATGTTGGACGTGACCGGCTATGTTGGACGTGACCGGCTATGTTGGACGTGACCGGCTATGTTGGGCGTGACCGGCTATGTTGGACGTGACCGGCTATGTTGGACGTGACCGGCTATGTTGGACGTGACCGGCTATGTTGGACGTGACCGGCTATGTTGGACGTGACCGGCTATGTTGGACGTGACCGGCTATGTTGGACGTGACCGGCTATGTTGGACGTGACCGGCTATGTTGGACGTGACCGGCTATGTTGGACGTGACCGGCTATGTTGCGAGTTGGTGCCGGCTATGTTGGACGTGACCGGCTATGTTGGACGTGACCGGCTATGTTGGACGTGACCGGCTATGTTGGACGTGACCGGCTATGTTGGACGTGACCGGCTATGTTGGACGTACCGGCTATGTTGGACGTGACCGGCTATGTTGGACGTGACCGGCTATGTTGGACGTGACCGGCTATGTTGGACGTGACCGGCTATGTTGGACGTGACCGCTGACATGACCAGTGGTGGCTCGCTATGTTGGACGTACCGGCTATGTTGGACGTGACCGGCTATGTTGGACGTGACCGGCTATGTTGGACGTGACCGCACCGGCTATGTTGGCGTGACCGGCTATGTTGGACGTGACCGGCTATGTTGGACGTGACCGGCTATGTTGGACGTGACCGGCTATGTTGGACGTGACCGGCTATGTTGGACGTGACCGGCTATGTTGGACGTGACCGGCTATGTTGGCGTGACCGGCTATGTTGGACGTGACCGGCTATGTTGGGCGTGACCGGCTATGTTGGACGTGACCGGCTATGTTGGACGTGACCGGCTATGTTGGACGTGACCGGCTATGTTGGACGTGACCGGCTATGTTGGACGTGACCGGCTATGTTGGACGTGACCGGCTATGTTGGACGTGACCGGCTATGTTGGACGTGACCGGCTATGTTGGACGTGACCGGCTATGTTGGACGTGACCGGCTATGTTGGACGTGACCGGCTATGTTGGACGTGACCGGCTATGTTGGACGTGACCGGCTATGTTGGACGTGACCGGCTATGTTGGACGTGACCGGCTATGTTGGACGTGACCGGCTATGTTGGACGTGACCGGCTATGTTGGACGTGACCGGCTATGTTGGACGTGACCGGCTATGTTGGACGTGACCGGCTATGTTGGGCGTGACCGGCTATGTTGGACGTGACCGGCTATGTTGGACGTGACCGGCTATGTTGGACGTGACCGGCTATGTTGGACGTGACCGGCTATGTTGGACGTGACCGGTGACCGGCTATGTTGGACGTGACCGGCTATGTTGGACCGGCTATGTTGGACGTGACCGGCTATGTTGGACGTGACCGGCTATGTTGGACGTGACCGGCTATGTTGGACGTGACCGGCTATGTTGGACGTGACCGGCTATGTTGGACGTGACCGGCTATGTTGGACGTGACCGGCTATGCGTGACCCTACATGACCGGTATGTTGGCGTGACCGGCTATGTTGGACGTGACCGGCTATGTTGGACGTGACCGGCTATGTTGGACGACCGGCTATGTTGGACGCTGACCCGCTGACGCTGCGCGCTATGTTGGACGTGACCGGCTATGTTGGACGTGACCGGCTATGTTGGACGTGACCGGCTATGTTGGACGTGACCGGCTATGTTGGACGTGACCGCTGACACTGACCAGTGGTGGCTCGTTATGTTGGCAGGTGGACTGAGCCACGCGGAGTTCAGTCAACGAAATGTTACGTCATTTGCGCAGAAGAAAGGGGGAAAACCATCGCTGCGTCACCAAGGTTATCAACATGCAGCACCAATCCAACCCTCGACCTTCCAACCTGAAATTAACCACAACAGCTGGAGAAACATCCTCGCAAGGCTTGGGACTCAGGGAAGCTGGACATTTGTGTTAATTTTCAGCAAGAAGAGCTAAGGCCAAAAACAATTATCAAAATGTAGGGTAGGAATCTGAAACATGGAGCACTAATATACTACGAGGCGTTTCTAGATGTACTGTAATAATCCTTCAATAAATATAATTCATGTCGAATATATTCGTTTTTGCAGGCTCGAGGCGAAGAGAACTTAACCGTGTTCATCACGAATCATTTGCTGAATGGTGGTATTCCCATAGCACGTGGTATAGTACGTACACGGAATTCTGCCACCTTCGCCAGTGCGGGGGTGGGGGGTGATGTGGCGCCCCCTAGCGTTTCCAAACTGATAGCGCCGACATGAAACGCGGTTGATGTAGGATTTTTCTACTTCGGGTAGCTGGTGCACTCCTCACGTCAGCTTAACTTGTTCTCGCAAAGACCTTTCACGTTCGTTCATTCCCTGTGCAAAACAAATCGATGCAACCTGGGGTGCTCAACATAGTATTTCCCAGTACCTGGGGATGACAACGATACGCCGTGTGCTGCATTTGCATACGTCCACCTACACCAGTACCAATGATGGCAGCATGCCATGCCAATAGGTGATATTCGACATTACTAGCCTTGATACGACTTACGAGGTTGCTGGGATCGTCCCGAAAGGCACGGCGGTACGACTTACGAAGTTGCTGGAATCGTCCCCAATGTGCGAATATACGACTTACGAGGTTGCTGTGATCGTCCCCCAATGTACGACGGTACGACTTACGAGGTTGCTGAGATCGTCCCGAAGGCACGGCGGTACGACTTACGAAGTTGCTGCAATCGTCCCCAATGTACGACGGTACGACTTACGAGGTTGCTGAGATCGTCCCGAAGGTACGGCGGTACGACTTACGAGGTTGCTGAGATCGTCCCGAAGGCACGGCGATACGACTTACGAGGTTGCTGGGATCATCCCCAATGTACGGCGCGATGTCGGCTGCCTCTGGCCATGGCTGACCTTCGAAGAACTCCTGGGTCATTCGCGGGAACCTGCAGGTCAGTCCCGGTCGGGTCAGGCGACGCAGGACCACAACTGGCCCGGGATTAACCCGCACATCATACGCCGTAGGTTCTCGGTTGGTTATTGGTTTTACGACACATCGACCGTTGAGTCATGTAGCGTCGCCAATCTCTCACGCCGATTGGTCGCGGGCGAAGAGTAGCGACAGGTGAGACTCGAACCCACAACCTTTCGATTGTGAGACGAGCATCTTACCCCTAGACCACTCGTCCCCCCGTAGCTTCTCGGCTCAGGAGACATTTTGGACTGAACTTGACCTACCAATCAGAGGTGGTGATCGGCCTGACTTTGACACTGCACATAACTAGGTGGTGATGGGCCTGATTGACACTGCACATAACCAGATAGTGCTGGGTCTGACCTTGATACTGCACATGACCGGGAGGCGGAGATGGGCCGGACCTGAACACTGCACATGACCAGAAGGTGGTGATGGGCCGGACCTTGACACCGTATATAACCAGGTGGCGAGTGGCTTAATGAGGCGTAGGGATGCTACGTAATGAGTGCGCGTGCTTGCGGATGTACATGCAGTTGGCATGTGTTATCCGTGTGAGCCATACGCGATGTTTGCTGGGCCACATGAGGTGTCTAATGGATCGTACGCGAGATCTACTGGACCGTACGCGGTGTCTGCCGGACCGCACGCGGTGCGCGGTGCCCAGTCGGCCGGCACGGGCGACACCGGGCCCGCCGCGCCACCGCCACCGTCACCGCCACTCACTCGTATTCGTACAGCTGCTGCACGTCGTCCACATTGTTGTCCCTGATCATGTTGCGCAGGTGGACCACGAACTTCCGCACCGGTTCCGGCACCTGCAACACAACCCCATCGTTATATATTTGGGCTTTAGGGCGCATCGACCATGCTGATCACATAGCGCCCGGAACACAACACATCGCAACACAACACAACACATCGCAACACATGGCGATCACAACACGCACACGCAGATCCTGCACCAGCACCACCCTCAGCTGGTGCAGCTGGGCCGGAGCCGACTCACGTGCGCTACTACCCAGCTCCGGTGATCATCCTGCGCACGCCCATTCTGCAACTGCAACATCTCCCCCGGCACAGGCGACCACGACGCACACTGATGCCGCAACTGCAACACCTCCAGTTCGGGTGAAGAAGAACCTTGGGTTCTGCTACGACGCATTCGCCTGCTGTGTCACATAGCGTCGCCAGCTTCCGGCGACTGAGCTACCGCGTCCCCACAACGGCTCAGCAACTGAAACACCACTCCAGTTCGGGTGACTATAACTCACTGACACTATGGCTGGTGCCTGCATCAACACCCCAGCTCGGACGATCACAACCCACACCAACAACACACCTGCATGTCCATCACAGTCGATCCAGCTACCTTACTGAATAAGTGATCTGGTCAGGTCAGATCAAGTCTGCTCGCACTGACCTTGTACTGGCTGTATTGTCGCTCATACTCGAGGTCAAGCCGGGGGTCACCTGTGTGACCTTCATATGAACTGTATCCATACCCATAGTCCATCTGAAAATACAACCAGGGTGCTCACAAAGAAAACAATGATGCAGTCAGACAAACGATACCATGACTGGAATACTGTGAACCACCATCCCATATTTCTGGTCAGTATTCCATATTCTGCTGGTAGAGGAATATAAAGCTGCCTGCCATAAGCTCGGCCATGACTCAACGACAATGGAACGAAGAAGAAAAACGTGAAAACACCATGGAGAGGAGTCATTTTCCTTTTTCACGCCATTCCCAATGCACAAGCTAACCCTCCTGGGGTTAAAGTTACCAGCTTTCTTCCCATTGGTACATTTGCAGTGCAGGTGTGTACTACTATCCCATAACAATGCCAATACACAATCATAATCTTCACTCTACAAATATAGCACATCACATATAATTATCAGTACCTTGTGTATCACAGATGTGATAAAGAAGAAATTCAAAACTACATGCACTTGATTCAATACTCATTGACATTGAAAATCTTATGTTTCTGGCTTAATACCCTATTCATTCCTGACAGCGAATTCCAGCCAGACGCATCCGAAACTTTCGATCAAGGCCGGAAGTCCTTGCGATGCTGTTACTGTTAACTGCAGAGCTAGCAATGTCCGCAAGTTTTGATGATGTCATGGTGGAAAAGTTTGTTTGGGAAGATTCTGGTTTTTCTGGTTAGGTTAGGTTAGATTATGCTATAATATATTTCATATATTATGCTACATTACCTTAGTCTAGGTTAGGTTAGGTTATTTCATTATTCTATTATTTATTTATTTAGTAGTCGGTAGACAAACGGGTAAATATCAAGACCTAGGTAAAATGCGTTTTTGGGATTTTTTTTGGTTGAATACAAGGTATTTTAATGTAAAAATGAGGATGTGACCACTCATTTTGGTAAATTTTTCTTCAAAGGTGTTTTGGGAATTTGTGGATTTTTTTCCGGAATACTATGTTTATGAATGTGATTCGGAAGATGCGATCATTCATTTTCTCAGTAAATGCTTACGTCTCTGTTAATCTTAGCGATAATACCTATAATGCGCCATATATGCCACACCGCTGTTCTTTGTTGCATAATTTATCCATCCCTCACCTGGCACTTCTCAGACGTGATTAAAGGGACATTCAACACTTCACGCAGTTGATTCAACACTTTTTCACGTCAAAAATGCTTAATTTCTGCCTCTTTGCCACATAGATGACACACCACTACTATTCGACTACAACGCCGAAAAAACTAAACATACAGCACAGCTAAGAGCCGACTTCTGCTCGGTCTCGTCTTGCTTCACGACTTCCAACAAATAGTATGATAATTCATAATTAAATAGGAAAACCTAACCTAACCTAACCTAACATAATACAATCTACTCTTATCTAAACTAATATAAACTCATAAATATAATTTTAAAACAAGCATAATATTTATAGTGACGTCATCCGTACATCACGGCCTCGAGCCGTGCTCTGCTTAGTTTTTTGGCATTCTGGTGGAATAGTAGTGGTGTGTCATCTATGTGGCAGAGGCAGAAATCAAGCATTTTTTACGTAAAAAGTGTTGAATCAACTGTGTGAAGTGTTGAATGTCCCTTTAATCACGTCTGAGAAATGCCAGGTGAGGGATGGATAAATTATGCAACAAAGACAGCGGTGTGGCATACATGGCGCATTATAGATATTATCGCTAAGATTAACGGAGACGTAAGCATTTACAGAGAAAACACATGATCGCATCTTCCGAATCACGTTCATAAACATATTCTGATAAAAAAATCCCCAAATTCCCAAAACACCCTTTAAGAAAA